>CAUDMG010003003.1:677500-1025000 GCA_958450375.1 Homarus gammarus
CGCCACGTTTGACCCAACCTTGCCGACAGTTCTGCAGACAGATGCCTCACGCTTGCATGGCGTGGGATACGCCCTACTGCAGGATCATGGTGGAGGGCAGTTCCGGCTCGTCCAGTGTGGCTCGCGTTTCCTCTCTGACACTGAGACGCGCTACGCCACTATTGAGTTGGAGCTGTTGGCTGCGGTTTGGGCGATGTCCAAGTGCAGGTTTTACCTCATAGGCCTGCAATACTTTCACCTAGTGACCGACCATCGCCCGCTTGTCCCGATCCTCAGCCACTACACGCTAGACGCCGTTGAGAACCCTCGCCTCCAGCGTCTGAAAGAGAAGCTCTCGGCGTACATCTTCACTGCAGTGTGGCGTGCTGGTAAGGAGCTCTGCATCCCTGATGCCTTATCCCGCTCTCCTGTCAGCCGCCCTACTCCAGAAGACCATGTACTCGACGCCGACCTCGCTCTTTCCGTCAGGACTGTGGTCACTCTCCATGCCGTCCAATCCCTTCGTTCGGACCTGTCACCAGATGACGACAAGGCAATGGAGGACCTTCGAACAGCGGCCCGAGATGACCCTTCCTATGTCCGACTCGTCGAGTGTGTGAGGAATGGATTTCCTAGCAACCGCTACGATCTTCACAACACCCTGCTCCCATATTGGAAACTCCGCGATGAACTCTACTGCGACGGAGACCTTGTTCTGTACGGAGCACGTGTAGTTGTCCCTGCTGCATCACGTCCCCACGCCTTGGCCCGCCTTCACGACAGTCACCGTGGAGCTGAGGCCACCAAACGACGTGCACGACAGACTGTGTTCTGGCCCGGCATCAACTCCGACATCTCCAATGTTGTCCGTGCGTGTGAGCCCTGCCAAGTATTACACACCCAGCCAGCAGCAGGAACCCTTTATGAGTGACGACAACCCCACCCGCCCCTTTGAGTCTGTGTCGGCCGACTTTTTCTGTGTGTCAGGAAAGTCCTTCCTCGTTATCGTCGACCGTCTCTCTGGTTGGCCGGTTGTCATCAAGTGCGGTAATGACACGACGTCTGCCGCCACCATCAGCAAGTTCCGCCACTACTTCCGTGACGTGGGCGTTCCTGTACGCCTGCGAACCGACGGAGGGCCTCAGTTCACAAGCCGGGACTTTGCTGTGTTCCTTGACCGATGGGGAGTCCGGCATGTGTTGTCATCGCCCCATTACCCGCAGTCCAACGGCCACGCTGAGGCTGCTGTCAAATCCCTGAAGCACCTCATCCTTAAGGTGGCCCCTTCTGGGAACATTGACTGCGAGGCCTTCGACAGGGGTCTTCTTGAACTCCGCAACACACCTAACTACACCGGACGCTCCCCTGCCCAGGTTTTGTATGGACGCCCCCTTCGTTCTTGTGTCCCTGCTCACCCTCAATCCTTCTCCAAGGAGTGGCAGGCCAAGACAGAGGATTGTGATCGCCGAGCCGCCGAACGTGTTCAGGACGTCGTCGCCCGCTACAATGACCACGCCCGTTCTCTCCCCAGGTTGAGTGTCGGCACCCAAGTCCGTGTTCAGGACCCGACCTCCCTACGTTGGGACAAAGTAGGCGTAGTCATGGGTCTCGGCAGGTCACGGGACTACCAGGTGCGGTTACCCAGTGGTCGTGTGTGGTGGAGGAACCGCCGTTTTCTCCGACCCGTAACAATGCCTTCTGCTGGCCCCGCCACCAGTGTTGAGTCCCATACCCTTCCCAGTGATGAAGTCCCTCGACGCTCAGAACGCATCCAAAAGAAAAGGTCCGCTCAAGACTTTGCTATGAGCGTATAGGGGGGAGGGAGGTGTATGTATATTATGTATGCTGGATTATATATCATGTATGTATATTATGTATGTGCTCCATTTATGTATTATTTATTCAGCCTAGCTGGCAGCGTGTGGCAATGTTATTACCATATCCCACACGCTTAATTAATGTGCCTGGCGACGTATGGAAGCTGCTAATGTATCACTTGCCATACGTCGCCTATAGCAGTTGACAAGGAGCCTAGCCAAGGAAGAGTGCTGCTTCCCTCTGTGTACATACTCTTATCCAGTAAACCGAACCTACAAAACTATACAGGTGTTTGTGTTCTCTCCTGTATATAGAACTTACTATTCAGAACCTAACAATGTCCTTGGCCTAAGGGAAGATGATGGTCACTGGAATGACACATTAGAAGAGGCAGCAGCAACTCAATCGCCAATGAGAATGAGGTACCTGTTTGCCATCATGATTGCTATTTGTGGACTTTCCAACCCAAGCCAGATCTGGAAATCCACCAAGAAAGCCTTTCAGAGGATCTGCTTCATCAAGCAAGAAGAGAACATCCTGGTCAAGAGATTGAGGGCTCTGATCATGCTTGAAGACAAAATGATGGAGCTATGCGGAAAAAACCTGACTGATTTTGGATTGCCTTCGACAAACCGAGAAGAACCAGTAGTTGCAAACACGGAGTTGCTCAGAGAGACAGACTACTCAGTTGAAGTCCTGGTGAATTTTCTTGAAGAAAATGAGCCTCACCTGGTGCCTAATCAAGCAAATGCTTATGAACAGATATTGCAAGCGATACAAGCGGAGCAGGGAGGTGTGATCTTTCTCGATGCACCTGGCGGGATAGGAAAAACATTCGTGATCAACCACCTGTTGGCCAAACTACGTCATCAGGAGAAAATTGCTCTTGCTGTGGCATCCTCAGGCAACATCAAAAAAGGATCGGCAAAGGCAAAACTCTTATAAAAATGCAGCCTCATAGTCTGGGATGAATGCACTCATATCTCACAAGTTAGCTTTTGAAGCATTAGACAGGACCTTGCAAGACATACGAGAAAATTACCATCTAATGGGTGGCATTACAATGGTCATTGCTGAAGACTTTCGCCAGACCCTACCTGTCATTCCCCGAAGCACTCCAGCTGATGAACTGAATGCGTCCCTCAAGGCATCATACCTTTGGAGACGTCTTCAGACACTCACCCTATCCACAAGCATGAGAGTACATTTACAGGTACAAGGAGATCCGGATGCTGGACGGTTTGCAAACCTTCTACTACAGATTGGGAATGGAACTTTCCCTGTTGATTCAGAAGGACAAATAATCATTCCTCAAGGATGTGGAAATGTTGTAAAGTCCTCAACTGAGCTCACTAACATGGTCTACCCAAAAATTATCCACCACTACAAGGATCACACGTGGCTGTGTGAACGTACAATTCTGGCACCAAAGAATGAAACAGTGGCTGAAATCAATATGACTGTACTCAGACAGCTTCCAGGCAGTGAGACCCCATTCAAATCTGTTGATACAGTAATCGACCATGACCAAGCAGTACAGTACCCTGCAGAATTCCTTAATTCTTTGGATCTCGCTGGAATGCCTCCTCATCTCCTCACATGCCATTACTCAAATTCATGTTCACTTTTTCGGTATGTTTAATGAGACTAGATTCTATTATGTAATTCAATTGACAGTAGAAACAACGGAGCACCTTAGCTTTCGTCTTGAATGAAGACGAAAGCTAAGGTGCTCCGTTGTTTCCCTTTTCCCGTGTGATTTTTTCAAGATTTATCTTATCCACGTTTTCATTGTGGATCTACATGAAATATTATATATATATATATATATATATATATATATATATATATATATATATATATATATATATATATATATATATATATATATATAGATATATATTAGTTCTGGAATTGATAAGTGGCAGGGCTGAAGTAAACACTTTGTTGGATTTTCTTTATTGTAGAAAAAATATAGTTTCACAGGTACTGAGTTCAGTTGAGAGTATATTGTACATTATCTGCTAAAGGAAGTGTCCTAGTGCACTTATTGGAGATCACTTAAGTGAGGCGTTCACTGGGTAACAAGTGATATGAGTTTCATCTCCCTGACCAACAGGGAGAAAGAGAAGCAGGCCTCGAGAGTGTGATAAAAGGAAACGCGTTTGTTGCTGATATCTCGTTGTTGCTGACATGCGCTGACCTCGGCCTTCCCTCGCTCACCGAAGGAACTGCAACCTCAGCCATGCATAACATCAGCAGCTGAGGCACAGTTGAATATCTTGGTGAATAATTTGGTATTATACATTTGGGTAAATATTTATATAATACAAATGGTGCTGTTACACCGCTCGGCTACCTTTAACCGAGACTTCACGGTTTAAAACCTAGGTGTACCTAACCTTGTTTCAAAAAGGTGTGCTTTATCTAAACTTTCTCTTCATGCACATTCTTTTGCAATTTCTTCCGAAAAGTTTCCTAGAAACTATTGTGTGCCTCCAGGAAATTTTCCTGTAACAAATAATCATAACAATCAAGGAACTGATAAATATGATGGTAGGTATAATAAAACCAGGTAGGATTATGCCGGAAGATAAATATAATGGAAGAGAATCCCTTAAGTCAGGAAACTGTGTCTCATTAATATAATATAGGAGGTTAAGTTTATCAGAAACAATATGAAGATTACTGAAACTTATATTTAAGGGAATTGGTATGGGAACCAGCTCAGAAGTAATATTTGTAACAAATGCAAGATGACGGCGAGTAGGCAAGGTTGTGATTGCATTACTACTAATTTCACAATAGTCTGGTGCTATATGATAACCTTCTACCACTAAATGTTTTCCTACATCCTGACATATATGTATCACATTGGTTTGATTTGGGAAAAATATATATTGCACATTATTGACATGTGCGTGAAACACTAACCTCTTCGGTATTGGAGTATATACACATTGTTGTAAAGCTGTGGAAGCTATTTCACATGTAGCCTCGGCGGCCCGGGTGAATGAGAAAGCATATGCCGGACAAACATGCAAATGAAAATATGTTGATTTACAATGACTTAGGACTTCACGCTTAGTTACAGCAACTAATGAAAAATCCTCTAATACTACGATTTGTTCAGTTTGGTTGTTCAGAATTAATAGTCCCTCATTCGCTTTCAGTGGAAATGGTTCCAAATGCCATGCATCAAAATTTTGTTATTGTGATTATAGTGGAATGTGTATTAGTATTTCCCTGTGTGTTAATGTTGCTTCTAATAAGGGGTAATAATATTCCACTTCCTGTTCCTGGAACATAAGAGTTAGACGATATTTAATTTCAGATATATGCAACTCGGCAAATAGTTGACCAACTGGCAACAACTGTGCATCAACACAACCTAACCCTGCATTTACAAGAGCAGCAATGAGCCTGTTATTTGTTTCTAAGAAAGCTTGTACAGAGGCCTAAGCAGCATGCATGTATTCAGTGAAGCAGAGTAGCCATTCCAGTGTAGATTCTGACCGTGTGAATCCCTGGACAACTTGTGTTAGCTGATTAGTTTCTTCAACAATAGCATTCATATGAGAGGTCAGAGTTTGTACTGCTTTGTAGGAGTGTGCAATGGCCCTATTTTGTTTCTTAGCCGCTTCTGAAACTGCACTCATTTTATTTCCTAGTTTAGCTACATCTTCGGCGGTTGCCGTACCAAACAAGGTGTTACTTATTAACCCTACAAAATTAAACAGACCACGTTTTTGACGCCACTGAGAATGTACATGTTTCCTATGTCTTGAGGGGATATAGGGAGCTGTCCCTCGAAGTGCTTTACTCGCTTGAGTAGATTATTCATACGGTCGTCTTGAAGAGAGATGGTCTGACAGATTGTTGTAGAGATTGTAGATTGCTGTTCGAGATCTCGAAGAGTTTTCATAGCTGTTTCATCGTGGGCAGCTATCGACCTCAGATGCACTGTCATGTGCATTAAGTTATGGAACTCGTATTTGACAGTTACAACGTCTTGTACTACCAGTACTGTGCCAAGTGGGACAACTAAAGCTCAGTGTTTGACGACGTCTGCTGGGGATGCAGCTGTTGTCACCGCACTCCAGACCAACAATAGTAGTAATATCCAAGCCATGTCTGAAAGAGGCGAGGATAATTAACGATTTGTGGTTGCTGATCGTAGTTTTTGACGATATGTATTGTCTATCGTTATATTTCGTTGAGCAGCTGTTGCAGTAGAAGTTGGATGTACTTAATTGACTGTTTCATGTTCTTTCGCTCTAATCATGTACGGACCTGTGAATTTAGACAAGAGATTTGATATGCGTTCCAGCGCTTTTATCATTATTTTTTCTCATATTTCTAATTTTATAGGGTTAGATTTTTAAGTTCCTTGCAGATAGATCATTTCAGCACGTGAGGCTGCCAAGTGTTTTTGTACTTTTCCATGGATGCTTGTGAAAACATTGATTTGTTTCTTGGCATAGTCATCCATGTTGTACACAGGTTGTGGGTTTCCTGCTGGTACATCATATTGCAAGCATTTATCAGTACCGTAAATTATGTAGTATGGCGATTTTCCTGTAAAGTTCTTTATAGATCCATTGACGGACGCTGCAACCTGTGAAAGCCAGTACTCTCATGAACTATGCACTGGATTCACCACATGTCGGAGAATCTCAAGAATTTTTCTATTTGCATACTCGACCAACCCATTTGAAGATGAATGGTAGGCGATCATGAAGGTTTGTGTAATGTCATATTGTTGACATATTGCAGCTAAGAGTTGATTCTTAAATTCTGCCCCATTATCCGAGAGTATCACTCTACATGTAGAAAAAAGACAAATTAGATGAGTGACTAATGCATGAGCCACTGATTCGGCCGACTTGTTCTGCAAAGGTGCTAGTACCACAAATCTAGAAGAGTGGTCAACGCAGACAAGTACGTAACTAGAACCTTGATGGCTTTTTGGTAGTTGCAATAAATCGATCGCAACTGTATCCCATGGACTTTCCGGCGTGGGGTATTCTAATATTGGTGCGGGATCCATCGTTGTTCCTTTGTGTTTTGCACAAGATAAACATTTAGCAATGTGATGCTCGATGTTGGTCCTCATAGTTTTCCAATAATATTTTTGACTAATTTCTGTTAGACATCTGTCTAGCCCTAGATGCCCAGCTTGGGGTGCATCATGGAAGAGGGTGAGAATGTTTTCCTTTAATGATGTAGGAATAACAATTTGAGAGATTGACTCTTGTTGTGTTTTCACTGAGCGATATACTGTAGTATGTTGTGCCGCAGCTCAAACTGTGAGAGTGGTAGAGGTAATTTTGGCAAATTTACCTCATCTCCCGATTCTAAGGCATATATAACCTTGGACCATAGTGATCCGGTAGCTGTTCCCCCCTTAACTGTGACAGGGTGAACGAAGGTAGTGGCGTGACAGGAGCTGTGTGTCTAGATAGCGAATCAGCTACAACGTTCGCACGGCCCGGCAAATACTTGAAGTAGGGTGCGAACTCCTGTATGGTCAGATATCAGCGCGCTAAACGTCCTCATAAGTCCTTCCCATTACATAGATCAGTCACGGATACATGATCTGTGTGGACTGTGATCGGATATCCCAAAATGTGATCACGAAAATGCTTGAGAGACCACACTACAACTAATGCTTCTAAGTGATGTTACGAGTTGGGGATTTAGAAACTGGTTTAGAATATAGTTAAAAGTCTACCCAGATCCCAACAGGCAACAACAATAAAAAAACTAAACAAACAAAGACAATCGGACTATAAAAGGGTAGACAAAGGATGCGAGTTTTTGTTGTGTATAATAAAGTACCATAAATTCCTTAACAAAATATCCAGCTTTCTATAATTTACCCTTAACCATACTTAACTTAAACATACGCAACATTGGCTTAACAGTATATACATATTTATACAACATACAACAATCTGAAGCAAGTGGAGGTGGGAGTTAATATAGGGCTACAAATACTCAAGTGCGGTGCTGAAGTGTCTGACGAGTAGGGCTGAGTATTGAAGAAGATGGTAGGTAGTCACTGTGCCGTAGGTTTCCAGGATAGGTGATCCAAGTGTGGTCACTTCCCAGAGTGAACTGAACTCTCCTCGATCCGGAGCTGATGAGGAAGAGTTGGAGGAGGTGACGCAACAACCAGGATATGGAGAAAGGAAACCCGGAATGGTGACTAAGACTAGTCATACTCGGGTCGCGTCCCTAGATGGCGTTGCTCGGTAGTGCTGGGTAGTTAGATCATGACACAATAGATGGCGTGGTTCGTAACAGTGAGTAGCTGAATAGCTTGTTTCTGCATCGTTGAGGGTGCGAATGGCGTATGCTATTATGCGCCATTTTCATCGATGTTCAGTTTGCATGATCACTGCCCCTAAACCTAGGCCTAAGGCATCAGTACACATGGTAAATCGCTTTGTGTAGTCCGGAAACGCTAACACTGGAGCTTTCGTTAAGGCGCTCTTGAGGACATTATAACTGACCTCTTGTTCTTTATTTCATGTAAACTCCACATCCTTGTTGAGGAGTTTAGTGATTGGTGATGCCTACTTGGCATAACCCTCAATGAAAGAACGGTAGTATCCTGACAATCCTTGGAAACTACGAAGTTGATCTACGTTCTTGGGACAATGGAATTGCTTCACCGCCCTTACCTTACAATCTATTGTGTGTACACCATTGCCATCTACTCCGTGTCCAACAAATTGGATTCTGGATTTGAGAAATTCACATTTGGAAAGTTTCACTTTCAATCCAGATAGATGTAGCTTTGTGAAAACTTCTCGTAGCTTCTTTAGATGGCTTTGTAAATCTTTGCTTACTATGTTAAGATCATCTAGATAGGCATAGACTCTGTTACCTATCATTCCAACAAACATGGTCTATATCATTCTTTGGAATGTAAGCGGCGCATTTCTTAGTCCAAATGGCATTCTTAAGAATTCGAAATGTCCCATAGGCGTACTGAACGCAGTTATCTCGCGGGAATCCTCATGTAAGGGAATTTGCCAGTACCAGCTAAGTAAATCTAAGTTGCTGAAGACTGCGTTGTCTTTTCCTAGTGACTGTAGTCATTCAGTTAGGACAGGCATTGGGTACAGTTACCTGGTTGACTCATCGAAAATCTGACTGGTCTCCATCCTCCATCTTTCTTGGGAACTAAAAATAAAGGTGAATTCCATGGTGATGAGGAAGGTTGGATTACCTTTTGGACCACCATGTCTTGTACTATCTGCTGGACTACCGCTCTTCTGCTGTGGGGTAGCCTATATGCTGGGATGTAGATTGGGTTACTTTCCGGTTTGAGTGGAATATGATGATTTGTCAGCGTTGTTTTACCTAGGGGTTCTCCAGGTAATGCTATGATTTCCTTGAACTGGGCTAGTAATTCTAAAAGATCACTTTTGCCTCAAGGATGATCGACTACTTTCTCGTGTGGCACTATTAACGCTACATTATTTACAATATGTGATTTTTCGTTCGATTTACCCTGTGTTACACAACCTATTGGTAATTCTAATGGCTCTTCGACAACCGCTTTGTCATAAACAAGGAAATTACCTAAACAACATCCCTTTCTTAAGGTTATGGGTCCCTCAGTTGTATTGAGAACGAAGACATCTGTGAGATTACCTATTCTAATAGTGCTTAAGGTACACTTAAGTGACAAACCTTTCACTCGTGATCTTTCACTCAAACACACAACATCTGTTCCTTCACTCACATTTGGCAAACGTACTGTGCATTGACTCTACTTAGTTTCTGGCTATGTAACCGTTGTACACCAGTTAACACAGCAGGCGTTAGAGTCCAGTTCTGGCCGCTTTCATCAGAAATGTCCTTTGAGCTACTAGTTGGCGTTTCAGAGAGTGACTCCATAACTAATTGCTGGTGTGCCAAAGACTCCCCCGCGCCTGTCGAGGCAGTTATTATACGAACACCTGAAGTAAGCAATGGATCTGAAGTTTGCATTGCCTGATATGTTTTATAATTATGCGTGATTGTTTTATCTCGTGGCTGAATGTTAATGTTGTTCTGCCTTAGAGTGGTCAGACCAAGTAGCCCGTTCGCTGGCAAAGAAAATGCCTTAACTATGTAGAAATCCGCCAAAAACGCCGCACTGGACCTAGAAAAGCGGATTTTTAGTGTTATTACCCCCGCTATGTCTAATTGGATTCCCGAAACACCGGACAGAGGAATGTCTGTAGGTTTTATTGGCCACTTATTTGGAGGGTATCGCCGCTGGAGTTCATTGAACGTCTTTAATGAGATAACAGTGGCACAGGTCCCGTATCTAGATCTAGGGATAACTGATTGTTACCTGTCCTCGCTGGTACAGTCAACATCTCCACTTTGTTTAACGCGGCGATTAATTAGCCGGTGATGGAAGCGTTGTTTTCTTGAACAGTTGACTCTATCCTATATCATGTTGCTGGACGCGCTCCTCTTCCCCCGAAGGCTGTATACTTGTCTCCCGTCGATTTTTCCATTTCTTGCCTCATACGCTGTATATTTCTACAATCATCTGTGTTGTGGTATGGAGACTGATGTAATATACACCATTTATTCGGAGTACCTTTAGTGTTTGGAGACATTTTATTTCCTGTGTAATGTCCCTTTAGAGCTTTTGGTTTAGCGGGCCTATCTGAAATGTTAAGGTCCTGAGAGGATTTATTTCTTCGATCTTGCCTCTGGCTGGCTGGGGACTTGTCTGCTTATCCTGCAAACCAGCATTTTTCTGTAGAATGCCCCATACCTTTGCAGACTTTGCAAAAAGGTATCATTTTGGGGTTTGGTTCCCTTGACACACTGTGGTTGTTCCTTGAAGCTGGTGACTGGTGCCACTGACATCGCCCTAGGAATATTTTCCTTGGGTTCCGCAATTTCTTCTACGTACTCTTCAAGTTTAGTCCCTTTTTTAAACTCTTTCTTTTGGGCTTTCGTGCGTAAGAGTTCATTTGATGACAAGATAAACTGAAGGAATTCAATAATCCTGTAGAAATTTACTTTTGACAAGTTGTCATTTTTATCGAACCAATCTAAGGAGTCCATGTAAGATTTGAGATCTATCTTAGTGAGTCCCGCACTAATTTGGGCGTCTTGTGCTTCATGTACTTTTAGTACTTTTTAATACTATTAATAACTAATATTTGTTCTCTTTTCATTTCCATAACTCATTATAAATATTTTTGCATTACTCTGGGAGTGGGCAACATAGTGAGTATTTATACAGTGAGTGAAGTGATAAATAGTCTCATATATGGACGCTCTTCCCAAAAATTAGGGTATTAAACAGGAAATTAGTGACTCAGACTCTTATAGTCAGTCATCTAATAATTCACAGGAACTAGTGGCAACTGATAGTGAGGAAGAATTTCTACAAATTAGCCAAATAGAGTTAACACCTACCGACTCTTTAGCTAGCTGTGAAAATGTAATTGATTCTCAGTTTGAGGATTTACACAGTAGACAATTAAGGGCAGGTAACATTTACCAATTGCCTTCACCTGTTACTAACGCTAGTGCTTTAACTAACACAACAAAAATGGCAACAGGTGGTTTTACTAACGCACAGACTACATCGGTCTGTCAAACGTTAAAGCTACTTCCAAATAGCATTAAGGTACAAGAGTTTACTGCCGGGGATCCAGATTATAGTAGTTTAGCATTTTTGCGTAAATGCGAAGATGTAATGAGAAAAAACGATGTCACTGATGACGTAAATACAATTCCATACTTCCGAAGCCTTACCAAAACCGGTACTCGGGCAGCTAGAGGTATCTATGCTTTAGCCATTGACGAAGAAACGGATGATTATCAAACATTTAGGAAGCAATTCCTTTCCTTTTTTGGATCGGGTGCCAAAGGAGGTCCACTTACTCGGATATTTAAGATGGCAGAGCTCGATGAATAGGCTTTGTGTGAAATATAACAGAGTCTAGGACTGCTTTTAGTGTCCTTGTGAGTTGGTCGGTAGCGTTCCCTAGTCCCACCCAGTAGGTCGAGGGTTCGGTTCCTGGCTGGTGAGGTCGTTGATTATATGTTCAAAGTCCGCGTGTTATATGGACTAAAAATGAAGTATATATATATATATATATATATATATATATATATATATATATATATATATATATATGTGCAAGTAAATCACTGTAGGTGCGCGTGATCTAGGTATATGCTGATAACCACCAGGAAAGAAGAAAACACGAAGTGTTTTCTTCTTTCCTGGTGGTTATCAGCATATATATATATATATATATATATATATATATATATATATATATATATATATATATATATATATATATATATATATATATATATATATATATATATATATTTATATTTATATTGCCTACATGGGAAGACCTCTTGAAGTTCACTGGGGGTATGTAGTTAATAAAATAATGATTGTTTGTGATCTACCTGAGTGGAGAGTCCGTATAGCTTGGCACTGGCTATGACATCAGGAGTCGTTGACTTTCTTCTCAATGAGGGATGACGTTATGTCTTATGGCGATCCACCTGGGGGTTTGACCTGGATCTTGCGGCGGTCAGCTCGGGGCTCATCTGGGGCTGACCTCTGGGTTGGTGAGATCAGCCTGGGGGCTGACTTGGGGCTCTCTTCTGTTGCACACCGACGTGTTTTGATTGTTTAAGCAAGAGATTGTTTGATTGTCTGTAACCACTTTGACAACCTTCCTAAACTCCGGTGATGTAGTGTTAGCTGGTAATAATCTCAGCCCACACTCGGGTAGGCTTGGCTGCTCTCGGCTCCGGTCTGGGTAACCTTCAGTAGGTTGTGTCACTGAGGGTTTGACTACTAAGTTGGCAATCTTTTATAATGCTTTTGTTACCACTGTGTCTCTATGTATACGTTCTGCAAGTGTTCATAGCCACTGTCCACTTAATTTTCATGTAATTGCTTGTTTGTTGATGATTCACTTAAAGTGCCACATAAGTCACTAGAATTACTTGAAGTAATGTTTGTTTCTCAGTGTCTGACCGATCCGATTCTTCTTCTAATTCGTCTCACCGCTTACCATTGGAATTGATAAGTGGCAGGGCCGAAGTAAACACTTTGTTGTTTTTCTTTATTGTAGAAAAATATAGTTTCACAGGTACTGAGTTCAGTTGAGAGTATATTGTGCCATCTCTGCTAAGGGAAGTGTCTTAGCGCACTTATAGGAGGACACTTAAGTAAGGGGTTCACTGGGTAACAAGTGATATGAGTCTCATCTCCCTGACCACGGGGGAGAGAGAGAAGCGCTGATCTCAGCCTGCCCTTGCTCATTCCCGAAGGAACTGAAACCTCAGCCATGCATAACATCAACAGCTGAGGCACAGTTGAATAACTTGGTGATTAATTTGGTATTATACATTTGGGTAAATATTTATATATTCTACAAATGGTGCTGTTACAAGATATTTGTTTTTATTCTGTCGAATGTAAACAAACACGGCTCTGCCACACTGCAGAAAACCTGACGAGCCTCTGTAAACACATTAGTCAAGGGGATTGTACTGTACATTCTTTAGTTTGTGGTCTGCCTTTCTGGGTTGTGTTTAAATTAGTTCAATTTGCAACATTTATGCGTTGTACATCACTGTGTACCATTCGCACGGTGATTTCCAGAGATAGGTGGTTCGATTTCCTGGCCCCCCAGTTCATCCAGCTGTAAATTTAGTCATAAGAGTAGTATCGGCCATACTGCCTCCTTGTATACCGAAGGCTTAGTGTGCTGTGGGACTCACTTTCAATTTCAGTTCACCCTCTAGACTTAGAGGCATTGTCAGCAGTTTAATGATTTTGAATTTAATGTTATGAAAATTACCCGAGACAACTTGATTTATTGGTCACTTAAACCCGACTGTAACATTAATGGGGTCCTTTAATCCAGGATATTATTCAATGTATTGTTAAATGGAATTCACACACTACATGTAAGATCAGTTGAATTTTCATGAGATAATTGTGAATACCTCAGATTCTTGTGTTCGCAGTATATATATTTCCTAGGCGTTCGTTAAAAATGTATTATACTGTCCCCATGTAGATTGGCAGTGGTTTGTAATAAGTCGTCTTGGCCAGACAATTATTCCTAGTACAGTATTATACTACAGTATATAGTCTTGTGGGAGAGACCTTTTTTTTTTTTGCTGAACCCGGAAAAAATTCCCATAGATGTGATTTTGGTGTCATTTGGTGCATAAATATGTCATTGACTTCACATACGTCAATTTGGGATTTTTTTTTTGCATTGGTTGGAAATAAAAACCTTACATAGTTATATTTGTCATTTTCGGTCAAGTGAATTAGGGATAATTATAAAGCAATCCAATTGCTAATACTTTTTAATCGGGTTGATAACTACTACAGATGCTTAATGTATCATTGAAACACTAAACAAAATATGTAGGAGTCAAATAATGTACAGTTGGCTCCAAGAAATCCGATACACCCCTTGGTAAACAAGTATGTTAGTAAAAAATATATTAGATGGTGACTATAATAATTTTGATTATATTAATTTCTTAGACACATACAGTTATTTATTATTTACAAATATATATTACTACTGGGTAGACAGAGGCAAATGGCATAAAGAAACTTGCCTATAATTTCACCCAGCCCAGATGGGTTCATTTGCAAGGCGAGTATGCTCACCATTATATATATATATATATATATATTCAACAACCTCATTCCTCCAGGACTCGAACACACGATCTTATGAGTGTGACCAGGGAACGTTACCTCCAGACCACCAGGACACTAAAAGCAGTCCTAGACTTTGTTATATTTCACACAAAGCCTGTTCATCGAGCTGATGGCGCTGTGAACCTCCAATAAGCTCGATGAACAGGCTTTGTGTGAAATATAACAAAATCTAGGACTGCTTTTAGTGTCCTGGTGGTCTAGAGGAAACGTTCCCGGTCACACACATAAGATCGTGGGTTCAAGTCCTGGTGGGGTGAGGTTGTTGATTATATGTAGAAGTCTGCACTTTTTATGGGCTAATGAAATATATATATATATATATATATATATATATATATATATATATATATATATATATATATATATATATATATATATATATATATATATATATATATATATATATATATATGTAATATTCAGAAATTTTAATGTGATATTTAGAGACGTAAGAACAAAAATTACCGATCTGCCGAACAGGGAAACATAAGTGGGCCAGGCTGAAACAGTAATGCCTCATGGCGAGTTAAACAAAATATCCAAGCAATGCCCTCATTCAGGGGGTGGAAGCA
Source organism: Homarus gammarus (assembly GCA_958450375.1). Taxonomy (NCBI): domain Eukaryota; kingdom Metazoa; phylum Arthropoda; class Malacostraca; order Decapoda; family Nephropidae; genus Homarus; species Homarus gammarus. Next base: position 692,627 of record CAUDMG010003003.1, read on the forward strand.
TTTTGAACTAGGCCTAGAGAAATTTAAATGTACTCTATTGAATTAATGTAGACACGATTCATGGAGTAAAGGGATAATTATATAATTTAAAGTTATTGTGGACAGTTTCCCAGCCTAAATATGTTACATGTATCCCAAAGAAACTTTTAGAAATAAGCGAAAGATGACGTCATGGGGGGTGGGGAAGAGGGTCAGGCGAGCGCCCTGAGAGATGCCAGCGTTGACCGGGCGTCAGTAGCTCCCTGTCATTGACCGAGACGGGCGTCTAACTACGTGTCCCACCAAGGAAAACGACCACGTGGCCTCGTCACGAGACCCCACTTGGTTGGTGGTTAGTGGTGATGGTGGTTTCGAAGATATAGCTGGCAAAGCATGAGGCGAGACAACCCGAGCAGTGGGCGAACAGGTGTCTCTGACGACTAACTACTGGGACCAGCAGCCGCACTTTGGTCGGTGGTCGATCTGGTTCATCGAATCTCCCCACATTGGTTCATACACCAAAAGACCCACCCTCACATCTCCTCAGTCAGTCAGTGAAAAATCTTACTAATGGGAAAGTAGAACCCCTCCCTCAGCTGGGCAGGGTTCACCTGGTTGTACTCTGAGTACTGGGAGTAAACTGAGTGCAGACTGAGTGAATGAAAGGTCTCCCGCTGGGACCGGGAGTTCTAGTGGTTACATAGAGACATTCATCTCCCCAGTATTGGGTGTATGTGATCAAAATAACCAAGGCCAGGTGTGTAATCAACGTTTCTCATGGTTGATTGCACACGTGGGACATAGGAGTTCCTCTTCAGAAATTGGTGAAAGGCTGCAACACCTTAAAGCATGGGTGTATTCTGAACATATATGTGAATCATGTTACGGGTGATGGTGGTGAAATGTGATTAGAATAGCCAAGTCCAGGTATAAGATCAACTCTCCTCATGGTTGATTGCATACGTGGGACGTAAGAGTTTCTCTTAAAAAATTTGTGAATGGCTGTAGCACCTGAACTTATGTGTGAAGCATATCACGGGTGTTGGTGGAAAAATGTACTCATGACAGTGGGTCATCCCAGACAGGCTATGAGTAGGGGGGGGGGGGGGGTAGGCGAGCGCCCTGAAGGATGCTGAGGGTGATGGGGGTCTCAGTCAGCGCCGGTCATTGACCAAGGCGGACGTCTTTTGCGCGTTCTGCCAAGGAAAACGACCACATGGCCTCGTCCCTTTCCGCTCACATTTCATCAGTGTTGCAAGTAAGTTTTTATTCGATCTCAGACAGTGTTTAGATAGAGTGGAGAAAAATTTAACAGTAGTTAACAGAGTGATCCTTTTGCAGGGTTACGAGAACCCTCTTGGTTGGTCGGTGGTTAGTGGTGGTTTAGAAGATATAGCTGGCAACGCACAAGGTGAACAGGTGTCTCTAACGACTAACTATGTGGGACCAGCAGCCATACTTTGGTCGGTGATCGAACTGGTTCATCAAATCTCCCCACCTTGGGTCATACAACACCACACAACTTCAGTCAGTCAATGAAAAATCTTACTAACGGGAAAGTAGAACCCCTCCCTCAGCTGAATAGAGGTCATTCTCTTCCTGTCCATGAAGTAATGGGAGTAGAGTGAGTGCAGACTGAGTGTATGAAAGGTCACACGCTGGGACAGGGAGTTGTAGTGGTTACATAGAGACATTCATCTCCCCAGTATTGGGTGTATTTGATTAAAATAACCAAGTCCAAGTGTGTTATCAACGCTCCTCATGGTTGATTGCACACGTGGGACGTACGATTTCCTCTTCAAAAGTTTGTGAAAGGCTATTAGTACCTCAAAATACGGGTGTATTCTGAACCTATGTGTGAAGCATGTTATGGGTGTTGGAGGAGAAATACACTCATGACTCTTGAAACCTAGATAGAGTAATGAATAGAACAGAGGAGCACCCGCCTGCCACTTGGCAGGTTAGTAGTTACAACCATCCGGCTCTGGGTAGCTAGGACAGTTAGGATTATAGTATTTTGTGGGTCATCCCAGACAGGCTATGAGTGATCCATATTCTTGTGTAGTGTGACTAAAATCGGGATTTATATTCCTCAGTGATTGCTATAATTTTGTCCGATGCCCTTAAGGCATGTTCATCGGTGCAAGTAATGTTTTTTAATGTTTTATGTACCACTAAGTGATGTAGGATGTACGAAGGAATTGTTTCAGATGAGTTCCTCGTTCTGTTGTCTGTTCTGGTGTATGTAGTACTGCTGAATTAGTAGTCTTTTCAGATGCAATTAATATCTTTTAATAATTTTTTGGATACCATTTATAACTTTTGTTTCCCATTGTAGTGTTGTAAGCCATGCTAAGAAGTACTCTAGTGCTTGTGTACAATTATTGAACCCGTCTGTAGTGTTGGAAGGAATATAAGTGTCATCTTTTACCAGTGCGTCTCATTAACCCCAATCACAGGCACTAGCTTTCGTCGGTCACGGAAAATACTTTTATTAATTGTGTTTGAGCTGGTTCGGGATTTTCTCTGAGGGGCTCTTCCACTGCATTACCAGCCACTATAACTAAAAAGAAAACCAATAACTAGTAGTGAGATATTCCGACCGGTCACAACTGGTAGCATATCGTAGTGTATGTGTGACTGATAGTTCTGTGGTTGGGATAATGAACGCAATCATGGATTTGCTTGAAACGGTAGAGAGTGTGACCCCAGTTCTACTCAAACTCGCAATGGGGATGGGCTTTTTGTGGTTGACGGTACGGATGTACCTGGAGAGAGGGAGAGACAGCCAGGGGTTAGTACAGCTGAGCGAGGAGTTCGTGGAAGTAAGGGGGGTGTATCTGGCAGGGGTGAACAAAATCAAGGGGGAGTATCAGGAACACAGGGAATGGTTAAAGGGGGAAGTCAGGGGGGGGGGGAGTATGAGGCATATGCTCAACAGTTAAGGGGGAGTATCAGACACAATTTCAGCAGTTTAGGGGGAGTATCAGACACAATTGCAGCAGTATCAGGCCCAAGTGGAAAGGTTAGAGGGGGAACATCGACAACACCTAGCTCAGTTGGGGGAAGCAGTAGACAGGGTAGAGAGACAGTATCAAAAACAGCATGAAGAGACAATGTGTGAGATTAAGAAGCACAATATTAGAGCGGGAGATAGTTTCGGGCCCGGATTGACCACGTCTAAGTTCGACGGAAGGACAGGGTCAGAGATAGGGCATTGGCTAAGAGAGGTTGACCGAACTCTCAGGCTGATTGATGGAGACGAAGCCGGCCGAATTCAATTCATAGCGAAGCATCTTGTGGGGCCTGCGGCAGATCGTGTATACAATGCACGCAGAGATTGGGAAACGGTAGATGAGTTAACTAGCTACTTGACGCAGCTCAACGGCGAGAACGTGGACGCGATCACCGCCATTCGCAGGATCGTAACTCGGAAACAGAGGAGCAACGAAACGATCCTGGTGCAATGATCGATTTAAATGACGAATTGGGCCGCAATTGACAAAAATATAATGCTGTCATGCTTGAAGGTGCTATTACTCGGGGACTAAAGGGGTCAAGAAGTCTAGATGAGTGGATCACGGGGCTGAAAGAGGAGGAAAACAGCCTAGAGTCCTTGAGTAGGGAAGCACCGAACGGTGGACACGGAGAGGTGCCTGCCAGACGACCCAGGGTTAACCGAAGGGAAAACGGTCAGCATACTGATGTGCTACACGTGTGGACAGGAGGGACACCTCAGCTTCCACTGCAGGAAAAGGTATGGACCAGGAGAAAACGCCCCAAGGGGATATGTGGCAAATGGCCAGTGTCGGACTGGAGGTGACAGTCAGAACTGGAGGTCGGGAAACGGCCAGGGCCAGGCAGTCCCCACCAACCGCTCATGGCCCAACCAATAAACTACGCCGCGATGTTACGAACCAGGAGAGAGAGGACCCGTGGTCAAACGTGGTCCGTAAGAACAATTTAATCATGACAGAAGGTACTTTGAGGCTTAAAGCAGAGTGTCCCAAGGTCTCGGTGCTGGTAGCGGGTCGTGAAATGTGGGGTCTAGCAGATACTGGGGCAGAAGTGTCGTTAATTAATGAAAACTTCTACCATACAGAGCTGGAGCCTGCTGGCGTGTTGTTGCAACCCACTTGGGTACAGGTAAGAGGGGCGTCGGGATTCTCCGTGCTGTGTGTGTGTGGGGTGTATTCGGGTCACTATGGTCGTATGTGGGGTGGAAGTTACAGATGTGGGGCTGCTGGTTTGTCCAGGGATTGAGACCCGGGGTAAGGGTCAGCCGCATGTTGGTTTGTTGGGCATGAATGTGTTGGGTGAGGTCGCAGAAATTTGGCCGCACATGTACCACTTGTGCAGGGGAGCCAGAACCACCGCCCAGTGGAAAGATTGCCTGAATGAGGTTAGACAGATATGTGCGGCAGAGGCCATCAGTCTGGGTTATTGTACGACGGAGAGAAGGAAAAAACCAACCATCCATCCCCGGAGTAATCGGTTGCTGTCAGTATGTGTCCCTTCATTAAGCCAGGTAGCTAGCAAGGAAGTGTTGATCGATCCCCTAACAATGGAGGATGAAGGTTGGATGCCTGAAGGCGTGATAGTGTTGCTGACAGATGTGAGAGTGGTGAGAGGCATGACCCAGGTGTTAGTGGCAAATCTGTCTGTGTGTCGTAGGAAATTGAGGGGCAATTGGCAGATTGGGAAGGTGGCTTTCGGGACGGAAGTCGAGGCAGCCACCAGTGAGGAGGTGTATGTGAGGACAGTCCAACAGGAAGCCCGGACTGAGGTCAAAGTACACCCGGAGAACATGAATGAGGAACAAGAGCGTAAAGTTAGGGGTTTAGTCGAAGAGTTTAGCGATATTTTCGAAGGAGAGGGCCTGCCAATAGGAATGGCCATTGGGGTTCAGCATGAGATCCCAGTGACAACAGATAGGCCAGTTAGGGTGCCATACCAGAGGATCCCTCCAAACCAGGTACCAGAGGTGAAGCAACACATTAGCCAGTTGTTAAATCAGGGAGTAGTCCAGCATAGTGAGAGTCTTTACTCTGCCGCCAATGTAGTCGTGAGGAAAAAGGACGGAACGCTGAGGTTGTGCATTGACTCTTGTAACCTAAATAAGGTCACGGTATGCGATGCATTTCCTCTGCCTAGGATAAATGAAACTCTAGAATCTCTGACGGGGGCCCAGTTTTTCTCAACTTTCGATTTGGACGCTGGATACCACCAAATCGAAGTAAAACCTTCAGACCCTCCTAAAACTGCTTTCAGCACAAGCTTCGGACACTTTGAGTACAGGTAACTGCCAATGGGATTGTCAAATAGTCCGGGAACCTTTCAGAGATACATGGAGCGGATCATAGGGGATAAAATCTTCCCCTCGTTGCTTGTATACCTTGATGACATGATGGTGTTTTCAAGTACAATAGATCAGCATGTAGTCAGATTGAGAGAATTATTTTGCAGGATGAGGAAGAATAATCTAAGATTTAAACTTAAGAAGTGTGAAATAATGACCTCCAAAGTAAGCCATTTAGGATATCAGGTGTCCGCTGAAGGCATCACAGCTGATCCAGAGAAAAGCAGGGTAGTAAAAGATTGGCCAGTCCCTCAGACGGTGAAAGATGTGCGGTTCTTTGTAGGATTCACATCATTTTATAGGAAGTTTGTTAAGGGATTTGCCCAAATAGCTGCCCCACTGCACGCATTGATGCATGGGAAATCTAAAGATCGAGTAGATAGTGAGTGGGGAGAGGGGCAGAAACAGGCTTTCAAAAAGTTGAAAGACAGAGTGACGCAGACACCGGTGTTGGCCTGTCCAGATTTCACTCAGGAATTTATATTAGAGATAGATGCAAGTTTTTGTGGGCTAGGTGCTATGCTGTCCCAGAGGAAGGACGGCAGGCTACATCCGGTGTGCTATGCAAGCCGGGGCCTGAGGAAATCAGAAAGAAATATGACCAACTACAGCTCCCGTAAGCTAGAGATGTTAGCACTCAAATGGGCAGTAGTAGACAAGTTCAGGGATTATTTGATGGGGAAACATTTCACTGTCTATACAGATAACAACCCACTTTGTGTTCGAGAGAATGCTAAGCTAGGTGCCGTGGAAAGTAGGTGGAATGCTGATCTAGAGCATTTTGACTTCACTATCAAGTACAAGCTGGGGAAAAGCAACACGGGGGCAGATACTCTATCTAGGATCCCGACGGAACAGGAGAAAGATAGTGAGGAAGAGTACTAAGCTGTGCAGGTCATAGAGGAGAATGGACGGTAGACGGGCTGCGTAGGGAGCAAGAAGGCAGGAAATGTGTTACAGAAATGCTGAGATGGTTGGCGGGAGAGCTGCCGGGGGACGAGGTATGGGTAGAGCTCCAAAATGATGATTTCCGCAGGTTGTACCGAGCGAAGCAATCCCTGATCGTAAGAGAAGGGGTTGTCTGGCATAGGAGACCGGAAGGAAGGAATCTATGGAGGGAGTGTACCAGCGTTTCCTCCAAAGTTGCAGGGGGCATTGATTAGAGCCTGTCACGATGAGTTTGGGCACTAGGGGTGGGATCGTACTATGTCGCTGGTGCAGGAGCGAGGTGTCTGGCCAGGCATGGGAGCAACTGTGAGGGACTACATAGCCATCTGTGGAAGGTGTGGAGTGGCCAAGGATGAAGTCCTAAAACCTCAGCTACATCTAGGGACAATTGAAGCTACCAAACCACTAGAGACGCTGGCCGCAGAGTTCACCTTGCTTGACAAGCGGCATGATAGTGATTGACATGTACAGTCGATACACTTGAGCCTTTCCCAACAAAGACCAGAAAGCCTCGAAGATTGCAAAGATCCTTGTGAATTAAATCTTCCAGGCCGTGGGTGCCCCTGAGCGGTTGCTGACTGACCAGGGCAGAAATTTTGGCAGTGCACTGGTCAGACAAATTTGTGCCACATTTGGTGTAGCAGGGAAATGGTATGGTAGAACGGCTAGCTATTCTAGAGGAGGAGAAGAACAGGTGTCCCGAGCATCTGCAGGCAGTGGTGTCACAATACAATGCGACCCCGCACGCCACGACGAGGTTTTCCCCATTCCTGCTGTTTTACGGGAGAGAACAAAACCTGCTGTTCGATCATCGCCGGAGTAGACCCAAAGCCGGTAGATGAGTGGGTGATGGTGATGAGAGATCGGCAACCGAGGTTGCAGGAGGTCGTGGAAATCAATGTGCGGAGGTACAAGGAAATAAACCGAAGGAAACGAGATGAGAAGGCCCACGAGAGTAACTGGGAAGTAGGCCAGGAGGTCTTGTTGAGGAACAACGCAAAAATAGGCCGGTGTAAGCTCCAAAACCATTGATTTGACACGAGATGGCACATTGTTGAGGTCCTCAATCCAGGCCGGGCTAATACCGCATAGACCCGAGTGAGGAAGAAGACCTTGCTTCGAGAGTGGAAAACCGGAGCAACTTGAAGGCTGCTGCACCCCTAAGAAACACAGGAGACCCGGTGGTGGATGAACCTGATAGTGAAGACGAGGGGCCTCCACCACAGTTGGGCATGATGACGAAAAGTAGACAGGCTGCCAAGGATGAAGCTAGCAAGCATACCAGGGACTAGGAATAGGTAAGTTATGGAGGAGTCGTGAGTAGGGCAGAGAAAGTAGGAGAGATGGCTATCTCAGGAATGTGCGTTGGGTTGTGGTTGTTATGTCAAGAGCTGGCTTATGCGTACTGTTGTAATGGCCAGGGCCTCACTAATATGGACTGATGCATTATCAGAGGGTTGGCCTGCCGGCATGAGGGCCGGAGGCGTGGAATGAGTAGATCGTTGTATTGTTCAGAGCTGCAGACGTGAGAGCGCTCGATTTGGGTTGGGTATTATTTTTTGCACTGGTTCTCTAAGCTCAAGGGCCAGGCAAACAAAGGGGAGAGTAATTGATTTGGGTCGGTATTATTTTTGACACTGGTTCTCTAAGCTCAAGGACCAGGCAAAAGAAGAGAGTGCTTGATTTGGGTTGGTTGTATTTTTGACAATAGTTCTCTAGTTCAAGGACTAGACAGAAAGAGGAGTTTGCTGGCTTGTGAGTTGGAATCATGAAGATTTGAAGGTGGCTCTATGTTTTTCTCTCAGCACATGAGGACAGTGCTGTCCTTTTTTAGGGGGGTCGATTGTAATATTCAGAAATTATAATGTGATATTTAGAGACGTTAGAACAGAAATGACCGATCTGCCGAACAGGAAAACATAAGTAGGCCAGGCTGAAACACCCATACCTCGTTGACGAGTTAAAACAAAGACCTACAAGCAACGCCATTGAGCGGGGGGTGGAAGCATTTTGAAATAGGCCTATAGAAAACTAAATGCACTTTATCGAATTAATGTAGACACGATTCATGAAGTTAAGGGACAATTATAAAATTTAAATTTATTGTGGATAGTCTCCCGGTCTAAATATGTTACGTGTGGTCCGTCTGAAGGTTGCTGAGGGTGATGGGGTCTCAGTCAGCGCTGGTCATTTGACCAAGGCGGACGTCTTCTACGCCTTCTGCCAAGGAAAACGATCACGTGCCCTTTTCCCTTCCCGCCCACGTTTCATCAGTATTGCAAGTAAGTTTTTATTCTATCTCAGACAGTGTTTAGATAGGGCAGAGAAGAATTTAACAGTAGCTAACAGAGTGCTCCTTTTGCAGGGTGACGAGAACCCACTTGGTTGGTCAGTGGTTAGTTGTGGTTTGGAAGATATAGCAAGCAACGCACGAGGCGAACAAGTGTCTCTGACGACTAACTACTTGGGACCAGCAGCCGCACTTTGGTCGGTGGTCGATCTGGATTTTCAAATCTCCTCACCTTGGTTCATACAACACCACATCACTTCAGTCAGTCAGTGAAAAATCTTACTAACGGGAAAGTAGAACCCCTCCCTAAGCTGGGCAGCGGTCACTTTCTTCCTGTCCATGAAGTATTGGGAGTAGACTGAGTGCAAACTGAGTGAATGAAAGGTCACACGCTGGGACAGGGAGTTCTAGTGGTTACATAGTGACATTCATCTCCCCAGTTTTGGGTGTATGTGATTAAAATAGCCAAGTCCAGGTGTGTAATCAACTCTCCTCATCGATGATTGCACACATGGGACGTAAGGGTTCCTCTTCAATAGTTGGTGAAAGGCTGTAACACCTTAAAGTATGGGTGTTTTCTGAGCATATGTGTGAAGCATGTTACAGATGATGGTGGTGAAATGTGATTAGAATAGCCAATTCCAGGTGTGAAATCAACGTTCCTCATGGTTTATTGCACGCGTGGGACGTAGGAGTCCCTCTTCAAATGTTTGTGAAAGGCTGTTAGTACCTTAAAGTACGGGTGCATTCTGAACCTAGGTGTGAAGCATGTTACGGGTGTTGGTGGAGCAATACACTCATGACTCCTGAAACCTAGAGAGAGTAATGAAAAGAACAGCGGAGCACCCGCCTGCCTGATGGGTTATGAGTGATTTTCTCGGTTTCTTGTAAATGCCTGCCACTTGGTAGGTTAGTAGTTACAACCATCCGGCTCTGGGTAGTTAGGACAGTTAGGATTATAGTATTTTGTGGGTCATCCCAGACAGGCTATGAGTAATCCATGTTCTTGTGTAGTGTGACTAAAATCGGGATTTCTATTCCTCCTCAAGAATTGTTTGATGCTGTAGCACTTTAAAGTACGGGTGTATTCAGAACTTATGTGTGAAGCATATTACGGATATTGGAGAAGAAATGCACTCATAACTCTTGAACCTAGATAGAATAATGAAAAAAAAACAGCAGAGCACCCGCCTGCCTGATGGGTCATGAGTTATTTTCTCGGGTTATTGTTGATGCATGCCACTCGGCATGTTAGTAGTTACAACCTTCGGGTTGTGTGTATTTAGGATGGTTAGGATATTTAGTATTTTGTGGGTCATTCCAGACAGGCAATGATTGATCCATGTTCTTGTGTAGTATGACTAAATCAGGATTTCTATTCCTCAAAGATTACTATAATTTTGTCGGATGCACTTGAGGTACTTTCATCTGTGCAAGTAATATTTTTCAGAATTTTTTATATGGTACTAAGTGATGTAGGATGTATTAAGGGATTGTTTCAGATAAGTTCCTCGTTCTTGTGTCTATTCTGGTGTATGTAGTACTGCTGCATTATTAGATCCTTTAGGATGCAATTAATATCTTTTAAAAACTGTTACTGGTGCCATGTACAACTTTTGTTTCCCATTGTAGTGTTGTAAGTCACGCTAAGAAGTTAATAATAATAATAATCATAATAATAATAATAATAATAATTAACGGTTTATTGAAAGAGCTTGACAGCCAGAAGGCTGGTGTTGGAAGGAATAGAAGTGTTATCCTATTCCAATGCGTCTCTTTATTTCCAATCACGGAATCTCCAGTCCAACTACGTAAACAATTTAATATTAATTGTGTTTGTGCTGGTTCTGTGTTCTCTGAGGGGCGCTTCCACTGCTCTACCATCCACTGTAACTCAAAAACTCCAATAAGCTAAATTCCGGCCAGTTATATATATATATGTAACCGGTCGGAATTTACTGGACTTTAATTTCTCACTTGACTTGGGGTTTATTAAAATTTAATAGATGGTAATGGCAGTGGAAGCGCCCCTTTGAGAAAAATCCCGAACCAGCACAAGAACACTTAAATCTACTAAACAAAATAAATTGTCCGTGACCCGTGGAAGGATAGCGTCTGTGACTGGGATGAATGAGACACACTGTAAAATTTAGACACTTATATTCCCTCCAACACTACAAACACAATCCAATAATGGTACACCAATATGCGCACCTCTTAACTTGAACTTAAAACACTACTCTGGGGAATAAAAGTTATACATGATATAAAAATTATTAGAACCTCAGGCAACAATAAATTTGAAGTATTAAGAACTGTTGCGTGCACACATGAAACAGGCCTTAAAGGCTTTCACACAATAATATCAGTCACTTAGGTATTAAAAAAAGAAATTAACTACTCTACAATGAATAGGCCTTAAGGGCACTCAACAAAATTATATCAGTCACTGAGGAAATGGTAATAAAACATGAAATTAAATACTCTACAATGAATAGGCCTCAAGGGCACTCAACAAAATTATATCAGTCACTGAGGAAATGGTAATAAAACATGAAATTAAATACTCTACAATGAATAGGCCTTAAGGGCACTCAACAAAATTATAGCACCCCAACAGATGCACACTTCCTAACCTAACCTAACCACTACTCTGGGGAACAAGGTTATACCTGAGATCAGAATTATGAAGAACAATCAGAAGCATTAAAAGAATCGATCACAGTATCACTCTGGTTCCACTTGATGGCACAAACATTCAAAACAATATTATCAAAATTATCTAGAAACTATTAAACTACACCCGTAATAAGGGAGGGAAAATGTTCCTCCAGGTATCTCCTAGAGGCCTAGACTCACGGTCTCAGTGTGTGACCATTAGTCTACTCAGATAGCCTCAGTGTACTCCCAGTGCGTCCATAAAGCGGACGGGAGTGAGCCAATCAGACCTTGTACAGTTGAGAGAAGCTTTAGCGTCCCGTTAGCAAGAGGGTTTCGCTAGCAGCTCGGGACACGTGGTGATGTGCCCGGAGTGGTAAGAACTGATCACCCACTGCTGGTCCCGGGTCGTTTAGTTGTCGGGAGCACTCGTTCACTCAAGAGATCCTTTGCTACCCCGCTAAACAGTGACAGGCCTACTTTGCTCGGTCCAATGGCGACAATCGCCACCCTCAACCATCGACGGCAGTCTCAAACGGCAGTCAATCTCTCGCAGTCAACTCCGGGTCAACTCCAGTCAAGTGGGTTCTCACGGAAACCCTGAAATGAACTCACTGTTAGCTCTAGTTTACTTTATCACTGCCCTATCTAACCCTGTCTGAGATCGAATGAGACTTACTTGTTACTCTGCAATAATGCAACACAGGTGACTAGGCCACGTGACTATTCCTGGGACAAGCGCGCAGAGACGTCTTGTCTCTGTGAATGCTCTCCGGGACTGGGGGAGAGGCCTCGTCGCGTTCTCTCAAGGCGTGAGCTTAGGCCTACGTGACTTATTTTCCGCCTAACTAATAACTCCTTGGGACACCCGTAACATTATTCAGACTGCTAAACGATCTATAATAATTTAAAATTCAATAATAGTCCCTTACTTCATGACTCGCATCATTATTCAATCGGTAAACTACATTTAATATCATATAGGCCTAATTCCACCATCTCCCGCTAGGAGGGGGAAGCGCTCTCTCCCCTCCCATGACCTTGAACGCTCAGTGTTGCCAATGGCGGGGCATTCGAAATTACTCTGAAATTTCTGAATTAAAATTACTATTATATTATTATATAATTATATATATATATATATATATATTATATATTATTATATATATATATATATTACCTCGTGTTTCATACCAGCTGAATTCGGTAAAATGCTACTCTCACCATATAAGTAGCAAGGGCAATCCCCATTGGAGGGTTCACGGCGCCATCAGCTCAATAAACAAGCTTTGTGTGAAATATAACAAAGTCTAGGATTGCTTTTAGGGTCCTTGTGGCATGGTTGGTAGCATTCTCTGTTCACACGCATAAGGTCTAGGGTTCGAGTCGTGGCTGGTGAGGTCGTTGAATATATATATATATATATATATATGTATCCCCTCTTACAGGCCAAATACCTAATTCACATATACACAATAGCAGTGATTTAATTGATAAAGTCAAGAAGCAAAATGAACCTTGCGAATTAATAAGTTTTGATGTAAATTCACTGTTCACTAGAGTACCAGTGAAAGACCTACTCTCATTTCTTAAAGATAAATTACAACTGTTAGATTTAACTATTGAACATAATACTTTCCTCAAATTGATAGAGTTATGCGTAACTGACAATGTGTTTAGAACAAATGGGAAGTTCTACAAGCAAATATTTGGCATGATCATGGTAATTGCCTTTCTGCTCCTCTAGCCTGTATTTATATGGAGTTTGTTGAGTCTAGATTACTACCCAATATAGTGGACTTTATTTCTCCATGGTATAGATATGTAGATGATGTTCTTTGTCTTTGGCCTAGAAACGGTGACTCATTGGAATTTTTAGACAAGCTTAATGATATTGTCCCAAGTATCACATTCAAAATTGAAAGAGAAATAAATGGATCCCTTCTATTCCTTGATATGCTTATCATGAGAAATGGCCAAAACTACAAATTTAAGGTATACAGAAAGCCCACACAGGTAGGCAGTTTCATACACTTTTTATCGAATCACCTGGAGTCTACCAAAATGTCAGTTTTTTCTGCTATGTTCTTAAGATGTCTGCGTATTTGTGACTCTGAATTTATTGACGATGAATTGAAACACATTCGTTCCATTGCACAGAAACTCGGGTACCCTTCTGTGTTTGTTGATCGTTGTTTTAAAAGGGCTAAAAAAATCCTTTCATTCCTCTCAAACCAGGCAAATTCCTACACTTAAGAACATTGTGACTCTGCCCTATCGTAATGAATTTGTCCCGCTAGTTCGGTCCCTCAAGCTACTAAATATTTATGTTGTTTTCAAGTATGACTCAACCATTAACAATATGTTAATAAGAAATAGCCCAACTTTCAATGAAAATGGAAGTGTTTATTGTATTCCATGTAGGAAATGTAATTGTAATTATGTAGGACAGACAGGAAAAACACTGCAGCTCAGAATCAAACAACATAAGTACAATATCAGAACAGCATCTGAAAGCAGTGCCTTGTTCGTTCATGTTAGGAATAATAATCATCCCATTGCTTGGGAAAAAAGCTTAGAAGTATTTAAATCATCTTGTGTCACAGAAAGACTTCTTGTTGAAGCTAGTTTGATTAAGGAATTAAAATCAATAAACCTTAGTGATGGTCAGATCAAAACTGATAATATGTTACATAAATGTATTTGTCAGTGGCTCAAGGTTAAAAATGCATTGAAAACCTTTGATCTAGATGTATGATAGTTATTTAGTGGGTCCCGTATTTTTGACCTGACCTGACTAGTCACGTCACCCCCCCCCCCTTCTCTTAAGCTCCTCTACGTGTGTGTTGGTGTGGGGATTAGTTGTTGACATCATTATGACCTGACCTCATGTTTTTAAGGTCACCCTGTTTATTTAAGCCTCTCTCTGTCCATGTAATCCAGTTGCCTCTGAAGATGTCTTGAATAAAGACGAAAGCTAAGGTGCTCCGTTGTTTCCCTTTTCCCGTGTGATTTTATCAAGATTTATCATATCCACGTTTTCATTGTGGATCTACATGATATATATATATATATATACAATCAACGACCTCACCAGCAAGGAATCGAACCCTCGACCTACTGGGTGTGACTAGGGAACGCTTACCGGCTAGGCCACAAGGACACTAAAAGCAGTTCTAGACTCTGTTATATTTCACACAAAGCCTGTTCATCGAGCTGATGGCGCCGTGAACCTCATTGGGAAACTGCCCGTGCCTCGTATGTGGTGTCAGTAGCATTTTACCGAATCCAGCTGGTATGAAACGCGAGGTACATATATATACTTCATTTTTAGTCCATTTAACACGCGGACTTTGAACATACAATCAACGACCTCACCAGCAAGGAATCGAACCCTCGACCTACTGGGTGTGATATATATATATATATATATATATATATATATATATATATATATATATATATATATATATATATATATATATATATATATATATACTAGGGGAATCGCGCTCTTTCGCTAGGCCACGGCAGGACGCCACCTTCCGGGAGGTTCCACATTGTCTCACTGTATTGCATTAAGGTAGACCACATTTTTGGTTTTGTAATTAGCAGCAAGTATGTACAGATATTTGCCAGTTCCCACTCTGGAGCATGCAACATAGAACTGTCCATGAGAGAAGCAAGGAAACACTAGGTTTAGGCCAACCATCTATAGGCACTGTCCCTGGATTTTGAAGATGGTCATGGCAAAGCTAACTTTAACAGGGAACTGAAGTCGCTTGAACTCAAATGACAGGTCAGTGGTGATGAGAGGTATCCTTGGTATAAAAACGTCCTCTACTTTAGCTTTTCCTGTCAGTATTGTAGCTTCCAGGACATGTGGCATCATGTTCTTCACCACCAGTCTTGTGCCATTGCAGAGGATTGGTGGTTCAAGATTTCTTTAGAGCATTATAAGAGTTCCGATCTTGAGAGTGAGGTGGTGAGGAGGCATTCCAGCGGGCTCCAAAGAATTAAGGAATTCTGCAGGGTACTGGAAGCTGTGTGAGTAGAGTCATATTTTTTCAGCCACTGTTACCTTCTTTGGTGCCAGAATTACACGTTCACGCAGCCATTTGTGATCCTTGTAGTGGTGGATAATGTTTGAGTAGACCATGTTAGTGAGCTCAGTTGTGGACTTTACAACATTTCTACATCCTTGAGGAATGATTATTTGTCATTCTGAATCGACAGGGAAAGTTCCATTCCTAATCTGTCGCAGAAGGTTTGCAAACCGTCCAGCATCCTGATCTCCTTGTAGATGTACTCTCATGTTTATGGATAAGGTGAGTGTCAGAACACTTCTCCAAAGGTATGATGCCTTGAGGCGCTCATTCAGTTCATCAGCTGGAGTGCTTCGAGGAATGACAGGTAGGGTCTGACGAAAGTCCCCACCAATGACCAGTGGCGGCTCGTGAAAAATAAAATGGAGGGACTGCAAGCCTCACACAACAGTAGGATACACAAATTTGACCTACCTCAGGTATGAGTTGTAGTTGATGTCCACGAATTCCCAGGGCATGGTAGTAGTGTTGGTGGTAGAAGGGATGGCCGAGGTGGTGATGGACCAGTATTAATTGAAAATAAAGTTGGCGTGTCTGCTCTTCGATGTAGCAAAATTGTTTATTACTATTTCATTAAAATCCTTTATTTCTGTTATCATTTTATTTTCAATGGATATCACTGCTAAAGCAGACAGTCTGTCATTCACCATGGTACTGCGCAAAAAAGTTTTAATTCTCTTCAAAGTTGAAAAGCACCTTTCTGCTTCTGCCGTTGTCATTGGAGTTGTTATTAAAATTTTCAGCAACTTGACAGTGTCTGAAAATGTTGACTGTAGATTATTGTCATTCATCATCTCCAACAAGTCTATGAGACTTTCTGATTTACACAAATCACGATTTAACCACACCGTCCACACGCAATGTAAACACGTTGTACGAGACTGAGCTGCTTCAAGTGCAGCTCATTGTCTCCAGAAGTGGTGAGGCGGCGGCGCCAATTAATAACAGACATAAATCGTACAGCATTGACAGCAACTATGAAAGTAACTTAAATTTTGGTCTGATTTTAATGAAAATTCACTTAGCAACGTATTGAAAATAATTAAATAACATATAAAATGATATATTTGTTGGTAGTGTATAATTCAGCTGTCTCTCTAAAGGAATCATACGCCTGGCAGTGAGTGTCTGGGGGACTGCAGCTCTGCAGCCCTATGCACGAGCCGCCACTGCCAATGACCATTGTAATGCCACCCATGAGATGGTCATTTTCTCGTATGTCTTGCAAGGTCCTGTCCAATGCTTCAAACGCTAACTTGTGAGACATAGTGCATTCATCCCAGACTATGTGGCTGCATTTTTCTAAGAGTTTTGCCTTTGCCGATCCTTTTTTGATGTTGCACACTGCATTCTCATTGTGAGCGAGGTTGAAAGGCAGTTTAAAAGTTGAGTTTGCAGTACGTCCTCCTTCTAGTAGTGTTGCAGCAATGCCTAAAGATGCCACAGCATGAGCAATTTTCCCCTGATGACGCACTTTGGCCAACAGAAGGTTGATCGAGAAAGATCATACCTCCCTGCTCCGCTTGTATTGCTTGCAAGATCTGTTCATAAGCATTTGCTTGATCAGGCACCAGGTGAGGCTCATTTTCTTCAAGAAAATTCACCAGAACTTCAACCGAGTAGTCAGTCTCTCTGAGCAACTCCGTGTTTGCAACTACTAGTTCTTCTCGGTTTGGGGAAGGCAATCCAAAATCAGCCAGGTTTTCTCCGCATAGCTCTATCACTTTGTCTTCCAGCATGGTCAGAGCCCTGTTGAACATGTCATCCATGAACTAAATCTCTTGACCAGGATGTTCTCTTCTTGCTTGATGAAGTAGATCCTCTGAAAGACTTTTTGGTGGTTTTTCCAGAGCTGGCTTGGGTTGGAAAGTCCACATGTAGCAATCATGATGTCAAACAGGTTCCTCATTCTCATTAGCGATTGAGTAGCTGCTGCCATCTTCTAATGTGTCATTCCAATGACCATCATCTCCCAGTAGGCCAAGGAGATTATACGCTTCATGATAGGCTCTGCAGGCTTGTCCTTTCACTGTCGTCAGTGCTGCATATGATTTTGGGCCACGGATGTGGTGCAAAAGTAGTCTCAAACAATAGCATTCAAAGTTGTTGGGGTGAACCGTGTAAACACGTCCCAAAGCATTGCCTGACTTTATCCCTGGATATCCTTCAACATCGGATCCTTGAATTCTTCTCTGGAACGTTTTCATTGAAGTCTGCCATTTGTAGAACTTGGGTGCGTCAACATACAGGAGTTTTTGAGCAAACTCATCTTCCTGTGAAAGCTTGAAGAATGCAGTGAGGGTCGTATCAGCAGGATTTGCCATTTGATTTTAGAGGGACTCTTATGTGAAGTATACTCTTTGTCCATTTTCCAGGTGAACAGCCAGATGAACTACTGTTGGATATCGTTCGTGTATGGGAAAATTATTAATTCTAGATAGGGCTTCATTGCTGCATATATAACGGCCCTGCTGAAACTGTCACCTCATCATGATTTCCATCCATTTCCAATGCGAAGATCGTCTCCACTCTGAGTATCCTTTCTCAGGTCTTTTTGGAAGTTTTGATGCAACGTCCATCTTTCATGCATGGAGACGTCTGTTTAATGGTCCACATGGCCCATGAATAATTTGCTTCTTGATAATCTCATAGAGAACTGAATCTTCTCGTATGCAGTTGTCAATCATGTTCGGTCGAAGTTTTTCTTTCAGCCAGATCAAGACATGGACATGTGGTAGACCTCTTTTCTGGCACTTAATGGAGTACATGTAGCACCGTGTAGGGCCAAAGATTGATGCTTTTGTAAGCAAGTCCATGAGTTTGATCACTTTCTGACGAAATACTCTCGCTAAAATGTCATGCCGATCTTGTCCTTTCTGGCCTTCCATTAGAGCTTCTGTTATGTCAGTCCATACAATGTTGCATGTAAAAGTATTGAAGATATCTGGTTGTCCATAGTTTCTGACGTAGGTCATGGCATCCTGAGTCTTTTCATGCATGTATCGCGGACCTCCAGTGAAGGAAGAGGGGACAATCATCAGCTGTCCAACACTGCCCACATGTCCATCGCTTGCTATTGCACCTCTCGGATGAATCTAGTCATCAACCCTGAGATTCTTTTGGTTGAGTCGTATGGAAGGTGAACAAACAGCAGACAGACTTCTTTGTTTTATATATATACATATATATATATATATATATATATATATATATATATATATATATATATATATATAATATATATATATATATAATATATATATATATATATATATATATATATATATATATATATATTTATATATAAATATATATATATATATATATATATATAAATGTATATATATATATATATATATATATATATGTATACATAGATAGATAGATCGATAATCACTACATATAACACCACCCATCAGCACTACATATAACACCATCCATCATCACTAAATATAACACCAACCATCATCACTACATGTAGCACCATCCATCATCACTACATATAACACCATCCATCATCACTACATATAACACCACCCATCATCACTACATATAACACCACCCACCATCACTACATATAACACCATCCATCATCACTACATATAGCACCATCCATCATCACTACATATAGCACCATCCATCATCACTACATATAGCACCATCCATCATCTCTACATATAACATCATCCATCATCGTTACATATAGCACCATCCATCATCACTACAGATCGGTAAAGCAGTTTTCGACATTCTCTTGCTGACACACAGACAAACAGACAGACTTCGTTGTTTTGTATAGATATATATCATCACTACATATGACATCATCCATCATCACTACATATAACATCATACATCATCACTACATATAACATCATCCATCATCACCACATATAACATCATCCATCATCACTACATATATCACTACATAAAACATCATCATCAATTATCACTACATATAATACCATCCATCATCACTACAGATCGGTAAAGTAGTTTCCGAGATTCTCGTTCGGACGCACACACAAGCACACAGATATATATATATATATATATATATATATATATATATATATATATATATATATATATATATATATATATATATATATATATATATATATATATATATATATATATGCTGATAACCACCAGGAAAGAAGATGTGAATTGCACGAGAGCGCTTGGGAACTTCGTGTTTTCTTCTTTCCTGGTGGTTATCAGCATATACCTAGATCACGCGCACCTACAGTGATTTACTTGCATATATATATATATATATATATATATATATATATATATATATATATATATATATATATATATATATATATATATATATATATATATATATATATATATATTTCATGCATCTTCACAAAGAAAACATGGATAAGATAAATCATGATAAAATCACACGGGGAAAAGGGAAACAACGGATCACCTTAACTTGCGTCTTTATTCAAGACATCTTCAGAGGCAACTGGATTACTTGGAGAGAGCGAGGCTTAAATATACAGGTGACCTTATTAAACATGGTAGGTAAACACTGGGTTTTGTAGGTAAACACTGGTTTGGAAACAGAGTAGTGGATGAATGGAACAAGTTACCAAATATAAACTCGAATACTCTGGATAGCTTCAAACATAGGTTGGATGCTTATATGAGCAATAGGGGTTGGGTATAAACGGGACTGCCCAGTATGGGTCAATAGGCCTTCTGCAGTTTCCTCCATTTTTATGTTCGTATGAGGTCAGGTCATAATAATGTCATCCACTCATCCCCACACCAACACGAACACACACATAGAGAAACTTGAGAGAAAGGGGGCGACGTGACTAGTCAGGTCATGTCAAAAATATAGGGGCCCACTAAATAACTATCCTACGTCTAAATCCAAGGTTTTCAAAGCATTTTTAACCTTGGGCCACTGAGAGGCTTGGATTCCAGAGCGGACTTGGTTACCAGTACGTCGCTGAATTCCTTCAGGAAGTACTTCCGAGCATCCGAAGGAGAGGTGTCACTGGCAAGAGGCAGGGGTAGGGCAACAGCAGGGTCGTTGCTGCTCCCTTCGTTCACCCTGTTGGCGTGTTTTACCTCGAGAATAGGTTTGGGGAAGCCCTGGGAGATGATGGCCAATTCTTGAAAATGTCTGTAGGACAGCAAAGGAGTCGGGACACCGTTATGCACATCAATCCAGGCTTGACACGGCCGTTTGCCAAAGGTGACCTTTGCTTGGAGTGAACCTAAGGCTGGGGCCATCTGTGAACCATCTGCCGTGAAGCGGAGATCCTTGGGGGGCGGTCCTAGATCACTTGGAGAGAGCCCCAAACATTGCAAATGCTGGGGACCGATGACCGTAGCATCAGCGCCGGTGTCGGGCAACATCTGAAGACGAGATGACACACTGCCGTAGGTCACGATGACGCTGATGTGCTGGGGAACTTTGGTCCTGGGACGCGAGGGGGAGTACACCTTCCTAATATGGCTCGAGTGTTGTCCAGGGTCGTCATGCTTCTGATTGGAAGACTGTGGGCGGCCCTCACTGGTGGAAGGGCGCTGAAGCTTCCGCCGACGCTGTCCCTTGGGTTTGTTGGTCGGGCAACACTTGTCGTAGTGGCCTAGACGACCGCACACATTGCACTGGACGCGTTTGGCTGGGCACCTTACTGTGAGTGACCAGTGGCCCTTACGGTCACAACTGTTGCAGGTAGACTCAGCAGCTGGACACACCTGTGTTCCGTGCTGCTTACCACAGTTGTTACAAAAGGAGCCGGGCGTGGGCGTGGTGGGCGAAGGCGTTGGGGTAGACTTCCTGTCCTTCTTGTACCGGGACACAGCGCGTACAGCTGTAGGGGGAGCTCGGATGGAAGAGGTGGCACACCTGGCAGCCTCATAGGAGCGACATACCGTCAACACATCCTTATGAGAAGAGGAAGAGTCGAGGGAGGTGAGGCGTTGGACAAGCTCCTTGTCCTTAACACCCATCAGGATCACCTGCTTCAACTGGGTCTCCTCGCACTGCTGGTGGTTACCTGGGCATATATCTACCTCTTCTGAGGCTCTCTTGAGTCGTACATAAAAGGCATCAAAAGTCTTGCCCTCCATCTGTCTGCAGCTAAACAATTCCCTCCTGCGTAGAACTTCATTCCGCTGCCCTTTGGTGTGTCGTTGTAGAATATCCAGTACCTCCTCTACAGACAACGACGAGGTCGGAGGTACCTGCAACTTATGTTCCAAGACACGCTGAGTTTCCAAGGACAGGCACATACGCAGCTGAATAAGTTGTTTAGGCTGTGACAAGCTCTGGAGATCCACCATTGTAGCATAATCAGTCCACCGTCGCAGCCATTCACGAAAAGTCTGGAAATTCACATCAGGCTTCAAGATGGGCGGTGTTTGAGCAGCCGCCTTAGGTGGGGCTGGGGGGGCGTGAAGAAAGCGTTGATGAGGTATCTGAACCAGTCGATACCGAGGCAGTGTTAGAGCCAAGGGCTTGGTTAACAGTGAGGCGAGATATCAAAGCTTCAAAAGGTGCACTGTCTTCCAATCTCCGTTGGTGGTCTCTCTCTGCCTCTGCTTGCCTTCTTTCTTCATTCTCCACAAGTCTGTTAGCTTCGTCCTCGCGCCTCTCATCCCTCATAAACTTCATTAAAGCAATTACCTCTGAAGACAATGCTGAAGATCGATGTGAAGGGCTGCGCGATGTGGTGGGAGCTGGAGCGTCCTGTTCAGCCTGGTCATCCAAATGACTCATCCAGGTGTTGGCTCCACGACTGCGTAAGGCACGAGACATAATAACTTAATCTGTGTACTATGTCTTAAATCAGTGTTGACCGGTCAGCCCGTCGTATCAACAAGATCTGAGACAAAAACAAATTAATTAAATGCACAGATAAGTAGATTATGTATATATATATATAAAATATATATAAAGGAATGGCCGCAGTCAGTGTGTTCATACGTGTGTGTGTGTGTGTGTGTGCGTGTCTAGGGCGGGTCTAGGGCAACTGGCCGCCGCCATCTGGCCGCAGCCCATGAAGTACCTAACCTAACCTAACTTAACCTAACCTAACCTAACCTGCCTTGAGAGCGCAAAATTAGGCGTTTGCAGTTTACCCCCAGTCCGTGGCGGCCAGATGGCGGCGGCCAGTTGTCCCATTCCCGTCTAGGGCAGTCTCGCTAGGAAGGAGAGGCGGCGACTCACAGTCAGTCGTTAGTTACCCTCTGGACGCTGTCAGAGGAGGGTGTACTGAACTCTATTCCTCACACATGCCCTGAACATGCCTTTTACCTTGGGAATCCTTTAGAACAAGGTCACACAGTTATGGCACTAAACATACAATGCACTATACAATTCACCAGAAATTACTGTCACTGACACTGCTCAAAGTTGCTATAAATTCTTTGAAGAGACGGCCATTAACCGTGGTTGACACAGAGCAGGGGTCCATATGCCGGTCTTGCCGCAAACTTTACACTTCACTTGTATAATGATCCAGTTAAATGACACACTGCGCCATGCATGTGTTCTGGGTATCAAGTTCTATCTACAGGAGCGAACACAAACACCTGTAGAGTTATCGTAGGTTCTATTTACTGGATAAACAGAGATACACAAGCGATGTGGCGCTCCTTACTCTGTCTGGGGGGTCAACTAGCCTTTTAGGCGACATGTGGCAAGTGATACATTAGCAGCTTCCATATGTCGCCAGGCACATTAATTAAGCGTGTGGGACATGGTAAATACATTGCCACACGCTGCTAACTAGGCTGAATAAATAATGTATATAAATGGAGCACATACATAATATACATACGTAATATACATACAGCATTAGGGTGTGTCATACGGAGGCGAATTTTTTTTTTTTGAGTTTGAAAAATCGGCCCATGGTATTAATGATGTAGTTCTATGTGCAGAATCATGTGATATCTTCAGATTTGAAAAGTTTTCATTTTTTGCTAGGTAAATTTTAACTTGAAATCTTATGAAAATTCAGTATTCCCACCCTTTTACCAACACCACTAAATAGCTTATTTAAAGTAAAGTAAATGTATCAGGTTAATTTATTAGGATGAAAATGATCCAGAATAGTGAAACGAATGATCTTGACACATTTATTAAATATAATATTCCTTTAGAAAACAAAATCATCAAATACAAAAACCGGTTTTACTACTACGACCCGGTGTTGCTGCACACCATAGAGAACATGTCTTTCTTGCTTCTGTTTCTACTCATCACCTCCCTGCTGACCACCTGAGCTCGGATGTAGCCTTCCCTCCTCTCCTGGCTGTACACGTGACTGCTGGCCTTGCTCACTTGCTGAACACAACGCTCTATACTCTGGGTGTGCGAGGGCCAGGCAGGGACATGCATGGGGTTGTCCAGGAAAGCTCTGACTTGAACATTGGTGAGGCTGCAGGTAAGAGGGGGCTCACTGCCAGCCTGGATGTTATCCAGATCTATGAGATCAGTGAGGGTCTTGCCACCTAGATTGACTTCAGGAGTCTTCCTGACCCTGAAGGAATCGTCACCAACTGATTCGTCATGCCCAGATCCTCTCATAAGTCTCATATCCAAGATCTTTTTGACTGCCACTCTTCTCTCCTCCTCATCCTTACTGCAGAGCATTGTCTGCAGAACTGCCTCGGGATGAGCATACCAGGAAGATCTCCTCACAGTCTGCTCCACAATCTGAACAACCTTCCTTGGCTGACTCCTCAGGAGCTCAAGCTGGAAGAGAACATGCCTCGGACAATAAGTCTCAGGTTGTGAAGCTGGTTCCCTTTCAGTTTATGATGAGCGACCCAAATTCTGCAGAACCTGAGAGCCGTTGTGAGCCACCTAGAATGTGAGACTGGACCTATCTGCAGGTAAGCAAGTCTATCAGGCATGACCCCAGTTTTGATGGCACTGCAAATCATGTAACCATAGTACTGGTCAGTACTCAGGTCGTCAATGACAGTATGTGCAAGCTCAACGAGTGGAGGGCCAACTGTGATTTTTTCAAAGCTCGGATATTTTTCTAACTCAGTGGCAGAGTCCAGCATCTTGCCAAGAGGACCAGACCATCTGTTGTTTGAAAGAGTCTTGCCATCCAGCTCCTGGATCAGATGTCTGAGTGGCAACTCGTTGGTGTGGAGGACACAAACAATCCAGACCAGCTTCCTCCCAATCTTCCGCTCTATCCACTGTATGACCCCCCCTTGCCACCCTGTGTTCGTGTTGGTGCTGTCCCCTCCAATGGCCTGCAGGGTCTGGTCTATGTTCCTCTCTCTGAGCCAGTTCACAATGTTATCTGCCACTATCTCAGCTGGTTTCCTGATGTCATCTTTCTCTGGAGTGAAATGCCACAAATACTTCCCTCCTGGTTCACTGCAGCAGGAGTAGTGTTCCTCCTTCACCATGGCAGGGAACAACTTGTCAGAATCTCCAACTTTCATGAACACTTTAGTGTCATCCCTTCTCCCATCAAAGAACAAACAATTGATTCCATTTTCTCTTATCCCCTTATCAAACTCCTCTTCTAGGTTACTGACAAGTTTCTCCTGAGCTCTCCTTACTTTGTTATGATCTATCACCAGGTGAACATCATCAGGTGTTATCAAACCACCGTCAATCCAGGCAGCTGTTGCTATCTCTGCAGTTTCTCTGAGACCAGTGTGGTGTCGCATGCTGGCCAGAGCTATGCTCGGGATATCTTTCCTATTTCGAATGTTATGCCTGGAAGGTTTGGGATCATTATTTTCTGGGTTAGGGACAAAGTCACCATTCTCCTTGTCCGCACTCGGATCAGCCATGGGGAAGTCATTAAACTCTGAATCAGCTTGACTCCAATCATCGGCCTTTTTTACCTCACCCTGGGCCTTCTCAAGTCTCTTTTCCTCGGCAACTCTTCTCCTCTTCTGTCTCTCTGTGGCAGCCTCCTGTCTCTTGGACTCCGGAATATCTTGGCTAGAAATCATGAGAGCCCCTATACTGCCAGTCTTCTCTCTCTGTGCTTTGACAAATGCCAGTTCGATCACAGGAATCTTCAGTTCACACTTGCAAATACAGGAGATGTGGGCCTCGGATTTACAGTCATGATCGCATCCAAACTCAGGACAGAGAACAATTGGGCACTTGCAAGTAATTATGTCAAATAACTGGTCCAGTTGCTTGGCAAAGCTGTCCTTAACTGCAAGTTTTCCTCTCCCAAGAGAGATATCTCTTGCCTTTTCCCAACTGGCTAGCAGTCTCTCACTAATCTTCTTCTGACTTGTTATGACTGGAGGCTTGAACTGAGCGTTAGCCAGAGTGTACTGTGCCAAGACAGCTTTGGTCATATCACTGGCAACGTCTTTGTTTGTGTAGGTTCTTTGGTTCTTTTCGCTGATTTGCTTGATTAAAACACCGTATCTCAAAGCATCTCTCAATGTAGGCAACTCCGACTTCAGGAGCTCTCTCCCAGACCCAAGATAGTGACTGAGATGGCTGGATTTTTGGTTCCTCGTCCTGACACAAGCAGCCATCGCAAATATTATCAACTTATAAATGCATCAGAATCTGAAACAGAAAAAAATATTGTTAGTTGGGTTGTTAAAGAATGAAGTCAGAAATCAATGTTCACTATCTAATTGTAATGCACTAATGCAGCTGTACGTTAGATTTTCGATAAATTTCACGCTAAAATTTACCTAGCAAAAGGTTGCAAAATATTGAAACTGAAATTATTTTCTGTTTATATACACTAAAATCTACCAAAAAAGTGATGGGCCATTAGTTTTAGCTGATCTTCCCTCCTATGACACACCCTAATACAGCATACATAATATACATACAGGACCCACAAAATAACTATCCTACGTCTAGCTCCAAGGTTTTCAAAGCATTTTTAACCTTGGGCCACTGACAAATAAATTTATGTAACATATTATCAGTTTTGTACTGACCATCACTTAGGAAATCACTGAAAGAAGAGAAAAGCTATTTATGGGACTGATTTACAGGCCCCAAAGTCTTGGGAAAGAAGCAGCTCAGCCCATATGGCAGGAAATGAGTAGGGCAGCAAAATATAACAGCCTGTGCATTATGGGAGATTTCAACTTCAGAAATATTGACTGGGACAACATTGTAGGTGACTATGAATATGAAGACTTCCTAGACGCAGTACAGGACAATTTTTTGAAACAACTAATTACAGAACCTACTAGACGTGACAATATATTAGACCTAGTATTAACAAATAAAGAAAATATTATCAGAGATATCACAGTAGGGGAAGAACTAGGTAACAGTGATCACAGAGAAATCAGGTTTACCCTAAAATGGGAAACGAAAAACAATGACAATATGGTCAGAGTCCCAAACTTTTGGTTGGAGGATTATCAGGGGTTAAGAAGGTACCTAGGTGAGGTCACCAGGGAACAGTCACGTCAGTCCCCAGTAGGAAGGGGCGAGGTCATAGATGACACAACAATTGATCATGACTATAATATATTCACTAGTATACTACATTAAGCACAAGAACAAAATATACCATACAGAAAAATTAGGTCAAATAAGAATGAGCCAAGGTGGATGACCAGAAAACTTAAACATGACATAGGAATAAAGAAAGGAATTTATAAGAAATTAAAGGGAGGGGAGGAGCAGCACAGAAATAGGTAAAATGAACTATCTAGGAATGTTAAGAAAAATGTAAGGAAAACAAAAAGAAACTATGAAATCAAAATAGCAAGAGAATCCAAGGCGAATCCCAAGGGATTTCTCCAGGTATATAGAACAATGGTCAAGGAAAAAGTTGGGCCTTTAAAGTCAGGGAGGGGAGAAGTGATATATGGCAGTGAAGAAATAAGCAAAGCATTGAACAGCTACTTCTGATCAGTTTTCACAGAAGAAATTTACGAGGAAATTCCAGTGGTGGAACTGATATTTAGGGGAAAGGAAGAAGAGAAATTAAAGAATATCGATATCAGAAAAGAGGATGTTCTTAAGAGGATAAATAAACTAAAGAAGACAAAATCCCCAGGGCCGGATGAAATTTTCCCTCGAGTCTTGAAACAGATTAGCGGACCCCTCGTAAATTTATTTATAAAATCATTAGACACCGGAGTTGTGCCAGACTTGTGGAAACAGGCAAATGTAGTACGCATATTCAAAAGGGGAGACAGAGCATCAGCGGCATATTACCGGCCGATCAGTTTGACGCCAGGAGTGGGGAAATTTCTTGAATCAATTATAGCAGATAGCATCCAATCGCATCTAGAGAAAAGCAAATTAATCTACGACTCTCAACATGGGTTTACAAAGGGAAAAATCATGTCTAACAAATCGGCTGACGTTTTTTCGGAAAGTCTTTGAGGTAGTAGATAATGACGAAAATTACGATGTTATTTACTTAGACTTCAGCAAAGCATTTGCCAGAGCACCGCA
This sequence comes from Homarus gammarus, assembly GCA_958450375.1. Taxonomy (NCBI): domain Eukaryota; kingdom Metazoa; phylum Arthropoda; class Malacostraca; order Decapoda; family Nephropidae; genus Homarus; species Homarus gammarus. The sequence goes on from CAUDMG010003003.1 coordinate 720,388, forward strand.
TCAGAGGTTTCTGAGAAAAAATAAGGCTCATGGTATCGAGGGGAAAGTTTTAAATTGGATAAAATCATGGCTCACCGATAGAACGTAGAGGGTTAGCGTAGATGGTGTTAAATCTGAGTGGGGCCGTGTAACCAGTGGGGTTCCCCAGGGGTTAGTATTAGGCCCAACCTTGTTCATAATCTACATAAACGATCTAGATACTGGGATCAGCAGTGAAATAAGCAAGTTTGCGGATGACACCAAAATAGGGCGGCAGATTAATTCAGGGCAGGATGCAAATGCATTACAGGAGGATCTAAATAAACTGCAGGGGTGGTCTGAAAAATGGCAAATGAAATTCAACACCAGCAAGTGCAGCGTACTTAATATTGGCAGAACAAATACTGTCAATGTATACAGCCTTAACAACATCAACCTAGAGAAGTCGACTTGTGAAAGAGACCTAGGGGTACTTTTAAGCCCGGATCTACGGCCTAGAAAACAGTGTGTTAATGTTAGAAATAAGGCAAACAGAGTATTGGGTTTTATATCTAGAAGTGTAAGTAATAAGAGTGCAGAGGTCTTATTGCAACTATATCTTGCGCTAGTCAGGCCGCACCTCGATTATGCGGTTCAGTTCTGGTGCCCTTATTAAAGAATGGATATCAATTCACGAGAGTCGCTGCAGCGAAGAATGACGAAAATGATTCCGGGACTTAGAAACCTTCCATATCAGGATAGGTTAAAGAAACTAAACTTGCATTCCCTAGAAAGACGAAGAGTGCGGGGAGATATGATACAAGTATTTAAGTGGGTGAAAGGAATCAATAAAGGGGATATAGATAAAGTTCTTATAATATCCGAGCAGGATAGGACTCGGAGCAAGGGATTTAAGTTGGATAAGTTTAGGTTTAGAAGGGAGATAGGAAGGAACTGGTTCAAAAATAGGGTGGTGGACTAGTGGAACAAGTTAAGTAACTTTGTAGTAAGTGCTGGAACGCTGGAAAGTTTCAAAGGGAGGCTAGATAGATTCATGGTTGATAGAGAGTGGTAGTAACTCTCGACAGGAGCTGCCATGCACAGGCCAACCGGCCTATTGCAGGCTCCTTATTTTCTTATTTTCTAATGTAATCAAACTAGTTTCAACCAGAAGTCATTGTGTGACGCAAGATGATTTGAAAACTTCTAAGCTTTTTTCCCAAGCAATGGGATGATTATTAATCCTAACATGAACGAAGAGGGCACTGCTTTCAGATGCTGTTCTGATATTGTACTTTTGTTTGATTTTGAGCTGCAATGTTTTTCATGTCTGTCCTACATAATTACCATTACATTTGCTATATGGAATACAATAAACACTTCCATTTACATTCAAAGTTTTACGTAAGAAAATTGTTTCAAACATTCCAAAAAGATTTGAAACAACCTTGATAAACTTGAAAAGAAATGAGAATATCCATATTAGTAAGGCTGATAAGTCCAATGCAATTGTAATTTTGGATAAAAGTGACTACAATGATAAGATGAATGCATTACTAAGTGATGAAAGCACGTATTGTGACTTTACGAAAGATCCCCTGGAAAATATTAATAACTTATCTGGTTCCAAAATGAAGATGTTATTGAAAAAGAACCCCGATCTTATCAAACAGCTCTCTCAAATCAATCCCACTTTACCTTATATGTATGGATTGATCAATACACACAAGCTTAACAATCCATTACGTCCTATCGTGAGTTCTGTGGGCTCTGTTACTTACAAATTATCCAAGTGGCTGGTAAAGATGCTATCCCCTCTTACAGGCCAAATATCTAATTCACATATACACAATAGCAGTGATTTAAGTGATAAATTTAAGAAACACAATGAGCCATGTGAATTAATAAGTTTTGATGTAAATTCACTTTTCACTAGAGTACTTGTGAAAGACCTATAACTCTTAGATTAAACTATTGAACATGATACTTTTCTCAAATTGATAGAGTTATGCGTAACTGACAATGTGCTTAGTGCAAATGGCAAGTTCTACAAGCAAATATTTGGCATGAGCATGGGTAATTGTCTTCCTGCTCCTCTAGCCTGTATTTAATGGAGTTTTTTGAGGCTAGATTACTACCCAATATAGGGGACATTATTCCTCCATGGTATAGATATGTAGATGATGTTCTTTGTCTTTGGCCTAGAAACAGTGACCCATTGGAATTTTTAGATAAGCTTAATGATCTTGTCCGAAGTATCACATTCATAATTGAAAGAGAAATAAATGGATCCCTTCCATTCTTTGATATGCTTATCATTAGAAATGGCCATAACTACAAATTTGAGGTGTATAGAAAGCCTACACAGGTAGACAGTTTCATACATATTTTTATCGAGTCATCTGGAATCTACCAAAATGTCAGTTTTTCCTGCTGTGTTTTTGAGATGTTTGCGTATTGTACCGCTGAACTTATAGATGAAGAATTGAAACTGTAGGTTATGTATTTAAGCTACTGTGCCGAGTAGCAATTATATGTGTAATCACGTGGCAACACTGCATGTGTTATGTGGCAACATTGCCCCGAGGCTGCCATATGGTAAGGCAGCCTCAGTCTGACTCTGTGGGCCGTGCATGGCACACGCTAGTCACCACTTGTATTTCTCCTATCCGTTAATAACTGGACTTCAGTGTTACCCGGTGTTTCCCTACCCATCACTGCCTTCTTCAGGGAACACTTGGAACCTTCATGGCGCAGTGAGTAGGATCTGTGGACTTACAAGTGTGTGAACAATGGACAGTTAGCCGGCGATGTGAGCGTCGACTCTTATTGTATTGTGTTGTGTTGCGTTGAGTTTCGCCGCGACGTGCAGTGTTGCGCAGTTACAGTGCGTTCTAGTGACGGTGGCAGTGTTAGTGTCAGTGCATTAGTGTGTCTTGAGCTGAGAGTTGAGCATTGGCCTGTTTTTTGTGGTACCCACGGAGGACACAGGCGTACACCCTTCTCGCGTAACATCTGGGGAGACACTGACGTTCTTGCCTCCAAGGCGGCTACAGCCTAAGGCCACCACTTACGCTGTCTCGGACACACACATACACACGCATGCACGCACGCACTCACTGACAGAACAGTGGACTCTATGCGTTATTTCTGCGCTGTTTTTGTCATATATATGTGGTTCAAGCTGATGAGGCGCCACTTTATATACTAAACAGCGCAGTTCAAGCATACTAAGATGGGCGGTAAGAAGGGACAACGTCAAGATGGGAGACACGACTCCCCACCACCATCCCCTCCACTGGGGGCAGACTCTCATCCTCCACCTCCAGCGACGGACATTGCCACAATTCTGAGATGGATGGACGACAGGGACGATTGACTCAGAGAGATGGCACTTCAGAGGGAGGAGACACGAAGAGAGGAGGAAAAGTCGCGTTTTGAGGCACTATTGGCGTCCCTGGCGCTAACCCACCCTCCCTCACTCGCAGGTAGGTCGCATCAAGGCACCAATACCCTCCCTCCCCCACCACACCAGCATCCTCCAGGCACTCTTGCTACTCCAACAGCTCCCAAGGCATGTGTTCAACCCCCACCCGCCCTCTCACCAGACGTCACGTTCCAGCTTTCTCGTGAGTGGAGGCGGTGGTGGACAGATTACTCCACGATGGTGGACCTTGACAGCATGCCTCCAAACAAACAGCTCATCCAACTGCAGATGTGTTTGTCGCTGGAGGCCCAGAGAGTTTTGGAGCAAACGTTGCAAGTGCCACCCGATTCTACATCTTCAGTGATGGATGTGCTCGACCTTTTAGAGGAGCATGTTACAGGTCGGAATAACGAGGCCTTGCGTCGCCGCACCTTCTCCAGCTGCAAACAGGCGGAGAATGAATCCTTTGACGACTTTTTTGTACGTTTGAAGAGTTTGTCGGAGGAGATCGACGTCTGCAAGGCGCACAGCCGGGAATGTGAGGAAGCCTGGATCAAGCATGGGATCTTGACAGGTGTCAGGCAAGAAGATTTGGTGCAGCGACTCATCCCCCTGGACACTTCCTCCGCACTCCAGGTGGTAGTGACTGAATGTCGGTCATACGAGGCCACCAAGTCCGCCACCTCTGCCTTACGGGCCCCACCTGCTGTGAGAGCTATCTCACAGTACAAGAAGGGTAAGAAGGCGGCCAACAACGTGAAGGCTGCCGCACGTTCTTCCACGCCCTCGCCTAGTGCTTCCTGTGGCAGCTGTGCAAAGCAGCATGGCCCCAAGACATGTCCGGCCGCCGACGCACTGTGTCGTGGATGTGACCGTAGGTCCACTGGTCTAAAACAGACAGGTGCCCTGCACGAGGCCACAAGTGTCAGGCCTGAGGTCGCTATGGACACTGCGACAAGTGCTGCCGCCAACCCAAGCCCAAAAGCCCGAGACAAGGAGGAAAGCAGCGCACTTCCCTCGGGGTGGTTTGCACGCAGCCCCCTTCAGATAGCCCACGCAGCCTCAAGCAGCAGCTGAGTAACATCAGAAGGGTGGACTCAACCCACACGCCCCAGGGCTACCCCTTCCCCTACCATCCGCGTCGCCGTCAAACACGGTGATGTGTCGGGTCACATCGAGGTGATACCGGACACCGACGCTGATACTACGGTGATAGGCCTGAAGCACCTCCAGAAACTGGGCCTCACCAAGCGCGGCCTGGGACCACCGCCGCAGCTGCAGTACTACAATGCGGACGGTTCCCAGATGCCGGACGCTGTGGGCTCCTTTCAAGCGATCACTTACGGCGACAGGTCGTGTCACGGATGGATCGACGTGCAGCCTACTCTCGCTACACTCTTGTTCTCGTGGGAGCACTGCAAGGAGTTAGGCGTGGTGCCCAGAGACTTTCCTAAGCAGATCCCAGCTGCTCGGTACACCGCCAGCAGGGTGCATGAATCAACGAACGACACGCCTGGCGCTGCCACACAGAGCTGCCCAGAACCCGCTTCCGCTCCCACCCCGCCTCCACCCAAGTCACTGGCTGCTTTCTCTTCACAGCGAGAGGTCTCCTTCAGCGGTAAGGGCCTACTTCCTGAAGGAGTACTCGGATGTGCTGGTGACGAAAGAGGCCCTATGGACTGCGCCAATGAAGGCTATGGCGGGTCCGCCTATGAGGATACACCTGCGGGAAGATGCACAGCCGTTTGCCATACACACTCCTCGGTTGATTCCTCTCGCCTTCAGGGACTCAGTCAAGAAGGAACTGGATTCCATGGTGGCCCAGGGTGTCATCGTACCCGTTGGTGACGACCCATCCCCTTGGTGCCACCCTCTAGTCGCTGTGGCTAAGACTAACGGTGGAGTGCGGATTACTACCGACTTGTCTAAGCTTAACAGCCAGGTGTCCCGTCCCGCCCACCCTTCACCCACACCTTTTGCAGCTATACGGAGTGTGGATCCGAAGGTACGGCACTTCTCGACGATGGACGCCCTCTGTGGTTACTGGCAGATCCCACTGAAGAAGGAGGATCAGCCACTGACCACTTTCATCACGCCTTACGGACGCTTCCGCTACTGCCGTGGCCCTATGGGATTCGCTGCTACGGGGGACGCCTTCTGTCTCCGTGGTGACATGGCACTTCAAGGCGTGACCAACTGCGTGAAGGTAGTGGACGACGTCCTCCTCTACGATGGGGACTACCTGACGCATCTTCGCCGCATCGACGAGGTACTGACCAGGTGTAGGACGCACGGCATCACTCTGAATGCCGAGAAGCTCGTCTTGGCCGCACCTGCAGTGTCTTTCTGCGGCTACTGACTCTCAAGGGATGGCCTTGCTGCGGACCCGGAGAAAGTTCGCGCCATAGCGGACTTTGCGAAACCTGCCATCCTTACGGATCTCAGGTCTTTCATGGGCCTGGTGAACCAGCTGGCAGAATTTTCTCCTGACGTCTCCGCCGCTGCCGGGCCTCTCCGCCCCCTGATGAGCCCCAAGAGGACGTTCACGTGGACCCCTGACCACGACCTCGCCTTTCATAAGGTGAAGGAGGCCCAGTCAAGTCCACCTATCCTCGCTACTTTCGACCCAGCGCTCCCCACCGTCCTCCAGACAGACGCCTCGCGCCTGTACGGGGTTGGTTACGCCCTTCTCCAGGATCACGGTGGAGGAAAGTACCGGCTCGTACAGTGTGGCTCTCGCTTCCTCACCGATGCTGAATCTCGCTACGCTACCATCGAGCTGGAGCTGCTGGCAGTGGTATGGGCCTTATCGAAGTTCAAATTTTACTTGATTGGCCTACAGCACTTCGACCTCATCACAGACCACAGGCCCTTGGTCCCCATTCTTAATCACTATTCGCTGGACGCCATCGAGAATCCCCGCCTCCAGCGCCTGAAGGAGAAGATTTTGTCCTTCGTCTTCACCGCGGCTTGGCGTGCAGGTAAGGAGTTGTGCATCCCAGATGCACTCTCCCGCTCCCCAGTCAGCCGCCCTACACCTGAAGACGAGATGCTTAGCACCGAGGCCGGTTTCTCCGTCAGCAACATCGTCACTTTGCAGGCCGTACAGTCCCTCGCCAGCACCCAGGCCTCAGTGTCGCCACCGGACAGCGATCTGGCCCTTGAGGAACTACAGACCGCGGCACTCGACGACCCCTCCTACACTCAGGTCTTGGAGAGTGTGAGGACTGGGTTCCCTCGCGACCGTTTTGACCTCCACAACGCCCTACGCCCGTATTGGAAGACGCGTGAGGACCTCTAAGCAGATGGGGACCTCGTCCTGTACGGTGCCCGTGTGGTCGTCCCTGGAGCTCTCCGTCGTCGCGTTCTGGCCCGCTTACACGACATCCATCGTGGAGCAGAGGCCACCAAGCGCCGCGCAAGGCAGGCTGTGTACTGGCCCGGCATTGACGCAGATATCGTCAATACGGTCTGTGCCTGTGAGCCGTGCCAGATCATGCAGCCCACTCAACAGCAGGAGCCCCTCTTGTGCGACGACGAACCCACCAGGCCCTTCGAGTCCGTGTCGGCTGATTTCTTCAGCACAGCTGGGAAACATTTACTAGTTGTCGCCGAACCGACTCTCTGGCTGGCCTGTGGTGGTAATCTGTGGCTCGGACACGACGTCCGCGGCCACCATTCGCCACTTCCGGCTCCTTTTTCGTGACCTGGGCGTCCACGTACGTCTGCGGACGGACGGTGGGCTACAGGTCACCAGCCGGGACTTCATAGGATTCCTGGAGCGTTGGGGAGTACGCCACATCGTGTCAACACCCCACTACCCACAGTCAAACGGCCATGCTGAGGCTGCGGTCAAGACAGTCAAGCACCTCATCCTCAAGGTGGCCCCTTCAGGCAACATAGACTGTGAGGCGTTTGACAAAGGACTCCTGGAGTTACGTAATACTCCCACCCACACAGGGCGCTCCCCTGCCCAGATCCTGTAAGGTCACCCTCTCCGCTCTTGCGTTCCTGCACACGCCAAGGCCTTTGCGAAGGAGTGGCAGACCAGAGCCGAGAGCTGCTACCGCCGCGCCGCTTCACGTGCCCAGGACGCCAAGGCTCGGTATGACGACCGTGCCCGCCCTCTTCAGCCACTGGAGATTGGTGCCTTTGTCCGCGTCCGGGACCAGACGACGACACGTTGGGACAAGGTGGGCATAGTAATGGGCGTCGGCCGGTTACGGGACTACAAGGTCAGGATGCCGAGCGGCCGTGTCTGGTGGAAGAACCGCCGCTTCCTCCGGCCAGTCCCACCCCCTGCTGCTGACCCCCTGACCGAGGACGAGTCCCCTACACCTCATGAGGATCCGCCCCACAGTGCACCTCGACGCTCGGAGCGACTTAGGTTTAACAAGTCCGCTCAAGACAAAGACTATGAGCGTGAGGGGGGGAAGGAGATGTAGGTTATGTATCTAAGCTACTGTGCCGAGTAGCATTTATATATGTAATCACGTGGCAGCACTGCACGTGTTATGTGGCAACATTGCCCCGAGGCTGCCATATGGCAAGGCAGTCTCAGTCTTACTCTGTGGGCCGTGCATGGCACAAGCTAGTCACCACTTGTATTTCGCCAATCCGTTAATAAATGGACTAAAGTGTTACCCGGTGTTTCCCTACCCATCACTGCCTTCTTCAGGGAACACTTGGAACCTTCAGAAACACTTTCGTTCCATTGCACAAACAATGGGGTACCCTTCTGTGTTTGTTGATCATTGTTTTAAAAGGGCTAAAAAATCCTTTCATTTTACTCAAACCATGCAAATTCCTACACTGAAGAATATTTTGAATCTGCCTTAAGAACATAAGAACCTACGAATGGAGGAAACTGCAGCGGCCCTATTGGCCCATACTGTGCAGTCCCATTTACACCCAACCCCAATTCCTCATATAAGCATCCAACCTACGTTTGATGCTATCCAGCGTATTCGAGTTAATGATGATATTTGGTAACTTGTTCCATTCATCCACTACTTTGTTTTCAAACCAGTGTTTACCTATTTCGCGCCTAAATCTAAATTTGTCTAATTTAAAACCATTGTTACGAGTTCGCTCCTGGTTGAATAGTTTGAGTACCTTTGTAATGTCCCCTTTGTTTAGCCCTGACTTCCATTTATACACCTCTATCGTGTCGCCCCTCGCTCTATGTCTCTCGAGGGAGTGCAAATTAAGATGCTTTAACCTGTCTCTGTACTCAAGGTTCCTAATGCCCGGGATAAGTCTTGTCATTCTCCTCTAGATTCTTTCCAAGGATTCTATATCCATTCTGTAATACTGTGACCAGAACTGAACTGCGTAATCCAGGTGAGGTTTCACAAGCGCAAGATATAATCTTAAGATGACCTCGCTAGTCTTGTAACTAACACTTCTTTGTATGAACCCAAGTACTTTATTAGACTTGTTACGAGCAAAAACACATTGTTTACTTGGCATAAGATTCCTACTTATCATTACTCCTAAATCTCTCTCGCAGTCGGATTTCACAATGGTATCGTTGCTCATCTGGTAACTGGTTTCCCTGTTTACATCTCCTATACTGAGTGCTTTACATTTATCCACATTGAATTTCATCTGCCATTTTTCAGACAATTCGAAATATTTGTTTAGATCTTCCTGTAGTTTTGCAGAGTCCTCGTCAGATTTAAATACACGTCCTATATTAGTGTCATCAGCAAATTTACTTATATTGCTGTCTATGCCGATATCTATGTCGTTTATGTATATAATAAATAATAATGGTCCAAGTTGCTCCAATGGGATTTAGTGCCATTAATGCTCACTCGCTGTTTCTTGTCCTTTAAATACGCCCAAATCCATTTTAGAATATTATCTTTAATGCCATGTGCTTCTACCTTTCATATTAGTCTTTCATGGGGACTCTGTCGAAGGAGTTGTTAAAGTCGAGATATACCACATCATAATTGTGCTTCTCATCCACCGATTCGAAAACTGATGAAAAGAATGTTAATAGATTAGTTAGACATGAACACCCACTTGTGAAGCCTTGCTGGGAATCATTAATCAATTTGTGGTTCTCCAGGTGGTTTCGAATAGAGTTTGAAATGATTGCTTCCAGTAATTTGCCTACATTACATTCGCTATCCTCCAGGATTCTGGTACTACACCTGTTTTTAAGGACATGCTAAAGGCATACTAGGCTCTTCCTTACATTCCTTTAATACTCTGGCAAACATCTCATCGGGACCAGGCTTTGGTTTGTCTATTTGCTTACTAACATCGTTACTAGTCACTACTATCTCGCTTAATTTGTTTTCTTCACTATCTCTGAATAGAGTCGGTGCCTCGGGTATCATATTTAAATTTTTGGTGGTGAAAACTGTTGAAAAATATTTATTCAGATTATTGCTCATTTCTCCGTCGTTATCAGTTAGCTCGCGGTATCAGACCGAATTGGTCCAATCTTTTCTCGTGCTTTAGTTTGATACATTTGATTGAATCTCCTGGGGTTTGTCTTCGCCTCCCTTGCTATCCTCAGCTCATTATTCCTCTTTGCTTTCCTTATCTCGGTCTTAACCCTACCGGTTAATACCTTATAATAATTCCGGAGGTAAATTTCGCCACGATTTATCCTCCTACCTACAGCCTTCCTTAAATGATTAAAAAATTAAATAATTATTCTTTAATTAACTATTTATCGATTTAGGGTCATTGTTATTTGATCTGAGTTTTTTTATATGGTATGTTCTGACTTTGTGCATTAAGTAACTTATTATTTAAATTGTCGTGGAAATCGGAAACCACAGATCTCGTTATCAGGTCGGTTTCAACCATCCTGTCCAAGTAGTCCTCCCCCAAGCGTGATATCCCTTCTCTCAACTGCCTCTTCAAACTATCAAAGTTTGCATTTCTGAAATCTGGGACTGTTGTGGAATTTTCCTTACGGCTGCGCTGAAAATCTAACTGGAATATAAGTTCTTTGTGATCGCTTTTTGCAAGTTCGTTGCCTACCTCGACATTGCTGATGAGGTTTTCTCTCTTCAACAGAATTAAATCCAGTATATTATAACCCCGGGTGGGTTCGGTTATATGTTGACTTACGAAACAGTCCTGGATCGTTTCAAGAAAATCCTCTGATTCTGAGTTACCAGTATGGTCAATCCAATCTATTTGACCAAAGTTAAAGTCGCCTACTATACAGACTTTGTTGTGTACGGAAACCCTGCGCATTTCATCCCAGATAAGTTGCTCATTAACTCTATCATGATTGAGAGGTCTATATATTACTCCTATGATTAATTTTTCCCTACCGTCGATTAATTCTATCCAAATTGTTTTTGTATTCCGCTCAGTTTTTATTTCCTTATTTATTTCACACTTCAGATTATCCCTGACATAGATTGCTACTTCGCCTCCTTTCCTAAACTGCCTATCGGTATGGAATAATTTGGAACCTGCAATTTGGTATTCGACAGGTAACTCACGTGAGTCTACGTTGATCCATGTTTCAATGAATGCTATTATATCGATTTTTTCGGTACATACCAAGGCCCTAATATCATCCATTTTGTTTCTCGTACTTCTACTGTTTGCGTGTAGACATTTAAGTTAGTCGTGTTCTGAGTCCTCCATTTGCCGCGTTTAGGTTTTAACTCGCTGTCTAATTTAGTTTTGTCATCATTCCTAACACTATTTCCCTGTAAACTTTCAGTTTGTTTACCCGCTCACTCTGGAGTCTCCTCCACGCCCGTGCTCACATGTTCCCCTTGCAGTTAAAAGACTTCGACATATTTTGGACTGCCCTTTCGAGAGTCCCAGCCAGGGTTGTTACTCCATCCCTAGACAGATGCATCCCATCCCTAGCATAAACGTACCTTCTGCCGTAGAAGTTGTCCCAGTTGTCAATGAATGGGACTGATATTGTTTTGCAATATCTGTCAAGACGGCCGTTCACACCAACTGCCCTTGACAACCATTCATTGCCAACTCTCCTTCTCGGCAGGACACCACATATGATATGGATCCCACCCTTTGACCTAACACGTTCTATAGCTGTCTTGAACTTATCAACAAGCTCCTCACTCCTACACCGGCTAATACCATTGCCTTCTGCACTGAGGCAGATAATGGGTTTGTTCCCCTTACAAGACAAGATATTGTCCATCCTGTCAACTATATCCCCCACACCATCTCCTGGCAAACTCACCCTCTTCCTATTATTCCATTACCGCAAAAAGCTCTGTCCATGTACCGCATCTGTGAGTCACCATCAATCAAGATTTTCTTACCTTCCTTGTCAGCACTGTCCATGACTATACTAACGTCCAATCCACTTATCAAGGGACTGAAAGGTACTTATCGCAAAGAATTGTTCACGTTAGTTCGGTCTCTTAAATTACTAAATATTAATGTTGTTTTCAAGCATGACTCAACCATTACCAATATGTGAATAAGAAATAGCCCAACTTTGAATATAAATGGAAATGTTTATTGTTTTCCATGTAGCAAATGTAATGGTAATTATGTAGGACAGACAGGAAAAACATTGCAGCTCAGAATCAAACAACATAAGTACAATATCAGAACAGCATCTGAAAGCAGTGCCCTGTTCGTTCATGTTAGGAATAATAATCATCCCATTGCTTAGGAAAAAGGCTTAGAAGTATTCAAATCATCTTGCGTCACAGAAGGAGTTCTGGTTGAAGCTAGTTTGATTAAGGAATTAAAATCAATAAACCTTAGTGATTGTCAGTACAAAACTGATAATATGTTACATAAATTTATTTGTCAGTGGCCCAAGGTTAAAAATGCTTTGAAAACCTTGGAGCTAGATGTAGGATAGCTATTCAGTTGGTCCCTTATATTTCTCACCTGACCTGACCTGACTAGTCACGTCGCCCTCTTTCTCAAGCTCCTCTACATGTGTGTTGGTGTTTGTGTGGGGATTAGTGGATGACATCATTATGACTTGACCTCATGTTTAATAAGGTCACCTGTATATTTAATCCAGTTGCCTCTGAAGATGTCTTGAATAAAGACTAAAGCTAAGGTGCTCCGTTGTTTCCCTTTTTCCTGTGTGATTTTCTATATATATAATATATATATATATATATATATATATATATATATATATATATCTTGATAAAATCACACGGGAAAATGGAAACAACGGAGGTACTCCGTTGTTTCCATTTTCCCGTGTGATTTTATCAAGATTTATCTTATCCACGTTTTCATTGTGGATTTTCATAATTTATATATATATATATATATCTATATATATATATATATATATATATATATATATATATATATATATATATATATATATATATATGCAAGTAAATCACTGTAGGTGCGCGTGATCTAGGTATATGCTGATAACCACAAGGAAAGAAGAAAACACGAAGTTCCCAAGCGCTTTCGTGTAATTCCAGAGGAGGAACTGATATTTAGGGGAAAGGAAGAAGAGAAATTAATGAATATCACTATCAGAAAGGAGGATGTTCTTAAGAGGATAAATAAACTAAAGAAGACAAAATCCCCAGGGCCGGATGAAATTATTCCTAGAGTCTTGAAAGAGTGTAGGGAACAGATTAGCGGAACCCTCGTAAATTTATTTACAAAATCATTAGACACCGGAGTTGTGCCAGACTTGTGGAAACAGGCAAATGTAGTACCCATATTCAAAAAGGGAGACAGAGCATCAGCGTCAAATTACAGGCCGATCAGTTTGACGTCAGTAGTGGGGAAATTTCTTGAATCAATTATAGCAGATAGCATCCGATCGCATTTAGAGAAAAGCAATTTAATCTACGACTCTCAACATGGGTTTACAAAGGGAAAATCTTGTCTAACAAATCTGCTGACGTTTTTTAGGAAAGTCTTCGAGGTAGTAGATAATGACGAAAATTACGATGTTATTTACTTAGACTTTAGCAAAGCATTTGACAGAGTACCGCATCAGAGGCTTCTGAGAAAAATTAAGGCTCATGGTATCGGGGGGAAAGTTTTAAATTGGATAAAATCACGGCTCACCGATAGAACGCAGAGGGTCAGCGAAGATGGTGTTAAATCTGAGTGGGGCCGGGTAACCAGTGGGGTTCCCCAGGGGTCAGTACTAGTCCCACTCTTGTTCATAATCTACATAAACGATCTAGATACTGGGATCAGCAGTGACATAAGCAAGTTTGCTGATGACACCAAAATAGGGCCGCAGATTAATTCAGGGCAGGATGCAAATGCATTACTGGGGGATCTAAATAAAGTGCAGGGGTGGTCTGAAAAATGGCAAATGAAATTCAACACCAGCAAGTGCAGCGTTCTTAATATTGGAAGAACAAATACTGATAATGTATACAGCCTTAACAACATCAACCTAGAGAAGTTGACTTGTGAAAGAGACCTAGGGGTCTAATGGTAGACCCTGTTGCCAAATGGCATCACGAAAATTGTGACCAAGTACCAGGTTGCTGATCTGACTTTCTGCCTCATTTACACACAATTGCAGGGTCTCAATTGTTTCTCTTACTATTGACAACATACATATATTGTTTCTCACTTTTGATCATTTTTTTTTCATTTTTGTATTTCATTATTATTATTATTATTTTGACAGTGTTATTATTATTATCATTATTATTTTATTATTTTATTTTCAATTTTGTATTATAAATTTAATTATGAATTATTATTATAATTATTATTATTATTATTAGTGTTACTAGCGAAATCGCCGCCCTCCGAGCGGCTCTTTCGCTAGGCCACGGTAGGACGCCACCTACCGGGAGGTTCCACATTGTCTCACTGTAGTGCATTAAGGTAGACCACATTTTTGGTTTTGCCATTAGCAACAGGTATGTACAGATTTTTGCCAGTTCCCACTCTGGAGCGTCAAACATAGAACTGTCCATGAGAGAAGCAAGGAAACACCAGGTTTAGGCCAACCATCTTTAGGGACTGTCCCTGGCTTTTGTAGATAGTCATGTCAAAGCTCACTTTAACCGGGAACTGAAATCGCTTGAACTCAAATGGCAGGTCACTGGTGATGAGAGGTATCCTTGGTATAAAAACGTCCTCTACTTTAGCTTTTCCTGTCAGTATTGTAGCTTCCAGTACATGTGGCATCATGTTCTTCACCACCAGTCTTGTGCCATTGCAGAGGATTGGTGGTTCAAGATTTCTTTAGAGCATTATAGGAGTTCCGATCTTGAGAGTGAGGTGGTGAGGAGGCATTCCAGCGAGATCCAAAGAATTAAGGAATTCTGCAGGGTACTGTACTGCTTGGTCATGGTCGATTACTGTATCAACAGATTTGAATGGGGTCTCACTGCCTGGAAGCTGTCTGAGTACAGTCATATTGATTTCAGCCACTGTTTCATTCTTTGGTGCCAGAATTGTACGTTCACACAGCCACGTGTGATCCTTGTAGTGGTGGATAATTTTTGGGTAGACCATGTTAGTGAGCTCAGTTGAGGACTTTACAACATTTCCACATCCTTGAGGAATGATTATTTGTCCTTCTGAATCAACAGGGAAAGTTCCATTCCCAATCTGTAGTACAAGGTTTGCAAACCGTCCAGCATCCTGATCTCCTTGTAGATGTACTCTCATGTTTGTGGATAGGGTAAGTGTCTGAACACTTCTCCAAAGGCATGATGCCTTGAGGCACGCAGTTCGAGACTATGTGATATTTCACACAAAGCCTGTTCGTCGAGCTAATGGCGCCGTGAACCTCTCATTGGGAACTGCCCGTGCTGCTTATATGGATGTCAGTAGCATTTAACCGAATCCAGCTGGTATGAAACACGAGGTACCTTGTATATGTTCAAAGTCCGCGTGTTATATGGACTGAAAATGAAGTACACAAGGTACCTCGTGTTTCATACCAGCTGGATTCGGTAAGATGCTACTGACATCCACATAAGCAGCACGGGCAATTCCCAATGAGAGGTTCACGGCGCCATTAGCTCGATGAACAGGCTTTGTGTGAAATATCACATAGTCTAGAACTGCTTTTAGTGCTTTTGTGGTATGGTCGGTAGTGTTCCCTGGTCCCATGCATTAGGTCAAGGGTTCGAGTCCTGGCAGGTGAGGTCGTTGATTTTATATATATATATATATATATATATATATGTATATATATATATATATATATATGTATATATATATATATATATATATATAGAGAGAGAGAGAGAGAGAGAGAGATAAGTCACACCATCTACTCCAACATCCTGAGTTTCAGGTCCGGAATAGCCGATAGCAGAGTTTCGATCATTAAGTGGCCAATCAGACGAGAGATAATTAAATTGGTGCCAATCAGGAACTGTGACTTCAAACTTGCCTAACCGCGAGCTAACTTTCTGAATGAAACTAATGATCATAAGTAATGAGCGACAGTCTGCTTTGTCGCTTCGCGTGAATAGACCCTCATTGTGGACTAAGTGATTGTGAAGTATGACCTAAATTACTTGTATGTTGAAGGGAAGAGGGGAATGAGGAGGATAAGGTTTGGTATTGGTATGTGAGGCGAGAAGAAGAAGAAGGAAGAGGGGGAGGAGGAGGAGCAGCAGGAGGAGAAGAAGGAAGAGGAGGAGGAGGATAAGGAGGTGATGGAGGAGGAGTCTGGTGTTGGTCTGTAAGGCGAAGTTAAAAAAGAAGTTGGAGGAGGAGGTCTGGTGTAGATCTTTGCAATAGATTAAAGCTTAACAGAATAATATTATTCTTGTATTTCTAGTTAAGGTAAAATATAAGAAATATTAACTGAGGAACATTTGATAGTAACAAAAAGGGAATTTGAGTCAGGTTACGCCCCATAGATTTTCTCACCAATAAGAACCTAATAAATCAGAAGTAACTGGTTGTGATTCACTGCGGCAGTAGTCGATTCCTCCCCCCCCAATATCAACCACCCAATCTTCCCTATTGTTTTAGGTCATCACTTTATAACTACGGCTAGTCAGCCGACGAGGAAAGACTTCGATTCCTTTCAAGGGATTTACCAAATGAGGATCAATTGGCCTTTCACTGAGTGGTTACAGGGGAGGAAGGGAATGATTGGAAGGGATTACAACACTTATACCACACCTCTACCACAATTTAGCCACTTTACTACCACATTTCTACCAGACTTGTAACACTTGACTACCACATTTCTATCACTTTATTACTACTTTGCAACTGCGCTTATACCACTTTACTACCGCATTTCCACCACAATTCTACCAGTTTTCTACCACATTTCTACCACTTTCTTCCACACTTCCAAAACACATCTACTGCTTTTCTACCATGATTTTACTACCTTTATACCATACGTTTACAGTGTGAGCATGTGTACACATGTATGTATGTTTCATGTAGATCCACAATGAAAACGTGAATATGATAAATCTTGATAAAATCACAAGGGAAAAGAGAAACAACGGAGCACCTTAGCTTTCCTCATTATTCAAGACATCTTCAGAGGCAACTGCCTCTGAAGATGTCTTGAATAAATAAGAAAGCTAAGGTGCTCCGTTGTTTCCCTTTTCCCGTGTGATTTTATCAAGATGTATGTATGTATGTATGTATGTATGTATGTAATAATAATAAACGGTTTATTAATAGAGTTGCAGCCGGTTGCTGAAAATATACACTTCCATTTGATTTAGACATAATGATATAATATGCATTGAATACATTTACAGGGATGTACAGTACATAAATGAGGAGTTGTTTATTATTTTAACAATAGATGGGATGGTGCTGTTCTTATATTTATCGGTGCGGGCTCTTATGGGCTGAATTTTGATGTAGTGGTGGACTGCGCAAGTTGGGTGGGGGGCTCCAGGTAATAATAATAATAATAATAATTAACGGTTTATTGAAAGAGCTTGGCAGCCAGAAGGCTGAAAATATACAGTTACATATTTGGGGAGTGGGTTACGAATTACAAATAATATACAAGTAACATAAGTGACACAAATAAGACATATAATAACTTAGATGGGGAAAAGCTCAAACTACAGTTCAATTCAACATAGTGACAGTGTTACAGTATTACAAGTTATTGATAATTTTTACAATGGTTGGGACTGGGCTGTTCTTATAGCGATCAGTTCGTGCACGTATGGGCTGGATGCGGTTGTGGTGTCGAACAGCAATTCTCGGACAAGGGACCTCGGGTGGTAGTAGGAGGGGTGGTAGTAGGAGCCGGTGTCGGGGATGGTGTAGAAGCTTCTTACCAAATTTGCAGATGAGGTCGTGGTGATGGTCAGTGAGAGTCGAAAGGGTCAGTGTGTTGAGCGCTTCTTGATATGTGGAGTAGGAGGAGGAGAGAATAATCTTGCATGCCCTCTTTTGCACTTTTTCTAGGTGTTTACGTTGTGTGGCATTTAGGGAGGAAGACCAGGTGGGGGAGGCATAGGTGAGCTTGGGAAGTATGAATGTTGTGTAAACACTGAGGAGCTCGTGTGCATGAATTGAATTGAATTGAAACAATTCATTTAGCCAGAAAAATACAAATACAGAGTGGATAATGATAACAATATTAACATGGATGAGCCAGTTGAGAATCTGAGCTCTTTTTGAGGCACCTGATATATATTATACATTTATCCCAAAGAAGTATTATGTAAACATTTGGTATCATCTGGAATAGTACAATAGCATGGTGGTACTAAGAACATCTCATAATGTTACCACGGTTATCACTTCAATATTTAATTATTTTATTTATTTATTATTTTTATTTTTTATTTATATATATATATATATATATATATATATATATATATATATATATATATATATATATTTATATATATATATATACATATATATATATATATATATATATATATATATATATATATATATATATATATATATATATATATATATATATACACACACACATACATACACATACACATATAAATTACAGTGGAATTGAAAAACATAAGTATAATGGGGGAGCAGTACAACATGGGTTGTACAGTAATAAGGTTGAACAAGAGGACAGAGCTGTCAGGATTATGAGTAGTTGGCAATTATGTTTATTGCAATGGTAATTACTTATTTATTTACATGATAATTTCTGATAAAACGGTTTTGATGGTACAATAAAAGCAGGTACTGTAAATATAGTAAGTGTTATAAGAAATATTAATACTTCGACAACAGATATTTTTTAGGAGATGATTTAAAGGAAGGGAGCATAGTCTTTGCTTGGATGTGTGGGGGTAAGTTGTTCCACACCTTCACACCATGATATTTTATGGAGGTCTGGGACTGAGAGGAGGGCATGGGGGGTGGTCTTAGTAGCTCTGGGTGCCTTAAGTTGAATCTCTGATTATTCCGGAACTGGAAATAATTATTGTCAAGCAAGTGATTGATAGATTTGTAAACAAAGAGGGCATAGCAGTAGGTGTTAATATCTTCGAATTTTAAAAATTTCAATATAGCAAATTTTTCGTTTGTGTGATCTTATTTCAAGTAGGTCATTGTCCGTACAACTCTCTTTTGTGCAGTAACCAGAGATTGTGCTTTTGAGGAGCCAGAGGCCCCCCCCATAGTGTGTGACAGTGTATCAGTTGTTGGTAAACAAAAACAAGATCATGATAGATTTCTTTCATTGCTGTAAGAGTGAGTGACTGTCGAGTGTGATACATGATACCGCACTGTTTATTGACTTTACTGTGAATGGCTTGTATGTGGTTTCTCCAGTTAATATTCTCATCAACAATAACTCCGAGGAATTTAGTATTTTGTTAGCGTTCGAGGACTATATTACCAAGGTACAGGGGGTCCAAGTCTGGGGGTAAGTTTTTCCTTCTATGAAAGATCGTGTAGTGGGTTTTCTCAAGGTTTAAGGTCAGTTTATTAAGTATTACACAGGTCCCGGCATTTCTAACTGCTTGAGTTACTCTATGTATGTATGTATGTATGTATGTATGTATGCATGTATGTATGTACTGTATGTATGTATGTACGTATGTTACGCTATTATCTGTTTTTTTTTCATCCTGCATTGGTGTTTGTCGCATGTGGTAGCATGTTAGATTACCAGCTACATCAATGCCAATGTATTTTTACTATAACGTAGAGTACATGTTCAGCCAAACACTACTGCTACCACCAATGCCACAAACGCTACTACCATTATCACTTAACCTAGCCTAACCTAACCTAACCACCACCACCACCACAATCATCAACACCAACAAAGTAACTACAGCTACCACTCCCACTACTTATATTACCACTACCACCACCACCCAATCACCATCATTGTAACTATTACTATACTATTACTTAATTAGGTTAGGTAAATTAAAAAATTGTGTTTTCAGCTTATAATCTGTATTGCATATAAGTACATTATTGTTCAGGTTAAAACACCTATCTCAATCTACGAAAAAATACATTGACAAAATCACCATTTCGTTAGTGTCCCTGAAAATCATGTGATAAATTGAAAATAAATAAATAGTTAAATAAATAAATGAGTAAATAAAATAAATGAGAAAATATAATAGATCTAAGAAAGAAGAATAAAAAGACCGATATACACAAAGGAAATAAACTATATAGGGAATCGTAACACCGGAATTCAACACTTACACAAAAACAAATAGAATAAAATTTCATTATTATAAAAGAAGTGACATTCAACTTCGCCTGAGTCAGAGTTAAGTAATAACTTCAAGAGAGAGAATAATACATTTTAAATGAGAACCTCCACATAAAACTTGGAGTAGAGAATGAAATGAAAATTAAATGGCATTCATGTGTAGGAAAAAACAGTGGGAGTAGAGAGGCTGATGAGACGATAAATATTGACCTTCCCGGAGCAATATTGGATGAGAAGGACCCGCCCAAAAAGAACTTACTTAATGATGAGAATTTTTTAAGCACCTTCTCAATGACAAATATACTGTTTAGATAAGAACCAAGTGAGTCATTTTGAAAGATGAGATATGGCTACATCTTTTTTGTACTTTTATAATGATAATAATAAAAATTATAATAATAATGATAATAATAACAACATTGCAAGTACTTTACAAACAGCGGGAAAGCAAAACCCAATATATCGACTTCCTGTCCTGTTTAAACATGTTAATTAAGCATCTCGAATTCACCACTTAATACCATACACCTTTACACCTATAACACTGGGCTGCATTTGAAACAAAAATTCATGAGGTGCAGGGTTTCTTAGCTGATTCTTTATGTAGTTTGCGTGCTGATTCCAAAAATGCCATTCATTGTGCCCAATCAGGTCAGATTTTTATGCTATGGGAATTAGGAAAAAATCGAAATTCTTAAATATGATGTCAAAATTTTTATGCAAAATATATCATAAGAAATGTAACCACAACACATAGGACCAAAATATGTCAACTACATAGATGCCTTTACAGTTAGACATGCATAAATGGCTGTCGCAGAGAATTTCTTTGGTGGTTGGTGTCTGGGGCGTCCCGTTTCAGACACCAACAGTAGTCGGCGAGCATGTTGATATCCCAGCGACCCTGGTACCGCTCCTCCATGACACGGATATCTTGATGGAAGCGTTCTCCTTGTTCCTCACTCACATCACCACAGTTCTCTGGAAAGTAGTCCAAGTGGGAGCTGAGGAAATGCATCTTGATGGACATGCGTGCACCAAGAACTTTGTAGCTCAGAAGTAGGTCCTCAACAACTCGTCCATACGCTGGACTTCTGTAGTTGCCAAGAAAATTGGAGACAATAGACTTAAAGGCATGCCAGGCTTTCTTCTCATTTACATCCATGCTGCAATCAAACTTGGGATCTTTGAAAAGCTCTCTGATCTGAGGGCCATCAAAAATTCCTGCATTCAGCTTTACCTCACTGACTTTTGGAAATTTTTCTTTCAGAAAATTGAAAGCCTGGCTTTTTTTGTCCAGTGCCTTTACAAAGTTTTTGAACAGACGGAGCTTGATGTGCAGTGGCGGAAGAAGAATGTTCTGCGGATTCACCAGAGCATGGGCAACAACATTGTGAGAACCTGGAGTAAGTCCACTTCTTGCAGGCCAGTCACGTTGCATGTAGTGCTGCTTGTCTGCTCGACTATCCCACAGACAGAGGAAACATGGAAACTTGGTGTAACCACCTTGTAGGCCCAGCACCATGGACACATCCTGTGGAAAAAACAGATTAAAAATATGTTTAGCTGAATAGTTTTATTATTAAAAAATATTAACACTTCATAATATGACAGTATGTCGGCAGACATAATTACCTATTAGAAAAACTGTCAACAAAATATAAATTTTTGAAAGCAACTGTTTTTGGTGTATTAAATTACCTTCAAGTCTCCACAGATCTTCCAATTGTGGTCTTTATACTTCAGAGCAGTTAACAGATACTCCATGTTGTTATAGTTCTCATCCATGTGCACTGAATGCCCCACCGGAACAAACGCGACCTGGTTTCCATTGAACAACAACACAGCTTTCAAGCTTCTTTTTGATGAGTCAATGAAGAGCCGCCACTCTGATATATTGTATGATATTCCCATAGCTGCAATGAGTCCACTGATAATGTTGCAATACACCAATGAAGTTTCCTTGTCAAAACTGAAGAACTTGCGAAATTCCTTGTCACGGTTACGGTACCAGGCAAATGTTGTTCCTGGTGCTAAGACATTGTGTTCGCAAAGCCGTGAACCTAGTAGTTGAGCTGACTCCTTAGACAAGCACAAGTCTCTTGTTAAATCATTCAACTCAGCTTGACTGAAGGCTCTTTTGCAGAAGCTGTGGGCAAGTATGTACTAGAAGCGTCAGTGTCTTCTATGTCTTCATCGATATCATGATCGTCATCGAGTATCATGTCCCTATAGTTTTCTGGTGGAGTTGGAATTGGTATTCCTGGTCCGTGAGGAACTGGTTTGGTGGCTAAGGGTACATCTGGATACTTAACATGATGTTTGTTCTTCCTGTTTATACCTGAAATGTGAACGAAAGATTTAGTATCAAGATAGCATAACATATTAACTTACAGATATATTTAAGAATGCATGAACATACTGCATTTGATATATTAGTATTGATGTATTAGTATAACTCACCCTGAAGGTTTGTCATGCAGAAGTAACAGTCCGTGGTATGATCTCTGCCTTCCCTCCATACCATAGGAATGCCAAATGGTAGACGTTGAATCTTCTTGTTGCTCCAGCGCCGCAGATTTTCAACACATGTTTTGCAGCACATGTGAGGGGCAAAAGCTTTATCTTGGTCTCCAAGTTTCATTCCAAAGTATGCATGATATAAGTTTTTCACTAGGGGAGTAATGGTGCACTGTCGGTCTGTCATTGTTACACAACAGCACACATAGCAAAACCTGTTCAGGTCGTTCTTGCACTTCCGATTCATGATTAAATGTACAACTCTGTAAGAAGAAAAAACAGGTGTGTATATGATTAGAAATATGCGTGTGTGTGTGTGTAAGAGAGAGAGAGAGAGAGAGAGAGAGAGAGAGAGAGAGAGAGAGAGAGAGACGCACACACTCCCACTTTCTTGAAATCTCGAGAGACACTGACTGAGGGTCTAGACTTTAGAGGCACATCGGGGTGGTTGCTAGTACATGCCATTTACCACCAGATGAAAAAGAAATTTAATTGTGAAAAAATATATGTAAAAAAACACGGACATATACTCTTTTCCTTTGCCTCACGGCGGACATTTAAATGGCCGGCGAGCACGTGGGTGTATTTAAATGCATCGTAAGGGCATTAAAACTGACCGAAATCTTTTCTGTGAGGCTTGGCAATGTCTCGGATGATTTTTTTAATGAACGAATATGAGGACCTCATTTTGACCGAAAAATGCCAATATTTTACCTGAATCTCCGCTTAAAATGCTATAGCACAAAATTCTGACCTGATTGAGCAAAATGGATAACATTTTTGAGATCAGCATGCAAAATACACCCAGAAAAGCTTAATAATACACAAACCTCAAAACTATGCAGGGCAGTGTAATAGGTAAATCCGAACTCCCTCGGCCCTCCCCACCTCCATCTACACCCTGGAAAAACAAATTGTTTACTTAATTAACAGCAATAAGTGATTCACCTCTCCAAGACTCGTAATTCCAGCACTGTACATCAATAAGAGATGTACAGTACTTGAAAACTACAGGAATTTATGAGAAAAACGTATCTGCTCTTATTGGGCTAACCTAACGTAACGTAACCTAGACAAAACAAGCCTAAACGAACTTAACTTAACTTAGCCTAAACGAACTTAATATAACCTAATTTAGTCAAACTTACTTTAATCTAACATAACATAACTTAACCTATTCTAAATAAATCTAACCTTACTTAATCTAACCAATCTAAAGTAACCTAAAGCAAACAAATATAGCCAATCCTAAATTAACCAAACGTTACTAAATCTAACCTAATCTAATCTAACTTAATCTAATGTAACCCAACTTAACCTAACCTAACATAACCACAGTAACGTAACCGAACTTTAATTATCAATGTGTAGTTTATGGTGTAGCTTAGAGTACGTGGGTCAAAGGGCATTGTTGTTATATTACCCTGAATACCTGTTGATAACGTCGAACTGACTAACAGTAAAATAATATGCAGTTTACATTTAATGGATAATTATGGACGTAGCAGTAATTACAAAATATGTTAACAATAGTAATGAAAATAAAAATAGCAAAAGCCACATCTCCACACGTTTTATTACCCAGCTATCCAAATACAAAAGTATCTACCATATTTGAGTTAGTTAACCTGCAGATCTATGCAACATTCAGTGAGTATTGCCTCATAATCTACAGTACGTCTGCAGCTGTTGTTGGTTAAGGACTGAAGAGCTTGTTCCCCTGAGATACGGCAAAGCAGATCTGAGCAAAGAGAAGGATAGGCGACATCTCAACCAGGCCACGACGTAACTTCTGGGTTGCTGCTTCTGCTCTGATAACACCTCAGCCAGTTTGGCATCGAAGCACTTAGCACTAGGTCCCATTCCCTTGATGTTGTGAACACCAGTGAAGTGAAGATATTCCACCTTTTCTTGCTCCCAAATTCTACCTTTGTTTTCTTTAATAATTATCCTGACAGTGATACAGCCGAAAACAGATCCACCAATCACAATCACCTTTACATACATTAAATCGGGAAATTCATTGTATTAAGCGGTATGATATTTATCGTAACAAGAAAAATACTACATCAAGTAAATTAGGAAAATATTCGTATCACATGCCAGAATATTTCTTATAACCAGTAATAGGAAGTTGTTTTATCCAATATCCGAACAAAATACTGAGCCAAAAGTTTATATCAATATAAGGAAAAATTTGAATAAAGTATCATTAAAATTTGCAGGAATATTTTACGTCATATATAAATAAAATTATATTAAGCACCAGAATAATCCTTTATATATGAAGCTTCAGGAAAATAATTACACGAAGAATAACAACAGTTCAGCGAGGTAAGACGGAGGAGGAACTGCACACTTGGGGTCGTTAACGGGTGATTTTCTCCTCTAAAAGTCAGGATCTCTGCGGTAACGACCATTGCCAGGCTTAATGAGATAAGAAGCGGAGCAGATAAGCACAATCAGCTAAGATAAACCCGAGAGGCAAAAAGACTAGTAGGACTTCCACGCTTTGCTTCCGCGCCCCGCCAGACTTTAGGACAGAGAGAGAGAAAGAGAGAGAGAGAGTGTGTGTGTGTGTGTCGGGATCGGTTTTCTACGTCTTGGCTTCTATGGTCAGCTTGGAATGAGAATGATGGAATGAGTACTGTACAGTACTTACAGTATATGATAATAAGTTGATATGTGTTAACAATATGAGTATAAAGAGATTACTGTATATATGTGATAATGAATCAATACAGTATATGGTAATGAATGAATTAATATGTGGTAATGATTAATTGTATAATTATGTGGTAATAAATGAGTTACCATGTGATTATGGGTAGCTGAATAATATTCAACTACCCGTATTCACATGTTATTCAGTATTACATATTATTATGTGATACTGAATGAGTAAATAAGTGATAATGAATAAATTAATGTGACAATAAGTTAAAATGTGTTAATGAATAAGTTGATGTGCAATAATACGTTAATATGTGATAATGAATAAATTAATAGGTGATGTTAAGTTAATATGTGATACTAAATTAATATGTGGTATAAGTTATTATGTGATACTGAATAAGTTAATATGCGCTTTAAGTTATTATGTGATAATGATTAAGTTAATATGTCATAGCCCACGGTAGAAAATGCTTGTTATACTGTACAGTGTTATTTTTTATAAATGTAAATTAGTTGTAATTTTAAAGATGATTAAAAACAAAGTCATAAGAGGAGAATTTATAATTAATATACAGTTTATAAGGATCATATGAAGATCCTCCCCACCGAACCTACTTGGGGGGGAGGATCTTCATTTGATCTAGCCTGGGGGGGAGGATCTTCATATGATCAAGCCCAGTCGCGCTCATCTGAAGATCCACCCCCCCTAACCTAACCTAACCAAACCTAACCAAACCAAACCAAACCTAACCAAACCAAACCTAACCTAACCAAACCAAACCGAACCAAACCAAACCAAACCTAACCTAACCTAACCTAACCTTACCTAACCTAACCAAACCTAACCTAACCTAACCTAACCTAACCTAACCTTACCTAACCAAACCTAACCTAACCTAACCAAACCTAACCTAACCAAACCTATCCAAACCAAACCTAACCTAACCTAACCTAACCAAACCTAACCTAACCTAACCTAACCTAACCAAACCAAACCTAACCAAACCAAACCAAACCTAACCTAACCTAACCTAACCTAACCTAACCTAACCAAACCAAACCTAACCCCCAAACCTACTTGGGGGGGGGAGGATCTTCATATGATCTAGCCTGGGGGGGAGGATCTTCAGTTGGATACTTTGGGGGGGAAGATCTTCATATGATCCGTTTATAATGATTAAATAGTGATACTATGACTTCCTTTAGATTAGGGGTGTGTTTAAGTGTTTCTGATGAACTTTGACAAAATTAAAATCTAAAATTATTTATATCATAGTTACATTTTTTCTTTGAACATTATGTGAGTCTTAGAATTAACATCATGTATCGTGTTATTGCTGACCACTTCGTAACTTCTTAGGCTTATGTTGATCATTATATGATAATAATAACTCTTACACTGTATCACCTCACGTACACCACCTGACTGAAGCCCCGAGTCCCGTCTACACTATCAGTTCGAGCACCATCCCTGAACGAGGTAGTTCATGAAGCGAGCAATATATTCGTGCGTGGGCACCTGACACCTACGGCTACAGCAGTGTTGCCAGATGGCCAGAAAAGTATGGGTTTCACCAGACATTTTAGCTCTATGCCAGATGTTTCGAGTTAATGGTAATATAGTAAGGTATCACCAGAATGTTCAAACTTATCGATAAAATGGCCTGAAAATCTCCCGGATTTACCCCATTATACCTATATTATTAAGTCGTCTATCATGTCACAAAGTTCATATGTTCTGTATTATCCGGCAACACTGCGCGCTAGTACGTTACCAGTCAGAGCCAAGGATGGACGTTGTCGACACATAACCCTCCTGTCAGGTACTGTAGTGTAGCCTCCAGTCGTGCCCCTTCACGGATCGAGTCTTGCATGTGTGTGTCAACCTTTGCAGTCAGAGGGGTTACTCTACCAAGTAAGAATTGATACATGTCTGCTGACATACGAATGTAGTGCCTGACATCATTTGCCTCACCAAGTTTCAGTTCACTGAATATTTGATTATAGCTTCCTCTATTTTTGTTTCACCCATGTTTTGCGTTGTCTACACTTCTTGCTTTTTATCACAAGGGAGGCGGTCAATACACATAATAGCACTGCTTTGCGGCGGAATTTGGTTCTAGGAGCCATTGCCCTACCTACATGGGTAGCAGCCACCCACACACATTATAGGGGAGTCAGTAAAAGTGTGAACGGCCAAACTGCTGGTCAGCGGTCTATAACGTGCTTCGTCACCTTGCTTCAAAACGTATGAGTAGCATGCTCGGACACCACAGATGGAAACTGATAGTGTAGACGGTGCTTTGGGCACCGTGATTTTGAGGTTTATTTGTTATGCATTATTTCAGTAATTACACTTTGTATATTTCAATAAATTCTGGGTAAATATCATTCAATGATATATGAAAAAATAATTTATGGAAAAACATTGTACAAAATGGATTTACATAAATTTGTTTTCATGCTATGATATTGTTATTTTCTCTCTCATTTATCTCTCTTCACTTATTGTACACACATATATATATATATATATATATATTTATATATACTTCATTTTTAGTCCATTTAACACGCGGACTTTGAACATATAATCAACGACCTCACCAGCAAAGAATCGAACCCTCGACCTACTGGGTGGCCCTAGGGAACGCTTACCGGCTAGCCCACAAGGACACTAAAAGCAGTTCTAGACTCTGTTATATTTCACACAAAGCCTGTTCATCGAGCTGATGGCGCCGTGAACCTCATTGGGAAACTGCCAATGAGGTTCACGGCGCCATCAGCTCGATGAACAGGCTTTGTGTGAAATATAACAGAGTCTAGAACTGCTTTTAGTGTCCTTGTGGGCGAGCCGGTAAGCGTTCCCTAGGGCCACCCAGTAGGTCGAGGGTTCGATTCCTTGCTGGTGAGGTCGTTGATAATATGTTCAAAGTCCGCGTGTTAAATGGACTAAAAATGAAGTATATATATGCACCTCGCGTTTCATACCAGCTGGATTCGGTAAAATGCTACTGACACCACATACGAGGCACGGGCAGTTTCCCAATGAGGTTCACGGCGCCATCAGCTCGATGAACAGGCTTTGTGTGAAATATAACAGAGTCTAGAACTGCTTTTAGTGTCCTTGTGGGCTAGCCGGTAAGCGTTCCCTAGGGCCACCCAGTAGGTCGAGGGTTCGATTCCTTGCTGGTGAGGTCGTTGATAGTATGTTCAAAGTCCGCGTGTTAAATGGACTAAAAATGAAGTATATATATGCACCTCGCGTTTCATACCAGCTGGATTCGGTAAAATGCTACTGACACCACATACGCGGCACGGGCAGTTTCCCAATGAGGTTCACGGCGCCATCAGCTCGATGAACAGGCTTTGTGTGAAATATAACAGAGTCTAGAACTGCTTTTAGTGTCCTTGTGGGCTAGCCGGTAAGCGTTCCCTAGGGCCACCCAGTAGGTCGAGGGTTCGATTCCTTGCTGGTGAGGTCGTTGATAATATGTTCAAAGTCCGCGTGTTAAATGGACTAAAAATGAAGTATATATATGCACCTCGCGTTTCATACCAGCTGGATTCGGTAAAATGCTACTGACACCACATACGAGGCACGGGCAGTTTCCCAATGAGGTTCACGGCGCCATCAGCTCGATGAACAGGCTTTGTGTGAAATATAACAGAGTCTAGAACTGCTTTTAGTGTCCTTGTTTGGCTAGCCGGTAAGCGTTCCCTAGGGCCACCCAGTAGGTCGAGGGCTCGATTCCTTGCTGGTGAGGTCGTTGATAATATTTATATATATATAATCAACACCTCAACCCGCCAGGATTCGAACCCACGGCCCACAAGCCTATGACTGTGACTATTGGGCTAATGAAATATATATATATATATATATATATATATATATATATATATATATATATATATATATATATATATATATATATATATATATATATATATGTAACCGGTCGAAATTATCTCACTTAAATATTTGGGGTTTTGAGTATAGTGGATGGTAATGGAGAGGAAGCGCCCCTTTGAGAAAAACCCGAACCAGCACAAACACAATTAACTTTAAAAATATTCTCCGTGACCCGTGGAAAGATAGCACCTGTGATTGGGGTGAATGAGATGCACTGTAAAATTTTACACTTCTATTCCCTCCAACACTACAAACACAATCAATAATGGTACACCAACATTTGCGCACCTTTTACCATGGCTCTAAACACTACACTGGGGAACAAAGGTTATACATGATATCAAAATTAAGTAGAAATATTAAATGCCTTATGATAAACTACTAAGGTAACAGTGCTACTTACACCAGAATGAGGAGCTCATGTGAAAAGAGTTCCCTCGTTATCTCACATCACCTTAGTGGCACATAAACATTAGAAAAACAATACAGTAAAAGTCCAAAAATCCGGATGCCAGAAATCCGGACCACCCGAGAATCCGGAATTTTCGAAAACTCATACATTTTTTTTTAATTTATCTGGCTTTTGTGTGTATGTGCGCATGCGTGAGCGCCACAGCTGCACAGCAACAACAAGCGACCACGCGGTCGACACTTTAAAACGAGCACTCAAACTGTGACCTCACTAGGGGAAAGGTCAAGGCAGGGTTAGCTCCGTAGGGATAATTTTCAGTTATGGCCAGTGCTATGTGTGGTCTGGGCTGTGTGAGTTTGTTGGCCAAGCTGGAGTGGACCATGGATGAATTGGAGAGGGCCACATCGGAGAACATGAAATTAAAGGAAGAGATGGCGAGGATGAGGGGGCAGGCGGGACAGGGAAAGCCAGTGTCTGACGAAAACTCAAGGGAGTGGAAGGTTTGTGAGGAGAAGGAAGACCAAGCTGGTGATGAAAAAACACTCCAAGGATACGTCAACAACGACATCAGCAGCTAATTGTACCAACTAGTTCAGTCCCTTGATAGACGAATTAGACGTTAGTACAGTCTGGGACAGGGCTGACAAGGAAGGCATAAAAACTTTAATTGTTGGTGACTCACAGGTAAGGTACTTGGACAGGGCTTTTTGTGGTAAAAACAAAAATAGGTGTGTTTGCCAGGAGCTGGGGTGGGGCATATAATTGACAGGATGGACAATATCTTGTCTGGTAATGGGAACAAACCCATTATCTGCCTCAGTGCAGGAGGCAATGATATTGGCCGGTGTAGAAGCGAGGAGCTTCTTGATAAGTTCAAGGCAGCTATAGATCGTATTAGGACTAAGGGAGGGATCCCTATCATATGCCGTGTCCTGCCTAGAAGGAGAGTTGGCAGTGAAGGGTTGTCAAGGGCAGATGGTGTCAACGACCGTCTTGACAGATATTGCAAGTCAATATCAGTCCCATTCATTGACAACTGTGACAACTTCTACGGCAGAAGGGACCTTTATGCTAGGGATGGGGTGCACCTGTCTAGGGATGGAGTAGCAACCCTGGCTGGAGCTCTAGAGGGGGCAGTTCAAAAGATATTGAAGTCTTTAAACTGCTAGGAGAACATATGAGCACGGGGGTGGAGGAGACTGCAGTGGGAGCGGGTAAACAAAGTGAAAGATTACAGGGAAATAGTGTTAGGAATGATGACAAAACTAAATTAGACAGGGAGTTTAAGCCTAAACGCGGCAAAGGGAGGACTCAGAACACGACTAACTTAAATGTATGCTACACGAACAGTAGAAGTATGAGAAACAAAATGGATGATATTAGGGCCTTGGTATGTACTGAAAAAATCGATATAATAGCATTCACTGAAACATGGATCAACCTAGACTCACGTGAGTTACCGGTTGAATACCAAATTGCGGGTTATAAATTATTCCATACCGATAGGCAGACCAGGAAAGGAGACGGAGTAGCAATCTATGTTTGGGATAATCTGATGTGTGAAATAAATAAGGAAATAAAAACTGAGCGGAATACAGAAACAATTTGGATAGAATTAATCGACGGTAGGGAAAAATTAATCACAGGAGTAATATATAGACCTCACAATCTTGATAGAGTCAATGAGCGACTTATCTGCGATGCAATGCGCAGGGCTTCCATACACAACAAAGTCTGTATAGTAGGCGACTTTAACCATGGCCAAATAGATTGGACTGACCTTACGGGTAACTCAGAATCAGATGATTTTCTCGAGACAATCCAGGACTGTTTCCTAAGTCAACATATAACCGATCCCACCCAGGGTAATAATATACTCGATTTAGTTCTGTAGAACAGAGAAAACCTCATTAGCAATGTCGAGGTAGGGAACGAACTTGCAAACAGCGATCACAAAGAAATTCGATTCCAGTTAACTTTTCAGGCCAGACACAAGGAAAATTCCACTAAAGTACCAGATTTCAGAAGGGCAAACTTTGACAGTTTAAAAAGGCAGCTGAGAGAGGGGGTGTCGCACTTGGCTGTGAACCTGACAGGTGACGCAGACCTAATAACGAGATCTGAGATTGCCGAGTTCCACGACAATTTATATAACGAGTTACTTAATGCACAAAGACAGAACATACCATACAAAAAACTCAGATCTGACAACAATGACCCTAAATGGATAAATAATTATTTAAAGAACATCATTGGCCAAAGGAAGGCGATAGGTAGAATGATAAATCGTGGTGAAATTTACCTCCGGGATTATTATACGGTATTGGCGAGTAGGGTTAAAACTGAGATAAGGAAAGCCAAGAGGAATAATGAGGTAAGGATAGCAAGGGAGGCGAAGACAAACCGAAAAGTATTCTACCAAATGTATCAAACTAAAACACGAGAAAAGATTGGACCAAAACAGTCAGATACCGACGAGCTCACTAATAACGACGGAGAAATGAGCAACAATTTGAATAAATATTTTTCAACATTTTTCACCACCGAAAATTTAAACATGATACCCGAGGCACCGATTCCATTCAGAGATAGTGAAGAAAACAAATTAAGCGAGATAGTAGTGACTAGTAACGATGTTAGTAAGCAAATAGACAAACTAAAGCCTAATAAGTCACCTGGTCCCGATGAGATATTTTCCAGAGTATTAAAGAAATGTAAGGAAGAGCTTAGTATGCCCTTAGCAAAGCTGTTTAACATGTCCTTAAAAACAGGTGTAGTACCAGAATGCTGGAGGATAGCAAATGTAATTCCGATTTTCAAGAAGGGGGATAGATCACTATCCTCTAACTACCGCCCCAATCAGTCTAACATCAATAGTAGGCAAATTACTGGAAGCAATCATTTCAAACTCTATTCGAAATCACCTGGAGAAGCACCTATTGATCAATGATTCCCAGCATGGCTTCACAAGCGGACGTTCTTGTCTAACTAATCCATTATCATTCTTTTCATTAGTTTTCGAATCGGTGGACGAGGGGCACAATTATGATGTGGTATATCTCGACTTTAGCAAAGCCTTCGACAGAGTCCCCACGAAAGACTAATTAGACATGTAGAAGCACATGGCATCAAAGGTAATATCCTTAAATGGATTAGGGCGTGGTTACAGGACAGGAAACAGCGAGTGAGCATTAACGTCACTAAGTCCCATTGGAGCAACGTCACAAGTGGGGTTACCCAAGGCTCAGTACTTGGACCATTATTATTACTTATTATATACATAAACGACATAGATATAGGCATAGACAGCAACATAAATAAATTTGCTGATGACACTGAAATAGGACTTGTGATTAAATCTGACGAGGTCTCGGCAAAACTACGTGAAGATCTAAATAAATTTTTCGAATGGTCTGAAAAATGGTAGATGAAATTCAACGTGGACAAATGTAAAGTACTCAGTATAGGAGATGTAAACAGGGAAATCAGATGCCAGAAGAACAACGATGCCATAGAGAAATCCGACCGCGAGAGAGATTTAGGAGTAATGATAAGTAGGAACCTTAAGCCAAGTAAACAATGTGTTTTTGCTCGTAACAAAGCTAATAAAGTACTTGGGTTCATACAAAGGAGTGTTAGTTACAAAACTAGCGAGGTCATCCTAAAACTCTATCTTGAGCTTGTGAGACCACACCTGGATTATGCAGTTCAGTGTTGGTCACCGTATTACAGAATGGATATAGAATCCTTGGAAAGAATTCAGAGGAGAATGACAAGACTAATCCCCTGCATTAGGATCCTTGAATATAGACAGGTTAAAGCATCTTAATTTGCACTCCCTCGAGAGACGTAGAGTGAGGGGGCGACCTGATAGTGGTGTATAAGTGGAAGTCAGGGCTAAAGAAAGGGGACATTACAAAGGTACTCAAACTATCCAACCAGGAGCGAACTCGTAACAATGGTTTTAAATTAGACAAATTTAGATTTAGGCGTGAAATAGGTAAACACTGGTTTGGAAATGGAGTGGTGGATGAATGGAAAAGTTACCAAATCTCATCATTAACTCGAATACGCTGAATAGCTTCAAACATCTGTTGGATGCCTTTATGAGCAATAAGGGTTGGGTGTAAACGGGACTGCCCAGTATGGGCCAATAGGCCCATACTTGGTAGTCCTGTACTGTTAACGTATGTAATTTTGAGTCCTACTCTTTCCATTTACAGAATACTGTGTAAGCCCATAATAATGGCTCCTAAAGTAGATAAGCTTTGTTGTGTGAAGAGAAAGAAGAACACATTGAAATTGAGTGACAAACTTGAAATAATTAAGAAACTAGAACGTGGTGTGAGCAATACTGTTCTAATGGAAACATACGACATTGGAAAGTCTATAATTTATGATATAAAAAAGGCAAGAATAAAATTCTAGAATTCACAGCTTTTTCTTTAAAAGTGCTCGTTTTGGTAAATGAAGCATGCTATATTTGCTAATGAATAAACTATCAAAATGTACCTGTTCATCTCTTCTTTATCCATCCTTAAATAATAAATTTTAAAAGTACTGCCTGAGAATCCGGAAAATCCGAGAATCCGCACCGACCCAATCCCCAAGTAGTACGGATTTTTAAGAAATAAATGAACAATCCCTTAAGGGCATTCAACAAAATAATATCAGTCACTGAGAAATAGTATACAAAATATTAAGAAATTATTAACTCCACCATGAAGAGGCCTTCAGGGCATTCAACAAAAAAATTATCAGTCACTGAGAAATAGTATAACAAATATTAAGAAATTACTAACTCCACACCTGTACATGCCTTAAGGGCATTCAACAGAATAATATCAGTCACTGAGAAATAGTATCAAAAATATTAAGGAGTATTAACTACACACAACAAGATAATATCAGTCACTGAGATATAGTATCAAAAATATTAAGAAATATTAACTACACACATGGATCAATCATAGCCTGTCTGGGATGACCCACAAAATACTACAATCCTAGCTGTCCAAAGACCCGAAAAGGTTTAACTACAAACCTGCCAAGGAGGCCGGCATTTACAAGAAACCCGAGAAAATCACCCATGATCCATCAGGCAGGCGAGTGTTCCGCTGTTTTTGTCAGTATTTTCTCTAGATTTCAGGAGTCATGAGTGTTTTTCTCCACCAATACTCGTAAACATGCGTCACACATAGGTTCCGAATGCACCCGTAGTTTTTAGGGCACTACAAGCCCTTCACAACTTTGGAGAGAAACTCTTACGTCTCACATGTGAAAATCAACCATGCAGAGCGTTGTTTTCACACCTGGACTTGGTTAATACTAACCACCATTTCCCGTAACATGCATCATTGCATCACACATAGGTCCAGAGCACACCCATACTGGGGAGATAAAACATCTCTAGGTACCCACTAGACCCCTGGTCTCATTCACTCAGACTGCCTCAGCTTTACACTCAATACATCCATGAACCGGAGAAGAGCGACTGGCAGCCCGTGAACCCTGTCCAGCTGAAGGGGGTTGTATTTTTCCCGTTAGTAAGTGGTTTTCACTAAACTGGCTGAAGATATGTGGTGTTGTGAATCAAGGTAGGGAGATTTGATGACCCAGAAACGATCATCAACCAAGGGCGGATGCTAGTCCCACGTAGTTAGCTGTCAGGGGCACTCGTTCACTTCGGGAAGTCCCAGCTAAAACCTCGCTAACCAGTGACAAGGCCGCTCAGATCGTTCCCACCCCACTCAAACTACTTCAATCGAGTTCAATCACGTCAATCACGTGGGTTCTTCAGACGCCCTGCAATAAACCCTCTTTTAGCTATTGTTAACTTCTTCTCTGCCCTATCTAAACCTTGTCTGAGATCGAAAAAAAAACTTACTTGCAAACTGAATGGCGTATACTCAAGGAGACCAGACAACGTGATCGTTTTTCCTGGACGGACGCGCAGAGACGTCCTGTCTGTCCGATCGCTGTCGTCTTTTTTTTTCAATTTCAATTGTTTATTCCTTGATAGAGGAAGCGGGATCCTAGTGCTGTCACTAGGTACCCCTGTACAATGACACCAGAAGCATCTGGCAAGTGTGAAAAGTATATACAGTATAAATATTATAAAGGGGCTTACTAAAGCCTAAGGAAGGAAGGATATTCCTTTAACACTGTTACGAGTTGGGGATTTAGAATATAGTTAAAAGTCTACCCAGATCCCAACAGGCAACAACAATAAAAAAACAAAGACAATCGGACTATAAAAGGGTAGACAAAGGATGCGAGTTTTTGCTGTGTATAATAAAGTACCATAAATTCCTTAACAAAATATTCAGCTTTCTATAATTTACCCTTAACAATACTTAATCTAAACATTAACAGTATATACATATTTATACAACATACAATAATTTGAAGCAAGGTGGAGGTGGGGAGGCAATATAAGATTCCAAATACTTAAGTGCGGAGCTGAGATGGCTGACGAGTAAGGCTGAGTATTGTAGAAAACGGTAGGTAGTCACTGTGCTGTAAGTTTCCAGGATAGGTGATCCTGTGGTCACTTCCCAGAGTGAACTGCCCTCTCATCGAACTGGAGCTGATGAAGAAGACTTGTAGGAGGTGACGCAACAACCAGGATATGGAGAAGGGAAACCCCGGAGTGGTAACTAAGACTAGTCATACTCGTGTTTCGTCCCTAGATGGCGTTGCTCTTGGTACTGGGTAGGTAGATCAGGACAATAGATGGCGTGGTTCGTAGTGATGGGTAGGTAGATCATGACAATTGGTGGCGTGGTTCGTAACACACCCCCTCTTCAAAGACCTCCGTAGCGCGGGCGCGAAGGAGGTGATCACCTGGTGCGTCTGGAGAGTAGCTGCTGCATTTCCACTGGAGCTCGGGATAAGGAGTCCGCAATCAGGTTGTCCACCCCCTTTACGTGCCGGACTTGTAGATTATAGGGCTGGGTGAGGAGAGCCCAGCGGAGGATTCGCTGGTTGGAGGTCTTGTTGGTTTGAATGAATGTGAGTGGGTTATGGTCGGTGAAGACTAGGGTTGTTTGTGGGCAAGACTGGAGTTAACATTCAAACTTCTTTATTGCCAACACCAGAGCCAGGGCCTCCTTCTCTATGGTCGAGTAGTTGGTCTGATGTTTTTTCAACTTGGCCGAGTAGTATGCCACAGGGTGAAGGACATCAGTGGTTGGGTCGGGTTGTAGGAGCACAGCCCCCACTCCGACACCGCTAGCGTCGATTTGCAGATGGAAGGGCAAGGTGTAGTCAGGGGGGTGGACTACAGGCTTGGAGGCAAGTAAGGCTTTGAGGCGGTGGAAAGACTGGTCGCATCTCTAGTTCCAGATGTAAGGGACCGCAGAACTGGTAAGGTCTGTGAGGGGTCCGGCCACGCTGGAGAAGTTACTGCAGAACCGACGGTAGTAGCCGCACATCCCCATGAAGCGCACGAGTTCCTTCCTCGTCCTTGGAGTGGGGAAAGACAAGATGGCTTTAACGTTTGCATCCTTGGGTCTCACCATACCATGCCCAACGATATGTCCCAGGTAAGTCACTGAGGCCCGGCCAAAAGCAGATTTAGCCAGGTTTATGGTGAATCCAGTCTGTTGCAGTTGTGCGAACAGTATCTCCAAACGCACCAGATGTTCGTCCCAGCCATCCGACACCACCACCAGGTCATCCAGGTAGGCGAACGTCCCACCTAGGTCCTGAATTAGGTAATTGATGGCCCTCTGGAATGTGGCCGGAGCATTAGAAAAGCCAAATGCCGTAACCAAATATTGAAAAAGACCAAATGGAGTTATAAATGCTGAGATTATTTTTGCCCTATCTGTGAGTCCCACTTGATAATATCCTTTCAACAGGTCCACGGTAGATATAAATTTGGCACAGCCTATGCTGTCTATTATATCTTCAATCAAAGGTAAAGGGTAGGAGTCTGAGACAGTGACCTCGTTCACTTTACGATAATCGGTACAGAAACGAAAGGTGCTATCGGGTTTTGGAATGAGAAGGCAAGGTGAAGCCCAGGGGGAGGTACTAGGCTCAGCTAAGTTATGTTTTAACAAAAAATCTGCCTCCTTTTTCATAATCTCTCTTTTTTGTGGATTTAGTCGATATGCTGATTGCCTTATGAGTTGTACATCATCTGAGATTAGCTTAATATCATGTTTAAGTATATTGCAAAACCCTGGGAGGTCTGACGTGACTTTAGGAAATGTCGAAAACAACTTAGTGAGATCTTTTGCTCGAGATGGATTCAGAACAGAAAAATACTTATCCAAGTTGTTGAGTATGTGACTGTTAGCAGGGTTTTCTTTAGGTAGAGGGAAGTCTAAATTTTCCAAATGATCCATGTCATCTGTCTCCGGCTTCGGCCCTGACAAAACCGTATGCAATACAGGTAGGCTTATAGCCTCTGGGATGTCTTCCTCTGACTGCCTGGAATGGTAAAGTTTCCTGAGATTAATGTGAACAAGTTGTGAATCTTTTCTGCAATCAGGAGTATGGACTATATAGTTGAGGGAGATAGTTTATTAGCATTGATTTGATAGTTTTGATGGAACCGTTCCAAGCAACCTTGGGAGTGTGGGTGGTAAGCTGAAGATGTACAATGGTCCACACTGAGGTCTTTCATCACCTGTTTGAACAAAGATAGATCAGATTGTTGGGCTTTAATGAGCTCATCCTTACTAATGGTCTTATTGTACAGATCTTCTGTGGGTAGGAAGATATTGGAGGTGGTTTTTGATGAAGAGGGCCCATTTCGCACACTCTGTGACCGGGTGACAGCACAAGATGGGAAAAGGTGAGGAGTAGTGTCTTCAAGGTCAGTGGTGGAGTTGACAGGTAAGGGAGAGTCGACTGTCTTTATGTTGGGAACCACTAGGTCTCCTACCAAGTCATTACCCAATAATAAATGAATGCCGCTCACAGGCATTGGATCTTTCCTAATGGCTATTTGCACTTCCCAAGTAATCAAGGGACATTGGAGGTGCACTTTAGCTAAGGGATAGGAAGAATGGGATGAGAGATCTGAAATTAGAACACTCTCATTAGTAAATGCGGTAGATATATCAGGAATGATGTTAAACAGGAGGATAGATTGTGCTGCGCCCGTCTCACGTAGTATACGAATAGGGAAAGAACGAGACCCCTCTATGATTGAAATTATTCCCTCATAGGTGAATGAAGAGAAGAGATCCTGATGGGGCCTTTCCACATTGGTGGTTGCTATTGGATTGGATTTGAGATCCAGGGAACTACTTTTAGCAATTCGACACTTTGGGTGTTTACAAGTCTGGATCGTATGGCCTGGTTTTTTACAGTAAGAACAATAAATCT
This sequence comes from Homarus gammarus, assembly GCA_958450375.1. Lineage (NCBI taxonomy): Eukaryota > Metazoa > Arthropoda > Malacostraca > Decapoda > Nephropidae > Homarus > Homarus gammarus. The sequence continues at coordinate 759,257 of CAUDMG010003003.1, forward strand.
TGGTTGCATCAGGGGGGGTAGGTGTGGGACCTTTCGACCTACCACTCACGTCCCCAAGGTTATCATCAGAGGAGGACCTAACATGCCGGAAAGTACCACGTTCCCTACGGCACAGTGACTCCACCAGCAAGGCGTACGCATCAGCCAGCTGAGCCGGACGTCCTAAATTTACCTCTCTACGCTCCTCCACATGCTTCAAGCTGTGAAATGGTATCTTGCTCTTCCACTCCTCCAGGATTACCAAGTTATACCTAGGGAAATTACACTTCTGAATATTGTTCTTCTGATAAGATCCTTAGACAAGGATAAGAGACTTGGAATAGGAAGGGCGTATTACAGCATTTATCTAAAGATCCGGATTAACAACCCTGAGATACTTGAAACAGGAAGGGCGTATTACGGCATTAATATACAGATCCGGATTAACAACCCTTAGATACTTGAAACAGGAAGGACGTAATACGGCATTTATATAAAGATCCGGATTAACAACCCTTGAGTAAACAGGAAGGGCGTATTACGGCATTAATATATAGATCCGGATTAACAACCCTGAGTAAACAGGAAGGGCGTATTACGGCATTAATATAAAGATCCGGATTAACAACCCTGAGTAAACAGGAAGGGCGTATTACGGCATTTATATATAAAGATCCGGATTAACAACCCTTGGATACTTGAAACAGGAAGGGCGTATTATGGCATTAATATAAAGATCCGGATTAACAACCCTTGAGTTACTTGATTATTGACCCCTAATGAGATAATGAGAAGAACAATAATTGAGGCTTTATAATTATGGTGTCCTGGTAGAGCGGGGCATCCCAAGATATCACTTCACCCTAAACTAGTGACTATGGAACAGCCTACTCTTGAGCGAGGGTACGGCATTAAACAGATCCGGATTCTTCCCTACACTCGATAAGACTTACTACACGACTGCCACGTGTAATAATAGGTAAGCCTTATGACACTTGGAACCTAATATCCTACGTCTGTCACTCTTACTGTACGATAATACCAATATATGCACACACATATGAAGGAAACTTTAAACCACCGTAAAGCAATTGTGAACATAAGTGACTGGGAGGAATAATTAACAAGGAGTTACAAGGGAGGAAGGAATATGGCACTTAATGTTGTGTCCTGTCACGGTCGCCATTTGTTACGAGTTGGGGATTTAGAATATAGTTAAAAGTCTACCCAGATCCCAACAGGCAACAACAATAAAAAAACAAAGACAATCAGACTATAAAAGGGTAGACAAAGGATGCGAGTTTTTGCTGTGTATAATAAAGTACCATAAAATCCTTAACAAAATATTCAGCTTTCTATAATTTACCCTTAACCATACTTAACCTAAACATTAACAGTATATACATATTTATACAACATACAATAATTTGAAGCAAGGTGGAGGTGGGGAGGCAATATAAGATTACAAATACTTAAGTGCGGAGCTGAGATGGCTGACGAGAAAGGATGAGTATTGTAGAAAACGGTAGGTAGTCACTGTGCCGTAGGTTTCCAGGATAGGTGATCCTGTGGTCACTTCCCAGAGTGAACTGCCCTCTCATCGAACTGGAGCTGATGAAGAAGACTTGTAGGAGGTAACGCAACAACCAGGTTATGGAGAAGGGAAACCCCGGAGTGGTAACTAAGACTTGTCATACTCGTGTTTCGTCCCTAGATGGCGTTGCTCGTGGTGCTGGGTAGGTAGATCAGGACAATAGATGGCGTGGTTCGTAGTGCTGGGTAGGTAGATCATGACAATTGGTGGCGTGGTTCGTAACAACACATAATCAATATTATTTACAAAATATCTGGCCAGTATGGGGAGGATCATCGTGTCTCCGTCAGGGGGTCGTGGAGTGGTGGTCCAGCAGGCGTCACGGAAGCGTTGTGTGTGGGGACATCTTAGGAGGTAGTGAATAAGGGTGCTGCTGTCGGGTCTTCTGCATAACGCACAAGAGCGTTGCTCAGGGGATGCGGGGATACCAATCTCCCAAGCAAAGTCATACCCAATGATGATACGGGCAGCAATCACGTCCCCTTTCCGCGACCCTTTCCCGTAGACGTACGAGACGTCAGGAAGTTTATGGAGGACATCGTACCAGGTGGGCGGGGAGTCCAGGGGGATGGCTGCTTCCCGAGCTTCTCTCTGTTTGCGGCGAATTTGGGTCCTAATCTGTAAGAGTGTTCGAGAAACAACGTAGTCAGGTGTGGCCTTGTTGCAGCCAGTCTTGGCAAGGTCATCTGCTGCCTCATTCCCCAAGATACCGACATGACTAGGTATCCATAGGAATGTCACAGGACGGCAGGCATCCTGAAGTGTGGATGTTAACCCTTGTATTCGGAGGATGAGGTCCTTATTTTCCCCTGATCCAAATGCGATCCCGTCGAGAGCAGACCTGGAATCGCAGCAGACAAGCAAGGGGCAGAAACCATTTGCTTCTTTCTCAGCGAGAAGGGCAGCAAGGAGGGCTATTAGTTCAGCCTGAGTGGAGGATGCCCCGTCAGAAACTCTGAGAGACAGTTTGATAGGCTCAGGGGCATGAGGACGGGAGATGTAGACACCAGCCCCGGCCCTACCTGTAACAGGGTCAACAGAACCATCAGTGTAGAGGACGACCCTACCTGGGGACCAGTGAGCGATCCTGGAGAGGTGGTATTTGCAGAGAATAACAGGGTTCACCTGGGATTTCGGGAGCGGTCCACCGAGGGCAATCACTTTAGGGTGAAAATCCAGCCAGGGAGAAGGAGACGAACCAATAGCAGGGGTGACAACAGTATCAGGCAGGAGGTCGTGTTTCTGAAGGGCTCGGATGAGTGACCCTCGCCACTGTCTTCTAGATGGAGGTCGGTCTCGGACAGCAGGAGTCAAGTTGGTTTGGACATAGTTGCCCCGAGGATCCCGTAGAATGGAAACGGCAGTTTTTAGGTAAAACTCCTGGACACGATCCTGTAAGGGGGAAAGACCAAGTTCGTTATATAGAGAAGTAGAGCGTGTCCACTGAGGAGCCCCAAGGATGATACGAGCAGCTTTCCTCTGGATAACTTCGAGACGGTTGACAGCAGTCCGACTAATGTTGACGAGGGCAGGGGCGGCGTAGTCGACACAGGAACGGACAAAGGACTTGTACATGGTGAGAAGTACAGGGATGGTGGCACCAAGAGAACCCCTGCACATGGTAGAGAGGGGAGCGAGACGCCGAAAGCATATGTCTCGAAGATAGCGGACTTCAGGGATCTGACAACGTGTGCGAGTTATATACACACCCAGGTATTTTGTCTCATTAACCCAGTCCAAGGGCGTTCCTGATAAGAGAAGGGGTGGAGGTACAACACGACCGTGCCACATGGCTTTTGTTTTCGCAATTGAAAGAAGGAAACCAAGTGAATCACACTCTCTGGAGACCAGATCAAGGGCTTCCTGCATGCTGAGGTAGTCAGGGGCTTGGAGGAGGACATCGTCGGCATATTCTGAGTGGACAACTTCTGTCGGCCACGGGAGTGATGCAATGGAGTGCATGAGAGTGTTAAACAAGGTGGGACTCAGCACTCCACCTTGAGGGGTGCCTAGGTTCATTTCTTGAACAGGAGACATAGAGCCTTCAACGCGAACCCGGGCCTGACGTCCAGTGAGGTAAGAGGCGATCCATTGTAGAAGTCTCCCTTTAACCCCTAACCGCGCAAGTTCAGCTAAAATGAGGGCAGGCTGAGCCGTATCAAAGGTTCCCTTGATATCAAGAAAGACGGAGATGCGGGCAGTCTGATTGCAATAAAAGGAAGCAATGGAGTGTGATGTGCTGCGATGTTGAATGAAACCATTGAGGGAGTTGTGGAAGCCGCCTATGGTGTGAAGAAGGCGACGATGGAGTATCCTCTCCATCATCTTGCAAACACAGGAGGTAAGACTAATGGGTCGATATTTCCCAGGATCTCCCGGCTTAGGGATGGGGATAATAGTGGCATTTTTCCAGTTGGACGGGAGAACCCCATGTTCATAAGACATATTGTAGAGAGCAAGCAAGGGGCCGTTAGGAATATTAGTACAGGCGTTGAGGACGGAGTAGGCTATCTGATCATCCCCAGGAGAGTTGTCTTTTCTAGAGTGATGAGCACTGCCAAGCTCGAACTGTGTGATGGGATGATCAGTGGGGGCAGGGGAGGTAAGAGCAGCACGAACAACAGGCTCAGACGCATCGATGCGAGCCTGCACTGCCTCCTGCATTGGATCTGGAAGTGCCTCAGGGGAGGAAGCTCGTGCCCAGTCCTCCATTAAAGAGCAGGCAAGGGAGGCCTCCGTCGAGTACCCCGTAGAGCATTAATCCGATTCCATACATAAGAGGGTGACGACTGGAACGATAGAGACCCCGTGAAGGATAGCCAGTCCGCCTCACGTATCCGACGACGCTCCTGAGTTGCAAAGGAGCACCAATTTTTGAAGTCTTCCCAGTCCTCTGGAGACCGAGACCTCCGTATGGCAGAGTGGAGATCACGGGTTACCTGCCGGAGATGTCTCATGGCAGGGATACGATACCAGTAGTTGGTGGCACTTCTGGGGTGACGGGGAGGGCGTGGAGGGGTAGCGCGATTGACAGAGTCATACACGGCATCAACAAAATCAGCGCTGTTAGAGTCGAGGGACTGGGGGACAACATAGGAATCCGCCCAGGTAGAAAGGTATTGGGTAAAGGAAGGAACAGCATCTTGTGTGAGTCGAAGGCGAGGGGATCGATAAGGAGAGCCTCATATGGGTAGTAACGGCAAGATGTTCACTATACAGAGCAGGCTCGGTGCAGACGGTAGGATGAAAGGAGGTATGACCGTTCAATAGTAAGCCAACATCAAGGAAACTATGGGGGAGGCGAGTAGGATCGTCAGGACAAAGAAAGCGAACATCATCCCCATTAAGAAACTGTGAGAGATGTGATCTGTTAAGGGTACATGGAGTGGGATGATCCGGAGTAAGAGTGGGATGGCAGGCATTAAAGTCGCCAAGAACAATAGTGGGAACCCCATCATGGAGGTCGTGAAGAACCTGGGGGTCCAGAGAATCACTCTTGAAATGAACATTGACTACACGAAGGGTCCGGTCACCAAGAGTAAGGGAGACAGAAAGTAATTCAGACGGGGGTCCATGTGAGTCAGGTGAAAGGAGACGAACAGATGGAATGGTGTTACGCACAAGGGTGAGGAGGCCACGAGCCTGCCCACGGTACCGAGGCAGGGTGTAAACAGTATAGCCAGAGAGGCGGAGTGGAGTAACATCGTCTGTGATGGTTTCCTGAAGTAGAGCAACATCTACTTGATGGGAGAGCACAAACTGGGCGAGGTCTGTCCGGCGAGGTCTAAGTCCCTGGATGTTCCATTGTAAGAAGAGGAGGGAACGGCCTCCGGTGTGAGATGAGTCGGAGGGGCTAGACAGGGCTCCAGAGGAGGTACCAAATTCTGTTGAGAAAAATGGAGAGGGAGGAGTGGGAGAGCGAGGGATGGATCCTCCATCTCGGGAGATGGAAGGAGGCGGGTCATCAGGGCTTGCAAAGTGCGCCCCTGTTGGGTCAGGGTGTCCAGAATGAGTTGTTGTTGCTTCTGCAATGTCGCAATTGTTTTCACAAACAAGTCGAGTTGGGCTGAGAGAAGGTTGATTTGCTTGGAGTGGCGATCCAGACGGAGAGTGATTGTTTCCATAGAACCAACTTGGTGTACCTGTGCATGAGCTGGAGGTGGCAGCGAGGATTGCCGAGGGCCCGACTGGGCATGTGGTGGTGGTAGCGACGGAGAGGGACGGTGAGGGTTCAGTTGAGTAAGAGGTGGTGGTGCTGGTGAGAGACAGCAGGGGTCCGGGTGGGCAGGAGATGGTGGTGACTGTGTGGCAGGGCCGGCAACGACCTTGTTCCAAGAACGGTTGGGAGAGGGAGGGAGGGGAGAAAGGATGGGTGGTAGGGGTGATGGGGGGGTGGTAGAGGAGAGGAGATCAATGGGATATCCTTGGTGGATTGAAGAGGCGGTGGTGGACAGAATTGAGGTTTGGTTGACAGGGGCTTCGTCAGAGACGAGGGCGGTGGTACAAGGTAAGTTTTCCCCGGGCGAGTGCCAGGACGCCGTGGGCAATTGGCATTCCATGAGTGGTGACTGCCATGGCAATTGACGCACCGTGGAATAACTGGGATTTTGTTCTGAATTTTCGATTTGCATTCCACTGTTTCGTGAGGACCTGCACAGAAACCGCAGGCGACCATCCTCGTGCACTCCCAGGTGCGGTGTTTCCACGATTGGCAACGACCACAGATTTTCGGGGTTCCGATAAATCGGTTTAGAGGACAGTTGTGAATTGGTCCTACATTCACCTTCGGAGGGAGGGGGCCCACCCACCAGCCGATGAGTTCGTTGGATGGACGTTTGGAGACCTGGTTGATGCGGCATTCCATGTCCAGTAGTTGTGGGAGAAGAGGGCGAAGATCGTCGATAGGGATCTCCCAGGGTACGTGGCGAACCATTACCTTGGTACGACGAGTTTCTGGGGAGATGATGGTGAACTTCAGCATCACCTCCCCCTGGGGAGCAGGAAAGCCTACCTGAGTGAACAGGCGTACCATCTCGTCCATTTGTGTGGTGACTATCACGGCTGTGGGACCTCGGCGGAGGCGAAATGTTGAGTCCTGAAGTGGAGAGCAGTGACGGAAGAACCAAGTCGTCCGTGTGCTCAGAGGCAAGTCCCGAGGAAAGGCGAGACGACGAAAGCGTTTCATACCAGCTGGATTCGGTAAAATGCTACTGACACCACATACGAGGCACGGGCAGTTTCCCAATGAGGTTCACGGCGCCATCAGCTCGATGAACAGGCTTTGTGTGAAATATAACAGAGTCTAGAACTGCTTTTAGTGTCCTTGTGGCCTAGCCAGTAAGCGTTCCCTAGTCACACCCAGTAGGTCGAGGGTTCGAGTCCTTGCTGGTGAGGTCGTTGATTGTATGTTCAAAGTCCGCGTGTTATATGGACTAAAAATGAAGTATATATATGTACCTCGCGTTTCATACCAGCTGGATTCGGTAAAATGCTACTGACACCACATACGAGGCACGGGCAGTTTCCCAATGAGGTTCACGGCGCCATCAGCTCGATGAACAGGCTTTGTGTGAAATATAACAGAGTCTAGAACTGCTTTTAGTGTCCTTGTGGCCTAGCCGGTAAGCGTTCCCTAGTCACACCCAGTAGGTCGAGGGTTCGAGTCCTTGCTGGTGAGGTCGTTGATTATATATATATATATATATATATATATATATATATAAATATCTTGATAAAATAACACGGGGGAAAAGGGAAACAACGGAACACCTTAGCTTTCGTCTATATTCAAGACATCTTCAGAGGCAACTGGATTACAGTTTACAGGCTTAAATATACAGGGTGACCTTATTGAACATCAGATCAGGTCATAATGCTGTCATCCACTAATCCCCACATCAACACCAATAAACCCGTAGAGGAGATTAAGAGAAAGGGGGCGACGTGACTAGTCAGGTCAGGTCAGGTCAAAAATACGGGACCCACTAAATAACTTGGGTACCCTTCTGTGTTTGTTGATCATTGTTTTAAAAGGCCTAAAAAATCCTTTCATTACACTCAAACCAGGCAAATTCCTACACTTAAGAATATTTTGACTCTGCCCTCTCGCAATGAACTTGTCCCGTTAGTTCGGTCCTTTAAATTACCAAATATTAATGTTGTTTTCAAGTATGACTCAACCATTACCAATATGTTAATAAAAAATAGCCCAAGTTTGAATGTAAATGTAAGTGTTTATTGTATTCCATGCAGCAAATGTAATTGTAAGTATGTAGGACAGACAGGAAAAACATTGCAGCTCAGAATCAAGCAACATAAGTACAATATCAGAACTGCATCTGAAAGCAGTGCCCTGTTCGTTCATGTTAGGAATAATAATCATCCCATTGCTTAGGAAAAAAGCTTAGAAGTATTCAAATCATCTTGTGTCACAGAAAGACTTCCGGTTCAAGCTAGTTTGATTAAGGTATGAAAATAAGAACATAAGAATGGAGGAAACTGCAGCGAGCCTATTGGCTACCAAACAGGGAGGTACTACCGCCTGGGAAGATATTGGAAGCATAATGTGTTGTCTAATGGTAGACTCTGCTGCTATATGGCATCACGAAAATTGTGACCAAGTCCCAGGTTGCTGATCTATCTTTCTGCCTCATTTACTATTGACAACACAACAAATAAAACCGTACTCATTCTTGATCTGTTTTATTCATTCTCTTTTATTCTCCTATGTCAGTTGATATTAATACTCAAGCGGGGCCTTCTCGGATGGGTCCCACTGGTCGGGAAGGCTGTGGACACCCAGGGAAGACCTGATCATCATCAATCTACTGGGGCCTCAACTGACGCCACCGCGGTTGCTGGAGGATCGGCTTTTTTCACACTTCATTTTTCCAACATTCGCCGACTGAGATCCAATTTTTCTTCTGTGGAGCACCATCTATCAACCTCTTCCCCTGACCTCTTACTACTCTCCGAACTTCAAGTGACCAAAGCAGCTTCACCCAAACCTTTTCAAGTCTCTAACCACAACCTTTATACCTACTTACGTTCTAAGGGAGGTGTATGCGCCTACTGCAACGTCCACCTATAGCCCGACTCACGGACCTTGAATCTCCTCTTTTTGATGTCGGCTCAAAATATCTCTACCTAATGTGACTATTTTTCTTTGTTTCCTATGCTGTTCTCCCAACTCTACCAACTATTTCGAACTCTTTGACTATCTCACTTCTTGTCATGAGTCGTTGCTACACACACACCCCAACACCAAGATCCTCTACCTAGGGGATTTTAATGTACATCACAGATAGACTCGATCAACTTGCTAACATTCTTGATCTTTGTTTTACCCCTAACCCCTCAAACTATTCATACTCAATTTTTGCCCCCTTAGGGTCTTCTGATCACAACCTTATTTCTATTAAATCAAACTGGGCACGACCACCTCCCCCACCCCTTCTAAACGTCAACTATGGCAGTATCGGAGGGCAAGCTGGCAATCCTTGCGAGAATTCTTCACCGACTTTCCTTCGGATGAATGTTGCTTTTCCACTCGGGATGCTTCGGTAAGTGCTGACAGCATTGCTGGGGTTATACAGGGCGGTATGAGTGCATTTATCCCAACTTCTACCAAAACTTTCACATTACAATCATGGTTTGATCGCTCCTGTTCTCTTGCTTGCAGGGTGAGAGATAGGGCATATGGAGCTATGAAACTATCTCCTTCTCTTATTACCCACACCTCATTCATTACTTCTTGGAATCATTGTAAAGCTATTCTTCGTAGGGCCAAGCGGAAATTTATTAAAAGAAAGACCACTGCTCTGACTAATTCTTCCTCAAGTAAATCCTTATGGTCCTTAACTAAAAACATCTGTAACAACTTCTGCACGTTTTCTTTTCCTCCCCTCACTCAGTTGTGTTCTGACCTCACTAGGGGAAAGGTCACGGCAGGGTTAGCTCCCGAGGGGTAATTATCAGATATGGCCAGTGCTATGTGCGGTCTTGGGTATGTGAGTTTGTTGACCAAACTGGAGTGGTCCATGGAAGAATTGGCGAGGGCCAAGGAAGAAATTGAGAGGACCACGTTGGAGAACCTGAAATTAAAGGAAGAGCTGGCGAAATTAAAAGGGGAGCCAGAGTCTGACGAAAACTCAAGCGAGTGGAAGGTGGTGAGTAGTGGGAAGACGAAGCTGGTGGTGAAGAAGTACACCAAGGATACGACAACAACGACAACAACAGCTAAGTGTACCAACCCGTTCAGTCCCTTGATAGACGAATTGGACGTTAGTACAGTCAGGGACAAGGATGACAAGGAAGGTATAAGAACTTTAATGGACAGGACAGGACATGGACAGGACCTTTTGTGGTAAAAACAAAAATGGGATGAGGGTGTGTTTGCCAGGAGCTGGGGAGGGGGATATAATTGACAGGATGGACAATATCTTGTCTGGTAATGGGAACAAACCCATTATCTGCCTCACTGCAGGAGGCAATGATATTGGCCGGTGTAGGAGCGAGGAGGTTCTTGATAAGTTCAAGGCAGCTATAGATCGTATTAGGACTAAGGGAGGGATCCCTATCATATGCCGTGTCCTGCCTAGAAGGAGAGTTGGCAGTGAATGGTTGTCAAGGGCAGTTGGTGTCAACGACCGTCTTGACAGATATTGCAAGTCAATATCAGTCCCATTCATTGACAACTGGGACAACTTCTACGGCAAAAGGGACCTTTATGCTAGGGATGGGGTGCACCTGTCTAGGGATGGAGTAGCAACCCTGGCTGGAGCTATAGAGGGGGCAGTTCAAAAGATATCGAATTCTTTAAACTGCAAGGAGAACATATGAGCACGGGGGTGGAGGAGACTGCAGTGGGAGCGGGTAAACAAAGTGAAAGATTACAGGGAAATACTGTTAGGAATGATGACAAAACTAAATTAGACAGGGAGTTTAAAACTAAACACGGTAAAGGGAGGACTCAGAACACGACTAACTTAAATGTATACTACGGGAACAGTAGAAGTATGAGAAACAAAATGGATGATATTAGGGCCTTGATATGTACCGAAAAAATCGATATAATAGCATTCACTGAAACATGGATCAACCTAGACACACGTGAGTTACCAGTCGAATATCAAATTGCGGGTTACAAACTGTTCCATACGGATAGGCAGACCAGGAAAGGAGGCGGAGTAGCAATCTATGTTAGGGATAATCTGAAGTGTGAAATAAATAAGGAAATAAAAACTGAGAGGAATACAAAAACAATTTGGATAGAATTAATCGACGGTAGGGAAAAATTAATCACAGGAGTAATATATAGACCTCCCAATCTTGATAGAGTCAATGAGAGACTATTCTGGGATGAAATGCGCAGGGCTTCCATACACAATAAAGTCTGTATAGTAGGCGACTTTAACCTTGGCCAAATAGATTGGACTGACCTTGCAAGTTACTCAGAATCAGAGGATTTTCTCGAGACGATCCAGGACTGTTTTCTAAGTCAACATATAACCGAACCCACATGGGGTAATAATATACTCGATTTAGTTCTGTCAAACACAGAAAACCTCACTAGCAGAGTTGAGGTAAGGAACGAACTTGCAAACAGCAATCACAAAGAAATTAGGTTCCAGTTAGATTTTCAGGGCAGACGTAAGGAAAATTCCACTAAAGTACCAGATTACAGAAGGGCGAACTTTGACAGTTTAAAAAGGCAGCTGAGAGAGGGGGGTGTCGAGCTTGGCCGTGAACCTGACAGATGACACGGACCTGATAACGAGATCTGAGATTGCCGAGTTCCACGACAAATTAAATAGTGAGTTACTTAATGTACAAAGGCAGAACATACCATACAAAAAACTCAGATCAGACAACAATGACCCTAAATGGATAAATAATTATTTAAAGAACATCAATGTCCAAAGGAAGGCTACAGGTAGAAGGATAAATCGTGGCGAAATTCACCTCCGGGACTGTTATAGGGTATTGGCGAGTAGGGTTAAAACCGAGATAAGGAAAGCAAAGAGGAATAATGAGGTAAGGATAGCAAGGGAGGCGAAGACAAACCCCAAAGGATTCTACCAAATGTATCAAACTAAAACACGAGAAAAGATTGAACCAATACTGTCAGACACCGGCGAGCTCACTGATAGCAACAGAGAAATGAACAATAAATTGAATAAATATTTTTCAACAGTTTTCACCACCGAAAATTTAAACATGATACCCGAGGCACCGACTCTATTCAGAGATAGTGAAGAAAACAAAGTAAGCGAGATAGTAGTGACTAGTAACGATGTTAGTAAGCAAATAGACAAACTAAAGCCTAATAAGTCACCTGGTTCCGATGAGATATTTGCCAGAGTATTAAAGGTATGTAAGGAAGAGCTTAGTATGCCCTTAGCAAAGTTGTTTAACATGTCCTTAAAAACAGATGTAGTACCAGAATCCTGTAGTATAGCAAATGTAATACCTATTTTCAAGAAGGGGGATAGATCACTATCCTCTAACTACCGCCCAATCAGTCTAACATCAATAGTAGGCAAATTACTGGAAGCAATCATTTCAAACTCTATTCGAAATCACCTGGAGAAGCACAGATTGATCAATGATTCCCAGCATGGCTTCACAAGCGGACGTTCTTGTCTAACTAATCTATTAACATTCTTTTCATCAGTTTTCGAATCGGTGGACGAGGGGCACAATTATGATGTGGTATATCTCGACTTGAGCAAAGCCTTCGACAGAGTCCCCCACGAAAGACTAATTAGAAAGGTAGAAGCTCATGGCATCAAAGGAAACATCCTTAAATGGATTAGGGCGTGGTTACAGGACAGAAAACAGCGAGTGAGCATTAACGGCACTGAGTCCCATTGGAGCAACGTCACAAGTGGAATTCCCCAAGGCTCAGTACTTGGACCATTATTATTTATTATATACATAAACGACATAGATATCTGCATAGACAGCAACATAAGTAAATTTCCTGATGACACTAAAATAGGACGTGTTATTAAATCTGACGAGGACTCTGCAAAACTACAGGAAGATCTAAACAAATTTTTCGAATGGTCTGAAAAATGGCAGATGATATTCAACGTGAACAAATGTAAAGTACTCAGTATAGGAGGTGTAAACAGGGAAACCAGATACCAGGTGAACAATGATGCCATAGAGAAATCCGATTGCGAGAGAGATTTAGGAGTAATGATGAATAGGAACCTTAAGCCAAGTAAACAATGTGTTTTTGCTTGTAACAAGGCTAATAAAGTACTTGGGTTCATCCAATGGAGTGTTAGTTACAAGACTAGCGAGGTCATCCTACAACAGTATCTTGCTCTTGTGAGACCACACCTGGATTACGCAGTTCAGTTCTGGTCACCCTACAACAGAATGGATATAGAATCCTTGGAAAGAATTCAGAGGAGAATGACAAGACTAATCCCGGGCATTAGGAACCTTGAGTACTGAGACAGGTTAAAGCATCTTAATTTGCACTCCCTCGAGAGACGTGGAGCGAGGGGCGACCTGATAAAGGTGTATAAGTGGAAGGCAGCGCTAAACAAAGGGGACATTACAAAGGTACTCAAACTATCCAACCAGCAGCGAACTTGTAACAATGGTTTTAAATTAGACAAATTTAGATTCAGGCGGGAAATAGGTAAATACTGGTTTGGAAACAGAGTAGTGGATGAATGGAACAAGTTACCAAATATCATCATTAACTTGAATGTGCTGAATAGCTTGAAGCATAGGTTGGATGCTTATATGAGCAATAGGGGTTGGGTGTAAACGGGACTGCCCAGTATGGGCCAATAAGCCCGCTGCAGTTTCCTCCATTCTTGTGTTCTTGTGTTCTTCCGTCCCAATAACTCTATAGCCAAACTCTCCCCCTGACAAAGCCAACCTCTTTGGCACCTTATTCTCCTCTAATTCCATCTTAGAAGATTCCCACTCTATCCCTCCTACCCCTGCACCTCCTACTGAACCTATGCACTTTCCTATAATCTCCACTCCCAGGGTTGCCGGTGTGTTATCCAGGTTGGATGTGAGTAAGGCGCATGGACCGGACGGAATACCCTCTCGTGTTCTGAGGGACTGTGCTGAAGCCCTGGCCCCTGTGCTTGCTCGCCTCTTTCGCCTTTGCCTCAAAACCCAAACTTTTCCTTCTTCTTGGAAGCATGCCTTGGTTCAGCCCATCCTAAAGAAAGGTGACCATTCTAATCCCTCTAACTATCGCCCCATTGCGCTAACTTCATCCCTCTCTAAGATTTTCGAAATTATCTTGAACTCCCATTTTCTCCGTCACCTTGAACGCCTTTCTCTTTTGTCAGATCACCAGTATAGCTTTCGCCAGGCGAGATCTACTGGTGATCTGCTCTCCTATTGCACCCATCTTTGGTCATCCTCTCTTAGGGATTATGGGGAAACTTTTGTCTTGGCCCTTGACATCTCCAAAGCATTTGACAGGATGTGGCACAAGTCTTTGCTATCTAAACTTCCCTCTTTTGGTTTCTCTCCCCCACTTTGTTTTCTCATCTCTAGCTTCCTTGAGAACCGATCCATGGCAGTTGTTGTCGAGGGATCGATTTCTCGCTCTTACTCTACCAGTAGTGGCGTCCCACAGGGTTCTGTTCTTTCACCAACTCTCTTCCTTCTTTTTGTTAATGATTCATTTCACACTACAACTAATTCTATCCATTCCTACGCTGATGATTCTACTCTTCACTCTTCCTCACATTTTCCCCATCCTCCTAACTCTCAAACTAGATCTGTTTCAAGAACTGATATCATTACTTTTATCAACGCGGATCTGTGCAGCATCTCTGAATGGGGAGGTACAAACTTGGTTAAGTTCAATAGTAATAAAACTCAATATTTACCAATTACACTTTGTAAATTAGATGATCTCCCACCAATTACATTTCAGGACACTATCATCCTCCCAAATTCTGAAATAAATATGTTAGGCCTCACCATTTCGTCCAATATGTCCTGGAAATCACACATCCTTAGTATAACTAAAGCTGCCTCCCGAAAGTTGGGAATGCTGTACAGATGCCGGAGCTACTTCACTCTTGAGCAGTAGCTCCTAGTATATAAGGGATTCATTCGTCCTAACTTGGAGTACTACTCTCATATCTGGGGTGGCTCTTCTTCTGGCCAACTATTAGATATGGTGGAATCAAAGGCATTTCGTATTATTAACTCTCCTCCTTTAGTCGACAATCTCTCTTCCCTTTCTCTTCTCCGCAATGTTACAAGGCCCGTGGTTCCCACCGTTTCTCTGTGGATGTCGGTCACACGAGAATAAACCGTTATAGTACCTACTTCTTTCCTCACACAGCCAAACTGTGGAATGGTCTGCCTTGTTCTGTGTTTCCATGCTCTTACAATCTGTCTCACTTTAAAAAGCTGGTTTTACGGCATCTTCGTGGTGTAGATTGATACAGTATAACATTTTTTTCTATATTTACAATTTCTTTCCATTCTTTTTATTTTTCGCCCCCCAGGCTGCGTTGTGGGTCGTTTGACCTGTGCCCGGGAGGACTAATTCCCATAAAAAAAAAGTCCCGTTTACACCCAACCCCTATTGCTCATATAAGCATCCAACCTATGTTTGAAGCTATTTAGCATATTCGAGTTAATGCTATTTGGTAACTTGTTCCATTCATCCACTACTCTGTTTCCAAACCAGTGTTTACCTATTTTGCGCCTAAATCTAAAGTTGTATAATTTAAAACCATTGTTACGAGTTCATTCCTGGTTGGATAGTTTAAGTACCTTTGTTTGTCCCCTTTGTTTAGCCCTGACTTCCATTTATACACCTCTATCATGTCGCCCCTCGCTCTACGTCTCTCGAGGAAGTGCAAATTAAGATGCTTTAACCTGTCTCTGAACTCAAGGTTCCTAATGCCTGGGATTAGTCTTGTCATTCTCCTCTGAATTCTTTCCAAGGATTCTATATCCATTTTGTAGTAGGGTGACTAGAACTGAACTGCATAATCCAGGTGAAGTCTCACATGCCCAAGATATAATCTTAAGATGACCTCGCTAGTCTTGTAACTGACACTCCTTTGTATGAACCCAAGTAATATATTTGCCTTGTTACGAGCAAAAACACATTGTTTACTTGGCTTAAGATTCCTACTTATCATTACTCCTAAATCTCTCTAGCAGTCGGATTTCACAATGGCATCGTTGTTCATATGGTAACTGGTTTCCCTGTTTACGTCTCCTTTACTGAGTACATTACATTTGTCCACATTGAATTTCATCTGCCATTTTTCAGACCATTCGAAAATTTTTTTTAGATCTTCCTGTAGTTTTGCGGAGCCCTCGTCTGATTTAATTACACGTCCTATTTGAGTGTCATCAGGAAATTTACTTATGTTGCTGTCTATGCCGATATCTATGTCGTTTAAGTATATGATAGATAATAACACAGGACAACAAATTTATTATAATTCCCAGTTGCATGAGATTTCTTTACTGTTTCTTACCATTTGTGATCTGCTGATTTCATATTTGAAACCAGTTTTGTTCTGCATGCTCCAGTTTTCATGTAATTTGAGGTTTTACATTCTAGCCGTTTGCGGTCAAATTAATTAATTACACGATTATGGTATCAATAGGGAGATATAATTTTGTCTGTTTTTTCTTTCAGATTTGGTCATGGCTACAAAGAGAAATCAATGTGTGAACAAACCTGATGCCTTCTGTTATATTTGTGGATACTTCACGCTTATTCGTCAGAGGCGCAATATAACATCGTTTGTGAGGCGCGGCTATAAAGCGTACTTCGGACTTACTCTTGGCGACCAAGACAAAAAATGGGCTCCACATGCTGTGTGTCATAACTGCGAAGAAATGCTGCGTGACTGGACAAAAGGAAAACGTAAGGGCTTACCGTTCGGAATTCCCATGACCTGGTGAGAACCGAAGGACCACACAACTGACTGCTATTTTTGTCTGATCAATACGAAGGGTGTTGGCAAGAAAAACAGACATAAAATATCGTATCCTAGTATCCCTTCAGCAATTCGACCTACTTTGCACTCTGATGAGCTACCAGTTCCAGTTTTTAATGGGTTGTCTCCAGCTGAAGAGGAGGGAAGTGACAAAGACCAAGAGAGTGAACATGAAACTCAAGAAATACTTGCAGATTCCGACGATTCTTCTGATGGTACACCAGAGTCATCAACCCCTCAGAAGTTTAGTCAGCCAGAGCTGAATGACCTTGTGCGTGATTTGGGTCTCTCCAAAAATGCAGCAGAAGTTCTAGCTTCTAGGTTGCAAGAAAAGGCTCTACTGAACCAGACCACAAAAGTTTCAGACTTCAGAAAGCGGGAACAGGATTTTGTGCCATTCTTTACAGAGGAGAATAAGTTTGTTTACTGTCATAATATCCCGGGTCTTCTCCAGGAATTAGGGATTCCATTGTATAGTCCAAATGACTGGCGATTATTTCTAGATAGTTGTAAGCGTAGCCTGAAGTGTGTGCTACTACATAATGGTAATGTCTATGCAGCTGTTCCAGTGGGTCATTCTGTGTGCTTACGAGAGGAATATAATGACATTAAAACTGTGATTCACCTGCTAAAATACCATGAGCACAACTGGACAATTTGTGTTGACCTCAAAATGGTGAACTTCCTTCTTGGCCAACAAAGAGGATTTACAAAGTATCCCTGCTTTCTTTGCATGTGGGACAGCCGAGCTAGAGACAGGCATTGGAACCTGAAGGAGTGGCCCTTACGTGAGACTCTGGAAGCTGGTATGCCAAACATTGTCAATGATCCAATCGTCAGTCGAGAAAAGATCATATTTCCTCCTCTCCATATCAAGCTGGGCCTGATGAAACAGTTTGTCAGAGCATTAAATACTGATGGTGAATGCTTCCAACACTTAGTCTCTGCTCACCCTGCTTTGTCATTTGAGAAGATAAAGGCAGGTGTGTTTGATGGACCACAAATTCGTGCACTTGTACGTGATCAAGACTTTGTCAGAAAGATGGACGACAAGGAAAGGGGTGCATGGCTTTCATTTGTGGCGGTAATGGAAAACTTTCTTGGTAATAAAAAGGCTGACAACTATGAAACCCTTGTAGCAACCATGTTGTCAGCCTTTCATGACCTTGGATGCAATATGAGTGTCAAACTCCATTTCCTATATAGTCATCTTGATAGATTCCCTGAGAACCTAGGGGCAGTAAGTGACGAGCAAGGCGAGCGGTTTCATCAGGATCTCAAGACCATGGAAGACCGCTACCAAGGGAGATGGGACAAACATATGATGGCAGACTACTGCTGGAGCATTAAACGAGAGTGCCCTGAGACATTTCACAAACGCAAGAGCTTCAAGCGCAAATTCTTACCTGGCTAAAATGTGATTGGGCTTTGTCTCCGCATAGTAACAAATTTCTTACCTAACAATGAGTTTTATACAAATTTCAACCTTTGTTTTAGATGGAACATGTTTCAAATTGTGTTGTTGAATAAATTTAGAATATGTAATATTTTATTGTTTATTACCCAGCTAATTTAATGACAGTTTAATGACATATTTTTCAAGATAGACGACGAGGTCAATAAGACGAAGATGAAATTTTGAAATTTCAAAATACCTTGATTGCAAAAAAACTAGAGCTTACAGAAAAAAACTAACTTCAGATATGAGATCAGCACACCAAAATTAGGTAGAATCAAGTGTTAAAAGCAATGCAACAAAAACTTTGTTGACCAGTGTAATGGTCCAAGTACTGAGCATTGGGGAACTCCAATAGTCACGTTGCTCCAATGGGATTTAGTGCCGTTAATGCTCACTCGCTGTATCCTGCCCTGTAACCACGCCCTAATCCATTTTAGAATATTACCTTTAATGCCATGTGCTTCTACCATTCTTATTGGTCTTTATTGGGGGGACTCTGTCGAAGACTTTGCCAAAGTCGAGATATGCCACATCATAATTGTGCCCCTCGTCCACCGATTTGAAAACTGATGAAAAGAATGTTAATAGATTAGTTAGACATGAACGTCCGCTTGTGAAGCCATGCTGGGAATCATTGATCAATTTGTGCATTCTCTGCGTGGTTTCGAAATGATTGCTTCCAGTAATTTACCTACAATTGATGTTAGACTCATTGGACGGTAGTTAGAGGATAGTGACCTATCCCCCTCCTTGAAAATCGGTATTACATTCGCTATCCTCCAGGATTCTGGTACTACTCCTGATTTTAAGGACATGTTAAACAACTTTGCTAAGGGCATACTAAGCTCTTCCTTACATTCCTTTAATACTCTGTCAAATATCTCATTGGGTCCAGGTGACTTATTAGGCATTAGTTTGTCTATTTGAACATAAGAACATAAGAAAATAAGGAGTCTGCAATAGGCCGGTTGGCCTGTGCATGGCAGATCCTGTCGAGAGTTACTACCACCTCTATCATCCATGAATCTATCTAGCCTCCTTTTGAAACTTTCCAGAGTTCCCGCACTTACTACAAAGTTGCTAAGCTTGTTCCACTCGTCCACCACCCTATTTGTGAACCAGTTTCTTTCTATCTCCCTCCTAAACCTAAACTTATCCAACTTAAATCCGTTGCTCCGAGTCCTATCCTGCTCGAAAATTATAAGAACTTTATCTATATCCCCTTATTGATTCCTTTCACCCACTTAAATACTTCTATCATATCTCCCCGCACTCTTCGTCTTTCTAGGGAATGCAAGTTAAGTTTCTTTAACCTCTCCTGATATGGAAGGTTTCTAAATCCCGAATCATTTTTGTCATTCTTCCCTGCACCGACTCTAGTGAATTTATATCCATTCTATAATAGGGGTACCAGAACTGAACCGCATAATCGAGGTGCGGCCTGACTAGCGCAAGATATAGTTGCAATAAGACCTCTGCACTCTTGTTACTTACACTTCTAGATATAAAACCCAATACTCTGTTTGCCTTATTTTGAACATTAACGCACTGTTTTCTAGGCCATAGAACCGGGCTTACAAGTACCCCTAGGTCTCTTTCACAAGTCGATTTCTCTAGGTTGATGTTGCTAAGGCTGTATACATTATCAGTATTTGTTCTTCCAATATTAAGAACGCTGCACTTGCTGGTGTTGAATTTCATTTGCCATTTTTCAGACCACCCCTGCAGTTTATTTAGATCCACCTGTAATGCATTTGCATCCTGCCCTGAATTAATCTGCCGCCCTATTTTGGTGTCATCCGCAAACTTGCTTATGTTACTGCTCATCCCAGTATCTAGATCGGCTATGTAGATTATGAACAAGAGTGGGCCTAGTACTGACCCCTGGGGAACCCCACTGATTACACGGCGCCACTCAGATTTAACACCATCTACGCTGACCCTGTGCGTTCTATCGGTGAGCCATGATTTTATTCAATTTCAAACTTTCCCCTCGATACCATGAGCCTTAATTTTTCTCAAAAGCCTCTGATGAGGTACTCTGTCAAATGCTTTGCTAAATTCTAAGTAAATAACATCGTAATTTTCGTCATTATCTACTACCTCGAAGACTTTCCTAAAAAAACGTCAGCAGATTTAATAGACAAGATTTTCCCTTTGTAAACCCATGTTGAGAATCGTAGATTAATTTGCTTTTCTCTAGATGCGATCGGATGCTATCTACTATAATTGATTCAAGAAATTTCCCCACTACTGACGTCAAACTGATCGGCCTGTAATTTGACGCTGATGCTCTGTCTCCCTTTTTGAATATGGGTACTACATTTACCTGTTTCCACAAGTCTGGCACAACTCCGGTGTCTAATGATTTTGTAAATAAGTTTACGAACGGTCCGCTAATCTGGACCCTACACTCTTTCAAGACTCGAGGGAAAATTTCATCCGGCCCTGGGGATTTTGTTTTCTTTAGTTTATTTATCTTCTTAAGAACATCCTCTTTTCTGAGAGTGATATTCTTTAATTTTTCTTCTTCCTTTCCCCTAAATATCAGTTCCACCTCTAGAATTTCATCGCAAATTTCTTCTGTGAAAACTGAAAAGAAGTAGCTGTTCAATGCTTTGCTTATTTTTTCACTGCCATTTATCACTTCTCCCCTCCCTGACTTTAAAGGCCCAACTTTGTCCTTAACCTTTGTTCTATATACCTGGAAAAATCCCTTGGGATTCGCCTTGGATTCTCTTGCTATTTTGATTTCATAGTCTCTCTTTGCTTTCCTTACATTTTTCTTACCATTCCTAGATAGTTCATTATACATACTTCTGAGCTGCTCCTCCCCTCCCTTTAATTTCTTATTTATTCCTTTCTTTATTCCTATGTCATGTTTAATTTTCTGGTCATCCACCTTGGCTCATTCTTATTTGACCTAATTTTTCTGTATGGTATATTTTGTTCTTGTGCTTTATGTAGTATACTAGTGAATATATTATCGTCATGATCAATTGTTGTGTCATCTATGACACAACTGGGGACTGACGTGACTGTTCCCAGGTGACCTCACCTAGGTACCTTCTTAATCCCTGATAACACTGGTCAACATAAAAAAAAAATTCTCATGGTTCTGCATCAAAACAGTCTGATTCTAGTGTAATTGTATGTGCTGAACTCAATTATGACTTTCGTATAGCTGTATCAGGCTCAGTTTTCCAGAACCAGCATATCTATATATTTAGTGTACCATGCTATTCATACAATAATTTATATGCTCATTGGCTCCACTTATGCAATTATTTTGTCCTGATTTGTGCTTTTTTGTTTGTTTCAGTTTGCTGATTCATGATATTGCATATCTACACCTGCATGATTTGTAATTACTCTGAATTTAACAAAACATGGAACGTCGCAAGTGTGTGAACGGTGCTGTCAGTTTTTGCTACATATGTGGTGCCTTTACTCCTGGTAGCTTCAAGAAACCAATCACAAAAGCTGTTCGACTGAACTACAAAAGTTACTTCAAATGTCATTTGGGTGACCAAGACAAGAAATGGGCACCTCATGTAGCCTGTAAGTCTTGTGTTAACCACATGAGCGAGTGGATGTGTGGTAAACGAAGTTCAGGAATGCCGTTTGCTGTACCAATGATATGGCGTGAACCTAAAGACCACAGTTGTGACTGCTACTTCTGTCTCACAAATATTAAGGGAGACGTTAGTGATGAACACGGCGAAAGATTTCATCAAGATATCGCCATAATGGAGAGCAGATATCAGGGACAATTCAGTCCTAACATGATGGGCGACTATTGCTGGACACTGCAACGAGAAGAGAGCAAGCTGTACAAGAAGCACTTTTATAACTTCATATTTTGTCATTATAAAGGATTTGAACTTATGTTTTTTGGTACAATTTTTTATGAGCTTATCTGTGATAGGTTTAAAATTGTATCTTGCATGACGTGATAATGTTACTATATTTACTATTTTTTTTACTCTTTAAGAAAGTAGGTCTGATGGTAGAATGAAACATCCAATTAATATTCATTAATATGAAATTAGTCATGAAAGCACAGTCACATGAGATAATCTCATCTTTTGCACGACACGTGATGGAATATTAAATATTTGTACCTATTGATTTTTTTATAAAACCTGGTCTGATAGAACAAAACAAATATCAGATTCGAATTCAGCAATATGAAATTAGTTGTGTGAGTATGATCTCATATGTGAACCATTTTGGCTGTTGACCAGTGCGCCAAACCGAAAGTTTGGGACTCTGACCATATTGTCATTGTTTTTCGTTTTCCAATTTAGGGTGAACCTGATTTCTCTGTGATCACTGTTAACTAGTTCTTCCCCTACTGTGATATCTCTGACAAATTTGCTTACTAACATCGTTGCTAGTCACTACTATCTCGCTTAATTTGTTTTCTTCACTATCTCTGAATAGAGCCCGTGCCTCGGGTATCAAGTTTAAATTTTCTGTGGTGAAAACTGTTGAAAAATATTTATTCAGATAATTGCTCATTTCTCCGTCGTTATCAGTTAGCTCGCCGGTATCTGACTGTATTGGCCCAATCTTTTCTCATGTTTTAGTTTGATACATTTGATAGAATCCCTTGAGGTTTATCTTCGCCTCCCTTGCTCTCCTCAGCTCATTATTCCTCTTTGCTTTCCTTATCTCGGTCTTAACCCTACCGGCCAATACCTTATAATAATTCCGGAGGTAAATTTCGCCACGATTTATGCGCCTTACCTATTGCCTTCCTTTCACCAATAACGTTTTTTAAATAATAATTTATCCATTTAGGGTCATTGTTGTTTGATCTGAGTTTTTTGTATGGTATGTTCTGACTTTGTCCATTAAGTAACTCATTATTTAAATTGTCGTGGAACTCGGCAACTTCAGATCTCGTTATCAGGTCGGTTTCAACCGTCAGGACCAAGTAGTTAAGCCCCAAGCATGATACCCCTTCTCTCAACTGCCTCTTCAAACTATCAAAGTTTGCCCTTCTGAAATCTGGGACTTTTGTGGAATTTTCCTTAAGGCTGCCCTGAAAATCTAACTGGAATCTAATATCTTTGTGATCGCTGTTTGCAAGTTCTTTCCATACCTCGACATTACTAATGAGGTTTTCTCTGTTCGACAGAACTAAATCAAGTATAGTATTAACACGGGTGGGTTCGGTTATATGTTGACTTAGAAAACAGTCCTGGATCGTTTCAAGAAAATCCTCTGATTCTGAGTTACCCGTAAGGTCAATCCAATCTATTTGGCCAAAGTTAAAGTCGCCTACTATACAGACTTTGTTGTGTATGGAAGCCCTGCGCATTTCATCCCAGATAAGTCGCTCATTAACTCAATCAAGATTGGGAGGTCTATATATTACTCCTGTGATTAATTTTTCCCTACCGTCGATTAATTCTATCCAAATTGTTTTTGTATTCCTCTCAGTTTTTATTTCCTTATTTATTTCACACTTCAGATTATCCCTGACATAGATTGCTACTCAGCCTACTTTCCTAAACTGCCTATCGGTATGGAATAAGTGGAACCTGCAATTTGGTATTCGACAGGTAACTCACGTGAGTCTAGGTTGATCCATGTTTCAATGAATGCTATTATATCGATTTTTTCGGTACATACCAAGGCCCTAATATCATCCATTTTGTTTCTCGTACTTTTACTGTTCGCGTAGTAGACATTTAAGTTAGTCGTGTTCTGAGTCCTCCCTTTGCCGCGTTTTGGTTTAACTCGCTGCCTAATTTAGCATTGTCATCATTCCTAACACTATTTCCCTGTAACCTTTCACTTTGTTTACCCGTCCCACTGCAGTCTCCTCCACCCGCGTGCTCACATGTTCCCCTAGCAGTTTAAAGACTTCGACATCTTTGGGACTGCCCTTTCGAGAGTCCCAGCCAGGGTTGCTACTCCATCCCTAGACAGATGCACCCCATCCCTAGCATAAAGGTCCCTTCTGCCGTAGAAGTTGTCCCAGTTGTCAATGAATGGGACTGATATTGTCTTGCAATATCTGTCAAGACGGCCGTTGACACCAACTGCCCTTGACAACCATTCATTGCCAACTCTCTTCTAGGCAGGACACCACATATGATATGGATCCCTCCCTTAGACCTAACACATTCTATAGCTGTCTTGAACTTACCAAGAAGCTCCTCACTCCTACACCGGCCAATATCATTGCCTCCTGCACTGAGGCAGATAATGTGTTTGTTCCCGTTACCAGACAAGATATTGTCCATCCTGTCAACTATATCCCTCACCCCAGCTCCTGGCAAACACACCCTCATCCTATTTTTATCTTTACCGCAAAAAGCTTTGTCCATGTACCATACCTGTGAGTCGCCAACAATCAAGATTTTCTAACCTTCCTTGTCAGCCTTGTCCCTGACTATACTAACGTCCAATTCATCTATCAAGGGACTGAAAGAGTTAGTACACTTAGCTGCTGTTGTCGTTGTTGTCGTATCCTTGGTGTGTTTTTTCACTACTAGTTTGGTTGTCCCTCTCCTCACAACCTTCCATTCGCCTGAGTTTTCACCATTCACCGGCTTAGTGATGGTCAGTACAAAACTGATAATATGTTACATAAATTTATTTGTCAGTAGCCCAAGGTTAAAAATGCTTTGAAAACCTTGGAGATAGATGTGGGATAGTCATTTAGTGGGTCCCTTATTTTTGACCTGACCTGACCTGACTAGTCACGTCGCCCCCTTTTTCTTAAGCTCCTCTACGTGTGTGTTGGTGTTGGTGTGGGGATTAGTGGATGACATCATTATGACCTGACCTCATGTTTAATAAGGTCGCCCTGTATATTTAAGCCTCTCTCTGTCCATGTAATACAGTTGCCTCTGAAGATGTCTTGAATAAAGACGAACGCTAAGGTGCTCCGTTGTTTCCCTTTTCCCCGTGTGATATATATATATATATATATATATATATATATATATATATATATATATATATATATATATATATATATATATATATATATCCACAATATATATATATATCCACAATGAAAACGTGGATAAGATAAATCTTGATAAAATCACACGGGAAAATGGAAACAACGGAGTACCTTAGCTTTCGTCTTTATTCAAGACATCTTCAGAGGCAACTGGATTACATGGACAGAGAGAGGCTTAAATATACAGGGTGACCTAAAAAACATGAGGTCAGGTCAAAATGATGACATCCACTAATCCACACACCAACACACACGTAGAGGAGCTTAAGAGAAGGGTGGTGACGTGACTAGTCAAGTCAGGTCAGAAAAAAGGGGGCCCACAAAATAACTATCATACATCAAGATCAAAGGTTTTTAAAGCATTTTTAACTTTGGGCCACTGACAAATAAATTTATGTAACATATTATCAGTTTTGAACTGACCATCACTAAGGTTTATTGATTTTAATTCCTTAATCAAACTAGCTTCAACAAGAAGTCTTTCTGTGACACAAGATGATTTGAAAACTTCTAAGCTTTTTTCCCAAGCAATGGGGTGATTATTATTCCTAACATGAACGAACAAGGCACTGCTTTCAGATGCAGTTCTAATATTATACTTATGTTGTTTGATTCTAAGCTGCAGTGTTTTTCCTGTCTGACCTACATAATTACAATTACATTTGCTACATGGAATACAATAAACACTACCATTTACATTCAAACTTGGGCTATTCCTTATTAACATATTAGTAATGGTTGAGTCATACTTGAAAACAACATTAATATTTAGAAGCTTGAGGGACCGAACTAACGGGACAAATTCATTACGATAGGGCAGAGTCAAAATATTCTTAAGTGTAGGAACTTGTCTGGTTTGAGAGGAATGAAAGGATTTTTTAGCCCTATTAAAACAACGATCAACAAACACAGAAGGGTACCCAAGTTTATGTGCAATAGAACGAATGTGTTTCAATTCATCGTCAATAAATTCAGAGTCACAAATACGCAGACATCTTAGGAACATAACAGAAAAAACTGACATTTTGGTAGACTCAAGGTGATTCGATAAAAAGTGAATGAAACTGTCTACCTGTGTGGGCTTTCTATATACCTTGAATTTATAGTTTTGGCCATTTCTCATGATAAGCATATCAAGAAATGGAAGGGATTCATTTATTTCTCTTTCAATTTTGAACGTGATACTAGGGACAATATTATTAAGTTTGTCTAAAAATTCAAATGGGTCACTGTTTTTAGGCCATGTAATCCAGTTGCCTCTGAAGATGTCTTGAATAAAGACGAAAGCTAAGGTACTCCGTTGTTTCCATTTTCCCGTGTGATTTTATCAAGATATATATATATATATATACTCACCCCTGAAGATGTGAATTACACGAAAGTGCTTGGGAACTTCGTGTTTTCTTCTTTCCTTGTGGTTATCAGCATATACCTGGATTACGCGCATCCACAGTGATTTTCTTGCACATATATATATATATATATATATACATATATATATATATGCAAGTAAATCACTGTAGGTGCGCGTGATCTAGGTATATGCTGATAACCACCAGGAAAGAAGAAAACACGAAGTTCCCAAGCGCTTTCGTGTAATTCACATCTTCAGGGGTGAGTACAGACTAGTCTGTACTCACCCCTGAAGATGTGAATTACACGAAAGCGCTTGGGAACTTCGTGTTTTCTTCTTTCCTGGTGGTTATCAGCATATATATATATATATATACATATATATATATATATATATATATATATATATATATATATATATATATATATATATATATATATATATATATATTTTACAGAGTAAAAAAAATCATGGTACTTGAAGCCTTGGGGAAATTATTAGACCACATTTCATATCCGAGCGACGCTGCGAGGTGTTCACGGAAATTATTTGGAATCAACTGGTTAGCATTTTTGTGAAAGATTTATTTATTCATAATACTGGAAAGGGACATATACCAAAATTTTAATTTTGTTATTAGGAAAACTTTAAATGAAAATTTTCTCATTCATGTTGATCAGTAGATATTTGGTAATGTGGCTGTTACAGTTCGGTTTATTTTGTGGTATACGTCATGAAGTGCGTTGATGCTGCTCATGTGGAATGTATAAGAAAACAAAAAACTAATCTGTCATTAGAGGAGAAATCTATTTTCACATAAGTGGCTAAATAATACCCCTGGTGGGTTCATGACTAAAGATCGGGAATAGGGGAAGCGGACCAACGTGTAAAATACTCGGACCTAAAATATTTAATAGCATCTCACAGTGCCACCAGCAGTGTGACGTCACACACACACAAACAAACACAGGGTGAGATAGGAAAGACATGATAGATAGCTCTCACATGTGTGAATGTTTGTACTATCAGTTATCATCTTTTTCTGACAACTCACCTGGGGGAGGGGGAGAGGGCACAGATATGTGTAGCCTCTGTGTCATGGTACGTAATAAGTGTAATTTTTTCATTATTTATATTTTCATGGTTGAAACAGTACACCATCATCGAGTAATTTCATTGTTCTTTTCGTAATATTGTATAGTCCGGGAACTGCTTCTTCGTGAGTTAACTGGTTATTGCTGTAGAGTGTATAGACACTAATTACATTACTGCCTCGTAGACGTTGTGGGAATGGATACTAGAACTGGTGGATGTGTATCTGTATCGTATTAATATTTATGTGTTGTGATGTTTTCCTGCCACGTTCTAGACAAAAAAAATAGGGGAATTAGGCAACCTAAACATATGTTTTTGCTGATAATTAAACACTTTTGTAATAAGTGCTAAGTTGAATAGTGCTCTTATTATCTATGTATAACAGCTGGTAGTAAAACCTGTATTAATTAATAGGTGTAGAAAAGTGGAAACTGTATAGAAGATGAGGAGGAGAGACAATTCCACACGGGATTTTACAGTATTCCTCCTAATGTTTAATTGCTGATGGAATTGTGTAATTACTAACCACGTTACACACTTAAAGACATTAATTGATGAAGAGCAGTAATGACACTATAACAAGAACAACAAACCCACCAGTAATTCCCATTTCTGCAATAATCTATTCTTGTGCACCCAGTCATCCGGAAGCATTGCACTATAGAGAAAATATGTCAAGAACCTCATTGTGTTACCTGTGAGCTCCTTAAATACTTGTCAGGCACTGGTGAGGTCTCGGTAAACATATAGTTAGTTAAATAAAATATATATTCAGATTTAGTCACTATAAAACACGTGGTCTAAGAGGAGTAATAACCACACTAAAGCCCAGCTATGAACTGAAGGAGGAGGCAGAAGAGTGCTAACAAAAGGGCTCATGACGTAGTGAGGTATGATTATGAAAAGGTTCTGTAACATGACTGTGACGACAGTACGACACCCATCATGAATGTAAGTAAATAAACATAATATTACATCACAGAAGGCTTAAACTATTTGTGCTAATATAATATAACCTAACCTAAAATAAAATAATATATCCTAACATACCCGAACAAAAAACAGGGGGCGTTAGGGTGTTTAATTATCCTGTGAAATAAACCGGGGCGCCAAATTCTCAGGTGATCTAAAACTTCCTATATTCTTTACATCTTAATACTTGTAACGCATAAAACATTAAAGACGATAATCTACCTTTCGAACTTAATTTGCAGAAGTGAGTAACACCACCTCATATAGTTCTTAGCGCTGTGTCTTGACATAAATAATATCCCTTCTTACACACACACTACGACTACTTTGCTGTCACGTGGAATCGAGTATGACGACCATCTAGCTAAGATAAAATGAAATGGGCTATAAATCCCCGTCCACACTATCGGACAGTGACCGTCGGGCACGAGTAATGAGTCCGTCATTGCACACTTTGTGGCAACTTTGACAGGCAAACCAGCGGACAGCCCATGCCCGTAGTTGAGCGAAATCAACAGACTGCCCCGTGGTTTGGCGCCAGGCATGGACCGACGACGACGGGTACAATACATAATGATCACTATTGATATTTAGGTTATTTTAGGGAGAGAGTCTTGCACATACGTTTTGGAGTGTATGTAATTACTTTATACAAGAAACAGTTTATTTCTTTACACAACAGTGGTGTCAATCAATAATACTATATAAACAATCCTACCTGCAAGTAATCTTCCTTGAGTACTGCATATATAGCTTCACATGTTTCTGGTATTATGAGCGACAAACTCTGCTTCGAAATGCTCTTGGTATACTGCAGGGGCGAGTATGTGCACCCAGTTGCTAGAAATCTGAGCGTTGTTCGAGACGGGCTGCTGCTGGTATACTGTCTCAGATAGGTATCTGCCTTTGCTATGTATGGTTCCACTTCAACGCCTTTTACACACATCATGTAGTTGGTGAAATCACGCTCACTTCCATCTTGTAGTTCACGTAATATCGTCATATGACTTCCCAATACTTCTCTCCTGCTTAACCACTCTTTACACCAGATCGTTATCAGCACTCTGTCCTTACTTTTCTTCTTTAAAATACAGCAATAAATATGCTATACAGCGCTATTTTCTTCTTTCAAACTATGTTGGGCACTATGCCCGACAGACTGTGCCCGGTGAGGGCACACTCGGCCAGTCACTGTCCGAAAGTGTGGACGGAGCTTTAGGGATGTCACCTAGGTTAGTGAGTTTTGAGGTGGTGAAAGAGCCCGATATGGGACCGGCAGCATCGTCCACATTCGTTGCACATGTGGAGGGCTCCATCTACTGTAGGAGGGGCGGTGGCAGCGTCTTTCCAACGTTAGCGCTTATCTACCTCGGTTTACAGTCGGGCTAACTCGAAAGTATTGACACCTTCCCTTGCGGTGCTCCTCCAAGCCTTACGATGTGGAGTAATCGACTCCCAGGTGAGGGGGTCGATTTGGCACCTTTTCAGATTTGTCTTAAGACTATCCTTATACCTTTTCAATTGCTCTCCAGCGTTACGTTTACAAATTTGTTAGGTGACTGTTAAGTAGCTGCTTTGACAGTTTACTGTCGTCCATGCGGGTAACATGGCCAGTCCAACGTAGTTGTTCATGGATAATGGTAGCCTCCATGCTCCTACAGTTGGTGTCAGCAAGAATGCTGGCATTTGTTCTCTTGTCTTCCAGCGAACTCGGAGGATGGAACGTAGACTACATACGTTGATGAAAGTTTTCAAGTGCCTTGAGGTACCTCCTGTACGTGATCCAAGTCTCACTGCCATATAGTATGGTGGGCAGGACCACTGCTCGACATACGTGTAACTTTGTGGATAATTTCAGCTCAATACAGCTGAAGACACGATTTCGGAGTACGCCCAAGGCATAAGATGCACATCTGATCCGACGCTGAATTTCTTCATCGATTAACTGCCGTGGTGGACAGGTGGGAGCCGAGATACCGAAAGTGGGCAACATTAGAGAGTGTAGTACCGTTAGGCTGGATGGATGGTGGAGGTGTCTCTGAACCAGGGGTAGGCTGAAAGAGAATCTGAGTCTTACATACATTCACCTCAAGGCCGAAGAAGGATACACGTCTGCATAGGTTCAGGATTTTCTGTAGGTCGTGTTCAGTGTGAGAAACAAAAGTGAGGTCGTCTGCATACTAAAGTTCAGTAATGGAAGCTGTCGATACCTTTATTCTTGCCTGGAGTTGTCTTATGTTGAATAGACCCCCCTTTACCCGGTACTAGATGTTCACCCCGCTGGCTAAATTGGCACTGGCACGAGTAAGGAGAAGAGAGTTGGTGCAAGCACACACCCGTGTTTAACCCCTATTCTGATGGGAAAGAACTGGGTGCCGTTGTGCAGGACACTGCCTTTCATGCCATCATGAAGTTACCTCTCAGGCCTAGGTTAGGTCAATGAAAGCCATGTACAGGTCAGGATGCTGTTCTCTGCAGTTTTCCTGTATCTGGCGGGCATCAAAGTTTATATCAGAGATGCCACGTGATGATCAAAAACCACATTATGATTCTGGGAAGAAGTTTTCCGCCTCTGGAAAAAGTCTGTTTAGGAGGACTCGGGCGATAATCTTGCCAGGTACGGAGAGCAGTGAGATGCCACGGTAGTTGCCACAGTCTGACCTGTCTCCTTTGTTCTTATAAATATTGATAATGGAAGCGTCTTTAAGAGCTTGGGGATATTTCCTCCTTTATACACCTCGGCTGGGATTCCATCAGGCCCCAAGGCTTTGTTATTTTCATCTATTTGATGGCAGTAGCTACCTCATCCAGGAATGGACAATAGCTGAGGTGGGTCAGCTCTGGATGCTGAGGGAGCTGTTGGGTAGTCAGGACACCCACATCGGTGTTTCGGTTGAGCAATGGATGGTTGTGCTCTTTCCTGCACTGAAGGAGGCCTTCGTCGTCTTTAATTATGTGGTCACCTTCAGATAAGTGAATGGGGGATGTGCCACGAGTGGCTGGCCCATAAAATGTTTATGTGGAAATGAAAAATTTGCGCATCTTGTGCTAATCTGCAAGTTTTTGTGCTTCCCATGTTTTATTTTTAAGCCAGTCGTTCTTTAGACTGCAAAGATCCCCCTGGACAGTAGCTTTCTTCTTGCGAAAGGTATCAGCTTTGGTCCAAGGCTGAGGGTTGTTCTGCTAGTCAGTAAAAGCAGCACGTTTACCATCGATGTGTACTTTGATTGCCGTGTCATTTTCATCAAACCAATCCTGGTGCATTCTTTTGAACTAGCCTAGGGTCACTCTGTATGTCTTTGTTATACCAGTATTAAGAGTATCCAATTCAGCACTGGGATTCACGTTCTTTGCTGTTGGGTTGTTTATAAGCCCATGTTCGCCCTGCTCTCTGAAAGCATGTGCTACCCCTGGATCCTCCAGACACTTAGTATTAAAATCTGTTCTGGAGGTTTGCTGTTTTCGCCGTTTTGGGGCAACGTGAAGTGAGAGATCGTATCTAACAAGTCGATGATCAGTGTCACAGTGGTCTGAGCCACGCATGGTACGGGCGATGAAGACATCTCGGCGATCTTTTTCTCTGACAATGATGTAGTCAATGAGAAGCCAGTGTTTGGATCGTGGGTGTTGCCACGATCCCTTGAACTTGTCTGCCTGTCTAAACAAGGTATTGGTGATAGTGAGGTTGTGCGCAGTACACTTACTGAGGAGAAGTAAAGGTTGGGATTACACTTTCCTACTCCATTTCTCCCTATGGTTCCCTGCCAAATGTTAGCATCTCTGCCAACTCGCCAAGGAGCACAACCTTGTCTTCACTGGGGATAGAGATTAGCACTCTGTCTTGGGTGGCATGAAAGGCCTCCTTGATGTCATCCTCTGCATCCGGTGTTGGGGCATATGCACTGATGAAGAAGGCATGACGTGAGTGATTCAGTGGGGCTCAAAGCGTCTTGAGGTGCCTTTGTAGGATGCGTTGGCGGATGGGAAAGCCATCTCCATAAATGTGGTTTCTCTCCTCAGTAGGCTTACCTTTCCAGAAGAAGGTGTAGCCAGACCCCCGTTCTGTGAGTTGGCCCTCATCTGGTAGCCGGGACTCACTGATGGCTACTATTTCGATGTTATACCTAGCTAGCTCTTTTGCCACAAGGGCAGTTCTTCTTTCAGGATGCACATTTGTGCCAGTATCCAGAAGGGCCCTGACATTCCATGCAACGGCCATAAGTGGTTGTATGGTTTGTTTTTGTTTGGATCTATGAATTTGATTGTGTTTTCGACTGCATAAGGATGACCTTACTGGGTGCGGGTGCCCAGTCAGGTTGAGTTCTTAGGCAGGCTATGTTTAGGGCACCTCTTCTAACCCCCTCCCTATGTGGGGTGAGCAGAGTGGCTCCTCGTAAGGGATGCTCAATCGCACAGACAGATCCGGATTGCGCTGCTGCCTAGATCCCAGTGCATAAACGACCATCTTATCTGTGCCGCCCATGTGCAGAGTTGTGACTAGAGACTCCCGAAAGCTATCTCTGCCTCTCCCTGTCACCACTCGTCCGTCGTCATAGGAATTTTGGGGGGTATAAGGAGTTTGAGGATGATGAGTGGCATGATGAGCTGGGTGATGGCTGCACGTGAGTTGATTTATGTGATGAGGCAGTAGCGCAGGCTGCAACCACACATCTTGGCATTCCCCTTTCCTGATCCAGTGGTGCAAGTGTGCGAACGACTGGGGAGAGGGAGAGTTGCAATGAACTGCCGATAGCCCAGTCTATTGGTTTTCGCCTTTGTAGCCTGTCCATCAGGCATTGCCTTCGTCCGCCGGTGTAGTCTTTGGGTTTCCGTGGTGGTCACCTCTTCCGTCTACACCACCGTTGGGGTTTTGTTGGAGCTCTGTAAGCATATCTGCCTGATGCGGGGCTCCACCTCAGATTTTTCATTTGGGGTTTAATCCCGTAGCCTTATACCTGCCAAGGTTAATCCACAAGGCAGTGGGGCGGTGGCTGGTAGGTGCCAGGGCGTGTCCACATGCCAGTGAGCCTGTGCACCATCCTTCTGGGGCCCACTGCTACTCCGAGATCCCCTGCTGATCTAGCCTGGGCCCAAGAGGCACACAGTTTCTGTGTGCTGCCATTAGGAGGCACAGCAGGAGTCTTGATGGTGAAGAAGGCTGTATACTTGCAGGAGAAGTACTTATGCAAGTTGTTTCCCTGTTCGCCACGAGGCTAGCCAGCGGCGGTAGCTGAAAGCAAGAGGGAGCAAACAGTGCTTGCACCTTAACACTAACATAATGCTGCCATACCACACGCATTTCACCACCCTGTGTAGTGCGTGCGCACACACACACACACACACACACGCACACACACACTACTACTACTTTGATGTCACTCGGAATTGAGTATGACGATCATCCATGTGTAACTTCCCTGTAACTTCACTGTAACTTCTTCTGAAAACTCACAGTTGTTTAGGGAATTATCAGATATTTTTTCACAAAAACTATCTATCTTAGTTCACTTCTCTGAGATGGGTGGACGGATACAAGCAGTTATATGTACAGATATATATTTATACTTGTATCTACAGAGAGGCTGGCCACTTGATCTGGGACTGAGGACTGTGAGCTTGAGAGCAGTGTTAGAGATGCTATTTAGACGTGCTAGGACTGAAGGGGTCGCTCAGTCTATTGCTCAGTGGTAGATCAGTAATGTGTGGTGTCCAGTTAAAGACTGCCTAGCTCTTCCAGGGCGAACCTCCCGCAGGGCTAACTGACAACGACGTCAGGAAGGATAATGCATGGGTTCAAGCTTCTAGAAGCTTTTACCAGCAAGGAGGGTCGGTATGAGTCAATTCCTTGGCATGAACACCTGAATCAATGTCAGCAGCGTTACTGAAATAGCTGTCTGGAAATGATCTCGTTAGAGCCGTGAATCATCCTTAATTAACGTTGCAAATATCTCACTAATTTGACTAATAATTTACATCAAATACTTGGAAGTCTACTAGTGATAATCAATGTACCTAGTTATCAAGTAAGAGTCATTAATTGAATTAGTAATGAGCCTCAAAGGTGATATCGTCATATTGAGACATCTATGGTCGACACACTGTCGTCAGACCGTGTACTTGACTAAAGCAGCTGTGTTTCAGCAGGCTAAATAATGCTTACTACATTCTTGTTATGAAAACATCTCTGACCCCTGCGGGTCACTGTAAAATGCATAATGAAAACTTATTCATCCATCGTGAATAATACTCTGGTTGCTATATTGGTTACAGACTAAACAAGTCTAAACTGCTTGCAAATTGCTCGGCCACGTAGGGTCAACAATCCTAGGATGGATGTATAAATGAAAAGAATCCTATCATATGGGTATTGCTAATTGCCTACCTTGGTGGTGGTCTTCAATGACAGTCACTACGTACTGCGTTAGACTGTGTAATGAATATTATTAGGGATAGCTGTCTGTATAGCAGATTTAGCTATAGCTGGCTTACAAAGCTGCTTCTTTACATTGAAGACTAAAGCAATTATGATTATTATAGTGGTAATCAACGCGAACATCACCAAGGTTGAAGTCACTGCGGGATGAGAATTGTCTGTCACAAATGTCAGTGGGTGCCACAAGACTGCATCCTTATCACTATCAGTATCCATTGATTCGTCCTTCAACACTGTAATGTTTGTGATCACTTCACTTCGGTGTATTTTCTGAAGATCCAATGGGTGAGAGGTGATAGTTTTCCTGAGGATGGACGATGCATCATGGCGTGTAACACCCCATATGGTGCTCAGACTTGAAGACAATGAGCATTGCCGTGGTAACTTATAACGTCCTCGTCCCATAGTGAAACTACTAGGCGATTCATTAGGGCAGACAAATACAACGGGCAGCTCCTGTGAGAAATACAAATACACAGTACCCTGGATCTCTTCTAGAAGTACACTGTTAAAGTGTCTGTTTTCAAAACTACATGACTAAATTTGTCGTGTTACTGACTAA
Source organism: Homarus gammarus (assembly GCA_958450375.1). NCBI lineage: Eukaryota > Metazoa > Arthropoda > Malacostraca > Decapoda > Nephropidae > Homarus > Homarus gammarus. Next base: position 794,662 of record CAUDMG010003003.1, read on the forward strand.
GTCCATCTCACAGTTTGAATAAGACCCGGCTATATTAATTCGTGTAGGATAACAAATAAGATTACTTGACTCCTTCTGGCATGTAGTAGGCTATATGCTGATAAAGGCGGAGTCACCACAAGAGATCTATCTTAGGACAACAGGATAGATGTGGAAACGTTAATTATTAGGGAAGTGTGTAATGTCAAATTTCCGAAACTCATGTTTATCCACGAATGGCAGATACAATATAATTTGATCGGGTGTGACAGAGACAGAGAAAAGACTGTAATAATTTTCCAACCAAGCCACAGGAACAGCAGGCTTAAGTTTGAGAAAACTAGTAGCAATCCCTACAACCCTAACTATTTCACTGAAAGGCAACAAAGCGGGAGTTACAATCCCCCTGTTCAACAAGTTAAGCGTATTAACTAATATTCTTCTTGGCTTGACAGAGAGTCTATCATAGTGGTTATGATGAATTGAGCTTGCAAGGTATTGAGAGTAAGTGAGTTCAGGTTAACCTTATTCACTAACTCGTTTACAGTCTTCTTACCTTGATTGACCAACAGATGAGACTGGTGGGATAAAATTGTGGAATTCTGGTTAGCCTGTTGTTTAAGTACATTGATCTGTTTCTGCAACTGGGCTAAGTCAGCTTCTGTGGCTACTACGTACAATAATTTTTTAATGTCCATTGAGAGTGAATAGGAGTGTCATCCACAGTAGACTCATTAATCCTTTTTGTGAGATAAACCAAGTCATTCGACAAAGTAGACAATGTGGCGACTATATTATATAATGGTTCTGCAAGTAAAAGTTACTCATTGGAACAGCAATGTCCATCACACTTAGGAGAAGAAAGATCAGTAGGGGTGACACAAGGTTCAGCGTCATTATGTGACTGGGCTGCTCCTTAGGGCTTCAAAAGCTTGAGGTTGTCCCCGTGTTCATGTCTTGTTTCCCCTGTATGCATGTGTTTCAACTGGTACCTGTGACCCGACTAGTGTTGCACAATTCTATATGGACCGAACGATCATGGGGTCCGTTTTAAATTTACATAATTTTTAACCATGGCTAGACGACCTACGACATCGCCAATGGGTCGTGTACTTTTATTCCGTTCGGCGGTAAATACGTTAGTAGCTTCTTCTAACTCAGCCGTACTTCGCTGGTGAATTACAGTAGTTTGGACTGTCGATACCGTTCGATGATGAAATCGTCACCGAAAATTCGCTGTCTCATTACTTCAACCTGGAATGGGAGTCGTCTATTATAATTGTAGAGAGCAAAGTGCGGTGTGTCGCCTATGGAATCATAATAAGACCTGTTAATGAAACTTTGTACGTCAGATATACACTCATCCCAGTTCCTGTTAGTAAAAATCCAAGTTAGTACGAAAATGATTAAAAATCTTCCAGTTAAGCCGTTCAGCCGTCCCGTTGGCTGCAGGAGGAAGGGCTGTGATATTACATTTATTAATGTAATACAGTTCACATAATTTAGTTGACAGCACGTTGTTAAATTCACCTCCGTTATCTGTAAGTAGAACGTTAGGAGAGTCATGCCAGTCGAGAATACGACTTTTAAGGGCTCGGACAATTGTCTCTGCGCTTTTATCAGGCATAGGTGCTAGTTCACAGTAACGTGTAAACGTGTCTGTCATTACTAAATATATATTTATTATTATGATGAATCTCTACTAGATCACCTAAGGCATCCTTGCTCACCTTCTCCCATGGACGAGAGGGTGTAGGCCTAATCAGGATCTTATAAAGGGAAAGTCAAGAACCATGGGTTTCCAAGGGGTAACAAACAACCGTTAGACATTGACATATCTTACTACGAAAATAATCTCAATAATTGACACCACTCACACAAATATCAAATAAACAATTAAGGGAGTCAAACAATTAATGGAGTCAAACAATTAAGGGAGTCAAACAATTACGGGAGTCAAACAATTACAAGAGTCAAACAATTAATGGATAGTTCCTATGGCAGCAGCCCGGTGGAATGTTCCGTTGACGCGGTGGTTTGCTCTCAGGGGGAAGGTCCAGGGCAGCGACCTTCTCACCTCCGTCTGCCCCCCCCCCCCCCCTAGTGGGGCTGCGAAGAAGCAAACGAGTGGCGGATAACCATCCTTCTCTTTACAGCCCTTACACAGCTCCCTCAACAAAAATCTACTGTTAGGTAGATTAAAACTTAAGATTAGTACAACAAAACATATAACAATCCTACAACAAATGGTTAAATATACAGAGCAAAATAAAGAATAAATATCACATTAAAAAGAATAAGTGGAAACTTGATATCAAATATCCTAAGGCCGAATCAAGGAACTGCACGTGGGATCCACTTCAGTCTATGTTTAAGTTTAGGCCTATTGACAATTGTAGAGGATTCTAGTATCCCGTCCGGTGTTATCGGTAACTGGCAACCGAGATAATCAGAGTCTGGTACCTGAACTTCACAGGAACTCTTGCAGGGTAGTGCCTCGACTGATTCCAGCTTGGGAACGTCGTCAGGGACACGAGCAAAGTTAATGTGGGCCCTGCAAGTATATTTCCTTAACAAATTAGCTTGATATAATTTAGGCTTCTTAGAGGAAGGGGGTATGAATGGTCCAACAAAATCTATGGCTACCCGAGAAAATGGCTCTGTAATGATGGGTAAGAGTTTAAGAGGAACAGGACGGACTCTACCCTTGGCGGACATACGCTGGCACTCATCACAACTCCTACAAAAGGCTCTAATATCTGCTCCCATACCTGGCCAGTAAAACTGATCAGCAACCTTCATATCTATAGGACTAGGTGTGTGTGTGTGTGTGTGTGTGTGAGTGTGTGCGTGTGTCTGCTCTGGGCAGCCGAAATGGCACGATCGTTTTTAATTAAACTTGGTGGAAAAATCGCAAAAAAATCGTACTTTGGTACAAACCTGGTCCCATATCGATGGTTTCTTTAGGAAGCCATGACATAACCATTTTATGTACGCTGGAAAACAATTGCAAGTCTACGGACTTTGCCCACCCTCATTCGCCGGACTCTGTCAGCCCACGATTGCAGTTATCGTACTGCTCCTTCTCCTCCCCCCACTTTTTTCTTAACCAACTTTTTTTTAATGTTGTTTGGATTAGTAAAGGAATGAAGATGAGTAAATAGAAGAATAAAGAAGGGAAACAGAAAATAGTTAAAGATGACAGGTGGGGGAGCTGAGTTTCATCATGCGTCTGGATGCGCAGTTTCAACATTACCAGACGACCTTACAGCTACAGTGTATACTTATTCCTGTGGGTGGAAAAGGAGAAGAGATAAAAAGATAATAACAGGAATGCATGGAGAAGATGACTACAATAGACACAGGGAGAATATAGACAGTGAAGCAGAAAGGAGGTTGACAAATATAGACAGATTCATACATGCACAAATAGACAATATGGCAACTAACAGGACAGACGACAGCTGACTGACTCGTTCACATGATGACTATGATGATTTAACACAGGTGATGACTTAAGCAGATAGTGACTAATCTAACCAGAATCAACGTCACTTCTCTTCATAATATAATTTATCTCGGAATGATCATCTGTGATTCATAATTTTTTTTGTGATTTTAATCTCTCCTTATGGCGAATATTTCTTTAACTAAATATTCTAACCTTTATACTATTGCTTCTTATAATATATTAGATACTGCAAGTATCACGACCAGGACCATGATTATAACAACCACGACCATGATTATAACATTGACGACTATGATTATAACAATCACGACCATGATTATAGCAACCACGACGATGATTATAGCAACCACAACCAAAATTATAACAACCGCGACCATGATTATAACAACCACAACCATGTTTATAGCAACCACGACCATGAATATAGCAACCACGACCATGATTATAACAACCATGACCATGAATATAACAACCACGACCATGATTATAACAAACATGACCATGATTATAACAACCACGACTATGATTATAACAACCACGACAATGATTATAACAACCACGTAAATGATTATAACAACCACCACCATGATTATTTCACCCACGACCATGATTATAACAACTAGGACCATGATTATAACAACCACGACTATGACTACAACAACCACGACCATGATTACAACAACCACGACCATTATTATAACAACTACGACCATGATTATAACAACGACGACCATCAGGAAAACGATGTCACTGAACGCTGTCAGCGGGACGGCGGTTGGGCACTAGCCAAGCACGAGCATTCGAACTTTCACTCCTCCGGAAACTGTACCACGGGACTTGCCACCGGGCACGAAGGGCCCACGATCACTTGTCTACTATACTATAGGACTAGCTGTTTGTGTATCTTTTCTGGGCAGCGGAAACGGCACAATCGTTTTTCATCAAACTTGGTGGAAAAATTCGTAGAGTGGAACAAATCTGGTCCCATATCGATGGTTTCTTTATGAAGCTATTGCATAACCATTGTATTTACGCTGGAAAACGATGCAAGTCTATGGACTTAGCTCACCCTGATTCGCTGTACGCTGTCAGCCCACGATCGCAGTTATCGTACGGGTCTCTCCTCCTCCCCCCACTTTTTTTCTTAGCCTACTTTGTTTTTAATGTTGTTTGGATTAGTAAAGGAAGGAAGATGAGGAAATAGAAGAATATAGAAGGGAAAACAAAAAATAGTTAGGGATAACAGAAGGGGGGGGGAACTGAGTTTCAGCGTGCATCTGGATGCGCAGTTTCAACGTTACCAGAAGACCTTACAGCTACAGTGTATACTTATTCCTGTGGGTGACTGTACATGAAAAAAGAGAAGAGATAAAAAGATAATAGCAGGAATGCATGGAGAAGATGACTACAATAGACACAGGGTGAATGAAGACAGTGAAACAGACAGGTGGTTGACAAAAATAGACAGATTCATACATGCACAGATAGACAAAATGGCAACTAATACAACAGACAGACAGCTGACTGACTGGTTCATATTAGACAAACAGGCAGACACACACCAACAACGGATAAGACAGACAGATTTGACGACACAAAGAGTACAGACGGGCTATACATTCAAACACCACGCAGACGAACAGACAGTTGGGATGGCAATAGACAGGACTGATAGACTCGAGGCAGATTAAAAGGCATTTATAAACAAGAATGACACCAAATTGACCATAGCTGCGTCAGTGAGGGTATGAGGTTCTTACATCCACCAGCGTAAATAATAAGACGCATTGAAAACTAACACCTTAGCGCAAAAAGAACATCGATGGTCGGTCAGTCATGTGAGATGGGCCTAAAACTGATTAATGTACATGATGACTATGATGACTTAACACAGGTGATGACTTAAGCAGATGGTGACTAATCTAACCAGAATCAACGTCACTTCTCTTCATAATATAATTTATCTCGGAATGATCATCTGTGATTCATAATGTTTTTTTTATGATTTTAACCTCTCCTTATGGTGAATATTTCGTTAACTAAATATTATAACATTTGTTCTATTCCTTTTTATAGTATATTGGATACTGTAAGAATCACGACCACGACCATGATTATAACAACCACGACCATGATTATAACAACCACGACCATGATTATAACAACCACGACTATGATTATAACAATCACGACTATGATTACAACAACACGACCATGATTATAACAACCGCGACTATGATTATAACAACCACGACCATGATTATAACAACCACGACTATGATTATAACAACCACGACCATGAATATAACAACCACGACCAAGATTATAACAACCACGACCATGATTATAACAACCACGAATATGATTATAACAACCACGACTATGATTATAGCAACTACGACCATGATTATAACAACCACAACCATGATTATAACAAACACGACCATGATTATAACAACCACGACCATGATTATGACAACCATGACTATGATTTTAACAACCAGGAACATGATTATAACAACCACGACTATGATTATAACATGCACGACCATGAATATAGCAATCACGACTATGATTATAACAAACGCGACTATGATTATAACAACCACGACCATGATTCTATCAACAGCGACTATAATTATAACAACCACGACCATAATAATAACAACCACAACCATGATTATAACAACCACAACTATGATTATAACAATCACGACTACGATTATAACAATCACGACCATGATTATAACAACCACGAATATGATTATAACAACCACGACCATGATTATAACAACCACGAATATGATTATAACAACCAGACCATGATTATAACAACAGCAACTATGATTACAGCAACCACGGCCATGATTATAACAAAGACGACCATGATTATACCAACCACGACTATGATTATGCCAACCATGACCATGATTATGACAACCACGACCATGATTATAACAATCACGACTATGATTATAACGATCACGACCATGATTATAACAACTAAGAGCATGATTATAACAACAGCGACTATGATTACAACAACCACGGCCATGATTATAACAAAGACGACCATGATTATACCAACCACGACTATGATTATGCCAACCATGACCATGATTATGACAACCACGACCATGATTATAACAACCACGACCATGATTATAACAACCACGACCATGAGTACAACAACCACGACCATGATTATAACAATCACGACTATGAATATAACAATCACGACCATGATTATAACAACCACGACCATGATTATAACAACCAAGAATATGATTATAACAACCACGGTGTAAAGGCCTGGGACTTAGGGATAGAAATCCCTAACCAAACTAATCAGGTTCTTAATTAAGGAATGTCAAGGACCATGGTTTTCTGAGGAATAACAAACAACCGTTTGAGATTGACATCTCTATACTATAAAAAATATAACACAAAACTCGACACCACTCAACAAACATCAAATAACAATTACGGGAGTCAAACAATTAAGTCAAGTCAACAGTTAATGGAGTCAAACAATTAATGGAAGCAAACAATTAAAGGGAGCAAACAATTAAAGGGAGCAAACAATTAATGGGAGTCAGCAATTAATAGAATCAAACAATTAATGGGAGTCAACAACTGATAGAATCAAACAATGAACAGATATTTCCTACGGCAGTGGCCCTGGGGGAAGGTTCTGGAACACGGTGATCCACACTCGGGGTAGGGAAACATCCATTCGACTCCACACTCGAGCGACGTCTTGAAATGGCAGAACACCGGGGCACAGACGGAATGAGATGAACTGACGGTCGTGGTATGCGGTAGTGGTAGGTGACCAGAGAATTGACAGTCTATAGGTGAAGGTCTGGGAACACAGCCCACGAGTCCAGGACCTATGATGAGATCACAACCAGAATTTGACGGACAGCCGGGTAGGTAGATAGTGACTGTATGGCGGCTGGGTTGAATCTCCCGGTGACCAAAGATAGACGCTGCCGTTGTCACCTCTGTCCAACCGCCCCAAGTGTCGTCCGCACCAGCAAACGAGGGAGTTAGCAGGGGTAACCAGCAGGAAGATCGTTTCCCCCCTTACACACGGCTATGATTATAACAACCACGAATATGATTATGACAACCACGACCATGATTATAACAATCACGACTCTGATTATAACAACCGCGACCATGATTATAACAACCACGACTATGATCATAACCACGACTCTGATTATAACAACCACGACCATGAGTATAACAACCACGACCATGATTATAATAACCACGACCATGATTATAACAACCACGAATATGATTATGACAACCACGACCATGATTATAATAACCTCGACCATGATTATAACAACCACGACCATGATTATAACAACCACGACCATGATTATAATAACCTCGGTAAACTGTATCACCGGACTCGCTACCGGGCACGAAGTGCCCACGATCACTTGTAAGTCTTTCTAAGGGAACAGTGTCCTGCTAGAGGGCTCTCGTGAGCTATAGAGAGAATGTTACTCCAACAATCAGCAGGGAAACAAGTAAAAACCGACCTACTTTGGCTGGTTGCTTGGATGTCACACAAGACCTATGTAACAGATCATTAATACAAACAAACTTGGAAACACACCCATCTCTAGCCTGATCCTCCTCCCCGGAAGTCACCTTCTCCCTCACCCGCGTCAGAGTGGTACATGAGGCTTGAAGCTTAACGAACTCCTTGGGCGTCACAGTCAGTGGCTGCAATTTCGGCAGAACCAGGGGATGCAGTCATTTCACCTTCGCTGACCGTGTCTCCACAGCTTGGACCTTTGCTGGAGGCGAGTGTGAGGGTGGCGAGTCGACGTCGGCAGGTGGCGAGGCGACGTCGGCGAGGAGACTTGTGCTGGTGGAGAGGAGAGTCTTAAGGGTTCCGGGTCGTTAGGGTCAGGAACTCCGGGAACAGTACGAATGAAAACACAAGCGAGTTTAATGGGCGCTCTTACCACATTAGACCAACCAATGAAATAGGGGCAACACATGTAGCACCTAACAACAGGGAACTGGTCAACACGACCTAAATAATCGGCGACACTAACTTTCGAGCAGCTGCAGACTTCAGCATCGGGCAGAGTTTCTTCAGAGACAATAATGCACGAGCAACCAGTGTCCCTGATGATAGTAGATGCCCAAGACCCATTTATCGTTCTGCTGACACAATAACGGGGACAGCTCCTGTCTTCCAAACAGAATCCGACCTTGTAGCTGGGTTGATGAATGTCGCTAGATTTGAAGGCACGGGGATTCCTGGGACAGCAAGAACGAATGTGCCCTTCTTCTCCGCAGTTGTGGCACCGCACGGCCGGTGAACTACTCCTCTCTGCTCCTGGGATTGGTTCCTTGGAGGACGTAGGCTTCGCGTTCTTCACTGGAGGAGTGGGAGACTTGGGGTAGGCGTTGCGAGCGGACGCCCAGTTGTCAGCAAGTTCTACAGCTTCCCCTAGCGTCGCTGGCCTGTGTTCCTTGATGAATATTCTCAGGTTTGGCTGTAGAGAAGACAGAAGCTGATCCAATATCATAAAGTTAGCAAGAGACACAAAGGTTTCCTCAACCTTTGACGCCTCTAGCCATTGTTGAAACAAACGACCCAGGTGGATTGAAAATTGTTGGTATGTTTCCCCTGCTCTAATCTTTGTTCTGCGGAAATCAACACGATAACCATCAGAAGTCTCGTTAAAACTTCGCAAGGGAGCTTGCTTCAACAAAAAGTAATCTCTAGTGATGTCGGCAGACAGGGACGTATAAATCTGTACCGGTTTACCACCCAGTAGGCTACCCAATCTTACAGCATAACTATCTTTGTTCACACCAAGCAGCTCAGCTACCCTTTCAAACCTAACAAAGTGGGAGGCGATGTCTTCTCCTTCACGATAAACAGGCAAACTAATTTTTACTACATTATCTCGTATAGGGCCAGAGGATTCTGGTCTACTTGAAGCATTAATCCTAGCTAGTTCTATGTCTTTTTCTGACTGCAACTTAGCTAATTCGAACTCTCTTTCTCTGCTGCGTTCCTCTCTCTCTCTCTCTTTCTCTCTCTCTCTGTTGCGTTCCTCTCTCTCTTTGTTCTGCTCCTCTCTCTCGGCAGTTTGTTGGGTTGTCACATATCGACCAACCTCCGCACCCGTCAGACCCAGGGCCACTGCTTGACCTTTCAACTCCTCAAAACTAGACATAATGATACAAAAGGCCAAGAACCAAAGTGACAAATTAAACAACTTACCCCACAACTAGCCAAAAGTAACTACTTAGTGGCTCAATCAAACAATTAAATGATTCGATCCGGCTGGAGGAAACCTTGTTTCGCACCCAGTCCAGTTAAATCACCTCAGGGAAAAAAACAGCACCAGGTGAATCAACAACAAAATGCTATGGCAGCATCCACAGTGCACCCCAACCAACACAAATTAACTTCCGTAGCACGATGGAGAGCACCAAAATTAACACAACAGAAGGAAGGGAAAAGCACCAAACAACACTTACTTCCGGGCCTCAGACAGCAAGGGGCGCGCACAAGGCGACTTACAACAAACACTGGTAACGAATGTTAACCCTCAGAAACCAAGATTAGAGACAATCCTGGCATGGTCGCCACTTGTAACTTGGACTTTGGGATATAAATCCATGGCCGGCCTAATCCAGATCTTATAAAAGGAAAGTCAAGAACCATGGGTTTCCAAGGAGTAACAAACAACATTTAGAGATTGATATCTCTTTACTACGAAAATAATCACAATAATTGACACTACTCACACATATATCAAATAAAAAATTACAGGAGTCAAACAATTAAGGGAGTCGACAATTACGGGAGTCAAACAAATACACAGGAGTCAAACAATTAATGGACAATATCTTGTCTGGTAATGGGAACAAACCCATTATCTGCCTCAGTGCAGGAGGCAATGATATTGGCCCGTGTAGGAGCGAGGAGCTTCTTGATAATTTCAAGGCAGTTATAGATCGTATTAGGACTAAGGGAGGGATCCCTATCATATGCGGTGTCCTGCCTAGAAGGAGAGTTGGCAGTGAATAGTTGTCAAGGGCAGTTGGTGTCAACAACCGTCTTGACAGATATTGCAAGTCAATATCAGTCCCATTCATTGACAACTGGGACAACTTCTACGGCAGAAGGGACCTTTATGCTAGGGATGGGGTGCACCTGTCTAGGGATGGAGTAGCAGCCATGGCTGGGGCTCTAGAGGGGGCAGTTCAAAAGATATCGAAGTCTTTAAACTGCTAGGAGAACATATGAGCACGGGGGTGGAGGAGACTGCAGTGGGAGAGGGTAAACAAAGTGAAAGATTACAGGGAAATAGTGTTACGAATGATGACAAAACTAAATTAGACAGGGAGTTTAAAATTAAATGCGGTAAGGGGAGGACTCAGAACACGACTAACTTAAATGTATACTATGCAAACAGTAGAAGTATGAGAAACAAAATGGATGATATTATGGCCATGGTATGTACCGAAAAAATCGATATAATAGCATTCACTGAAACGTGGATCAACCTAGACACACGTGAGTTACCGGTCGAATAACAAATTGCGGGTTACAAACTGTTCCATACCGATAGGCAGACCAGGAAAGGAGGCGGAGTAGCAATCTATGTTAGGAATAATCTGAAGTGTGAAATAAATAAGGAAATAAAAACTGAGCGGAGTACAGAAACAATTTGGATAGAATTAATCGACGGTAGGGAAAAATTAATCACAGGAGTAATATATAGACCTCCCAATCTTGATAGAGTCAATGAGCGACTTATCTGGGATGAAATGCGCAGGGCTTCCATACACAACAAAGTCTGTATAGTAGGCGACTTTAACCTTGGCCAAATAGATTGGACTGACCTTACATGTAACTCAGAATCAGAGGATTTTCAGGAGACGATCCAGGACTGTTTTCTAAGTCAACATATAACCAAACCCACCCGGGGTAATAATATACTCGATTTAGTTCTGTCAAACAGAGAAAACCTCATTAGCAATGTCGAGGTAGGGAACGAACTTGCAAACAGCGATCACAAAGAAATTAGATTCCAGTTAGATTTTCATGGCAGACGTAAGGAAAATTCCGCTAAAGTAACAGATTTCAGAAGGGCAAACTTTGACAGTTTAAAGAGGCAGCTGAGAGAGGGGGCGTCGGGCTTGGCCGGGAACCTGACAGATGACACCGACCTGATAACGAAATCTGAGATTGCCGAGTTCCACGACAATTTAAATAGTGAGTTACTTAATGCACAAAGGCAGAACATACCATTCAAAAAACTCAGATCAGACAACAATGACCCTAAATGGATAAATAATTATTTAAAGAACATCATTGGCCAAGTGAAGGCTATAGGTAGAAGGATAAATCGTGGCGAAATTTACCTCGGGGATTATTGTAGGGGATTGGCGAGTAGGGTTAAAACTGAGATAAGGAAAGCCAAGAGGAATAATGAGGTAAGGATAGCAAGGGAGGCAAAGACAAACCCCAAAGGATTCTACCAAATGTATCAAACTAAAACACGAGAAAAGATTGGATCAATACAGTCAGACACCGGCGAGCTCACTGATAACGACAGAGAAATGAGCAATAATTTGAATAAATATTTTTCAACAGCTTTCACCACCGAAAATTTAAACATGATACCCGAGGAACCGACTCTATTCAGAGGTAGTGAAGAAAACAAATTAAGAGAGATAGTAGTGACTAGTAACGATGTTAGTAAGCAAATAGACAAACTAAAGCCTAATACGTTACCAGGTCCTGATGAGATATTTGCCAGAGTACTAAATGAATGTAAGGAAGAGCTTAGTATGCCCTTAGCAAAGTTGTTTAACATGTCCTTAAAAACAGGTGTAGTACCAGAATCCTGGAGGATAGCGAATGTAATACCGATTTTCAAGAAGGGGGATAGATCACTATCCTCTAACTACCCCCCAATCAGTCTAACATCAATAGTAGGCAAATTACTGGAAGCAATCATTTCAAACTCTATTCGAAATCACCTGGAGAAGCACAGATTGATCAATGATTCCCAGCATGGCTTCACAAGCGACGTTCATGTCAAACTAATCTATTAACATTCTTTTCATCACTTTTCGAATCGGTGGACGAGGGGCACAATTATGATGTGGTACATCTCGACTTTAGGAAAGCCTTCGACAGAGTCCCCCACGAAAGACTAATTAGAAAGGTAGAAGCACATGGCATCAAAGGTAATATCCTTAAATGGATTAGGGCGTGGTTACAGGACAGGAAACAGCGAGCGAGCATTAATGGCACTAAGTCCCATTGGAGCAACATCACAAGTGGAGTTCCCCAAGGCTCAGTACTTGGACCATCATTATTTATTATATACATAAACGACATAGACAGCAACATAAGCAAATTTGCTGATGACACTAAAATAGGACGTGTTATTAAATCTGATGAGGACTCCACAAAACTAAAGGAAGATCTAAACAAATTTTTCGAATGGTCTGAAAAATGGCAGATGAAATTCAATGAGGACAAATGTACAGTACTCAGTATAGGAGATGTAAACAGGGAAATCAGATACCAGATGAACAACGATGCCATAGAGAAATCCGACTGGAAGAGAGATTTAGGAGTAATGATAAGTAGAAACCTTAAGCCAAGTAAACAATGTGTTTTTGCTCGTAACAAGGCTAATAAAGTACTTGGGTTCATACAAAGGAGTGTTAGTTACAAGACTAGAGAAATCATCCTTAAACTGTATCTTGCTCTTGTGTGACCACACCTGGATTATGCAGTTCAGTTCTGGTCACCGTATTACAGAATGGATATAGAATCCTTGGAAAGAATTCAGAGGAGAATGACAAGACTAATCCCGGGCATTAGGAACCTTGAGTATAGTGACAGGTTAAAGCATCTTAATTTGCACTCCCTCGAGAGACGTAGAGCGAGGGGCGACCTGTTAGAGGTGTGTAAGTGTAAGGCAGGGCTAAACAAAGGGGACATTACAAAGGTGCTCAGAGTATCCAACCATGAGCGAACTCGTAACAATGGTTTTAAATTAGACAAATTTAGATTTAGGCATGAAATAGGTAGACACTGGTTTGGAAACAGAGTAGTGGATGAATGGAACAAGTTACCAAATATCATCATTAACTCGAATACGCTGAATAGCTTCAAACATAGGTTGGATGCTTATATGAGCAACAGGGGTTGGGTGTAAACGGGACTGCCCAGTATGGGCCAATAGGCCCGCTGCAGTTTCCTCCATTCTTATGTTCTTATGTTCTTATATTTCCTACGGCGGCAGCCTGGTGGAATGTTCCGTTGACGCTGTGGTCTGCTCTCATGGGGAAGGTCCAGGGCAGCTTCCTCACTTGGCGCCGGCGTTTGGTGGGCCACACAGGGCATGGACGGTGGATAGGGCGTGGAGGAAGTGGCGATGACGTGACAGTCGCGGTAGTAGCTGGAGTAGATGTCCGGAGGTTGACAGCCGAATAGTGGAACCCACGAGCCCCAGGAGCCTCAAATGAGCACACAACCAGAATTTGAACGAACAGCGGGGTGCAAGTACAACTGTGTTAACGGCTGGGTAGTGTCTGATGTGTGACGAAGCAGCAGCGACATTCTCACCTCCGTCTACCCCCCTAGTGGAGCCGCGAACAAGCAAATGAGCGGCGGATAACCATCCCGCTCGTTACAGCCCTGACAATACCAATGAAAGAGAGTACATCATCTGCAGACTTTGGTATAGGATATTTACGGATGGCCTCAACTTTGTTATCAACAACACTAACTCTGTCTTGGTCAACCACATGCCCCAAATATTTTATTCTAGGTTATAAAAACTTACATTTTGACAATTTTAACTTTAAATTAGCATCTTGTAGTATAGCTAACACATGTTCCAGTCTCAAGAGGTGTGAGGACACATCTGGAGACATGACAATTATGTAATCCAGGTACACTAGGACTTCAGAGCCTAATATGGAACGAAAGATACCTGTCATCAACTTTGAAAACGTAATTGGGCTACTTTCTAGTCCAAAAGCATGCATAGGAATTCCCAATGTCCTGAGGGTGTACTGAAGGCCTTTAAGGGTCGACTTTCCTCGTCCAATGGCACGTGCCAGAAACCTGATAGCAGGTCCCGGGTTGAAAAAACTTTACTATGACCTAGACTCTTCAACAGATCTCCCAACAAGGGCATCGGGAAACGGTTAAGACGACGATAGTCTACGTAAGGCCTCCAGGTACCGTCTGGCTTTGGCAAGATTTTAGGGGGCCATAGCGGGCTAGTGTACGTAGTATATGTTTGGAGATAATGTGGAAACTATGATTCAACTTTTTTGTTTTGTTACTTTGCCTTGTTAGGGGAGAAATCGGTTTTTTTTATTTGTCTTTTTTATTGTCATTGTGTGCAAACACAATACCTTACGGTACAGTTTTGATATATACATACTATGGTGCAGCAGCTAGTTTTTCATTTCAAACGGATTCGCTCAGATTGCATGATTCTAGTTCCTGTCAGCAGGGTGACGGGCGCTGGACTGAGTCACTGATGTCACATGTTCTGTACATGCCCGTGTGTCATCGCTTTACTAGTGGTGATCAGACCGAATGTTCTCAGTCTTGCTAAAGATATCATTAGGAAAATATGTGAGTGTACTGTGATTGGACTGTATGTGTAGGTTTTACGTGTGATTGCATAGTAGGGTGTGTCAATTTTGTCAACATGTTAAAAATCAAATTTGGTAGTCAAAATATTGTGCCTCTTTATGTCTAAACTTGAGATTAGCAAACAAAAATGAATTGAAATAACCCTCACCTACATCAATTATACCTTAAAGTTTCAAATATCAGTATTTCAACAAATTAATGAGACTTGATTAGAATTATTCACTTGATATTAACTAATCTCATGTAAGCATATGGATTATGGAGTATTTTATGGTTCTATAGCTTGTGTACAATATGCATGTCAGAACATGAACATGAACAGGCTCTCCGTGTGGGACAGTTTAATTCTTGTTTTGACTTGTACCAAGCGTGAGGATAAGGCGCCCGGCTCACTCTCCTTCTAGATATCATAGACGGTGGTTTGCTCTCATTGCACTTGCACCTACTCTACCAGACGAATTCTACATTTTAATTATTGTAAGTAGGGCATATTGATTGTCGCAGTTACTAATATCATTGTATAAAACATTATGTTCTAAGAAATTATTATGTTATTTCTGTTACAGCATTTTTGATAAACAAATTGATATTTTTTGAAACAACAATTGAATTATGAAACATTGAAATATTTTTCTATTTGTCAGATAGTGTGAAGATGTCAAAATTGAAGAAAAGAAGTCAGTTGTCAACCCACTTGAGCCTGCTAGTTGGTAAAGGGAAGGAGCTTCCTGTATCAGAACTTCCAACAGTGAGAGACATGCTAAGATTAGGGTTACTCCTTCGAGAAAAAAATGCAAAGGACAGAAGGAACTATACAGATAAAGAACTCATAAACGACATGATAGTCCCTCTTCTGCATCAATGGACAAAAGCAAATGCACTATTCAAACCACCTGTGATTAATCAGTGTCGAACTATTGAGCTAACGAAATTATGGCACAAAGCAGTTGAAACCTCACTTGGTAAAAGAAACTTGGCCAGGAAAAATGAATTTCTGCACACACTTGATACTCTGTTTGACACTTTGACCTGCAAGTGCTCCATACAATTATGTTCTGAATCCAACTGTTCTCACTCAGGTAAGAGAGAAAATAATTCCCACATTGATTGTGGTTGTCCTCGTGAAAAGAAGATCCCTGTTTTAGAGCTTGAATTTATAAAGGCACAGAGGACAAAGGCAGAAGGCCAAGGAAGTATGCAAATGGGTTCAATAGATTATTCAGAAACAAAGAAGCAGATTGCTAATGCCAAGAAGAGAGAACAAATCCGAGAGAGGGAACAAAAGAAGAAAATGAAGAGTGAAGAAGCCATCCAAAGAGAGGAAGAGCTGTGTCAAGATGTTTATCACTTCTTTGATAGTTCTTCTGATGAACAGGAAGCAACATCAGATGATAGTTCCAAAGAGCCATCTGAACCTTTACCAAAGAAAATGAAATACAACACAAGAAATATTTCAAACATTGCTTTAGCTAGTATTCGCCACCATGCTGGACTTCGTGAGGCTGCAGAAATTGCAACTGCCGCTTGGATAGATGCAGGCCTCATCAGCCGAGAGGATGTATCTTTGGTGATAGATCATAATAAAATTAGAAGAGCACAAGAAAAAATAATGAAGGAAATATCTGATCAGCATGAAAAAGATTTAAGCGAGGGAGGGCTCTCCTGTCTTTTGTTTGATGGAAGAATAGATGACACAAAAGTTTGCTAGAAGTAGAGGGAGTGAACAGAAAGTTTCCAGGTCTCATCAAAGAAGAACACTACTCTGTCTGTTCTGAGCCTGGTGGTCGGTTTTTGTTTCACTTTGCTCCCGAAACTGAAGTAGAAGGGAAGAAACATGCAGAGGTCATTGCTGATCATATTTTATGTTGGGTTCAGGAGAGAGGACTTGGCAGTTCACTGCAGGCTGTTGGTGGAGATTCAACTGCAGTGAACACCGGATGGCAGGGGGGTGTAATGACGCATTTAGAGAAAAAACTAGGAAGAAGACTTGTTTGGATTGTATGTGATTTACATACAGGCGAGCTACCTCTTCGTCATCTCATCCAGGAACTTGATGGTCCTACAAAGAGCAACAACAAGTGGTCAGGTCCCCTTGGCATCATGCTGGATGAAGCAACACAACTAGAAATAAATACAACCTTTCCAAAGGTCGAAGTTGGCCCTCCCCTTCCGGCGTTGTCTGAAGGAGTCATCAAAGATCTCAGCACAGATCAATCCTATGCTCATCGTATTGCCCAAGCAATAAGATCAGGAGAAGTGCCTCAGTCATTGGCTCTCTTGGAGATTGGACCTGTCAGTCACAGCCGTTGGTTAACTACAGCTCTTCGTTTCTGCAGGATTTGGATTTCCAAACACGAATTGAAGGGCAAAGTGCTGAAGAATTTGAGGTTAATTGTTGAATTTATTATTGGAGTTTATCTTCCCCAGTGGTTTAGTGTGAAACTTAATCCTATGTGGGTGGATGGGCCCAATCACCTTTTGTTTCAATTGCAGCTAGTAAGAACACAGAGGAAGGTGGTGAGGGACATCGTGTTACCTGTGGCAAGAAGGTCCGCTTGGTATGCTCGATCAGAAGCAGTTTTGCAAGCAATGCTTTGCAGTCAATGTACCAATCTCCGAACCGAGGCTGTAGAAGTCATTCTAAAGATTAGAGGAACGCTAATAGATGACGACCAGTTGGGAGACTGTTCGTTTCATTCAAGAAAAGTTCCCCCAATAAACGTCAATGCCACCAAATTGTCAGAATTGGTTGACTTGAGTTTGGAAGTCTTAGAGCCACCATTGACAACAAGTCTAACTTGCCAAGAATTGAGAAACCTTAAAGAGACTCCAATGCAGGTGCCGAAGTGGCCTTCCCACACTCAAAGTGTGGAGAGATGTGTGAAAATGGTCACAGAAGCAGCGTGCCATGTTTACAGCCACGAGAGGCGAGAAGGTTACATCAAAGCACAAATAGCAAGCAGACTACTGATGACAAGAAACCAAAGCAAAGAGAATATGAAGGCATTGGTTACTTTCAAATAGACTACGGATAATAAAATATAATAATTTGAAACTTGAAACAGTAACATGTGTGCAAACGCTGGTTATGTTATAAATTCACAAATATGTACATTTAAAAATCCATTTGATGTAGGTAGGACTTATTATAAAAAAAAATTTATGCCAGAATATTGTTTTGCATGCTTAAAGACTACAATAAATTGCTACCAAATTACTCGATTTTCAATTTAGCCAGTTCACCCCCCTAAATTGACACACCCTATTGCATAGGCATTTTATGTATGTTTACATACATTATGAATTGACTTCATGCATGTTTGTGTGTTTGCCATTCGGATTATTTTCTCATTTTTGTTTTTCATTATTATATTTTTAGTCTTTATCATTCGTCTGTTTCTGTGACATTTTGTGTTTTTTTAAAGAACTAGTCAACATTTAGAAAGGGAGAGAGAGAGAGAAAGATAATTTTTTTTAGTAAAACCAGGAGATTCATGATTGTCTTATATTTCTGTGTTTTATTATTAAAATTTTTAGTCTGTATAATTCGTCTATTTCTGTCTCTTTGGCAATATTTTTGTAACAAGTCAACACTCGTAAAGAAGATATAGGTAGAATATTTATAGTTGTAGGATTGTAAAGTGAGGAAGTTTGGTAGCGTGGCTGGTTAGTTATTTAACTGTAAATACGTTCTTAGGGGAAATCCTTCTCAACACCGCTTTCAATACAACTATTTATTATTCACTCAATGACGCGCACACATTAATAGAACATTATATCGAAGTTACTAGAACATTATATTTACGTTGATAGACACTGACTCTCGGACACAAAAATGAAATGAATACACTTCCCACCGTAAGTAACTCACCCTATGGATAGCTCTGACAATGACTCACGTGTGACCTGAGGGAGACTCAGCAGGTGCTGTTGAAGGGAGTGCTGGACTATGTCTCCTATGGGAGACTCTGCTCGCTGGAGACGCGGTGCTGGGGAGGGAAGTCTTCCTCCCGACCTCGACTAGTGACGAGCGTGACTCCGTCTTCTGTCGATAGTGATGTGGAAATCATGCCGTGGACATGAGCTGCAGGGCCTTTATATTGGAGGAGAGCCGGCAGATGACCTCTCCTAATTAACACTAAACTGGTTACATCTGGACAAATGTGTTTATCTAGGTGCGTGGTCATGTCGCTGGTCGGTAATGCTTCCAAATTATTACCAAATTGGTGTGTCTTAGCTAGGTGTGGTTTCTTTAACACGGTCATGTCGCCGGGTTAAGCTAATCGCGCAGCGGTGAGGACTCTGGGTCAATGAGACTAACCTCTCTTGGGTCAGGTCTGGACAGCTTGTCCAGGTGTAGTTGTAACACAGTTATATCGCAGGGTTAAATCAAGTTCTTTTTGGCCATCAGCTCTTAATATCAGGGGTTGTAATAGCTCCAGACACCTTACGCCTAACCTGTATAGGAACACTACGTAAAATGACACTAAATTGTAAAAACTTGACAATGGACGCAGCACTCGTCCCAGGGTTACTCCCGTTAACTGAAGGTAGGTCTAGCCATGTAGACTTTGTGAGTGAATTAAGTAAGTTTTGTCTTGTGAGATCAACACGCACTGTGAGGGTTTTTCATCAGAGTTCCGTTCCGTTGTCAAATAATCATGCAACGTTGAAAAAAATCAATCTGACGTTCACTTGAACAGGCTGATCGCCAAGCTTTCTTAAATTCATCCCAGGTAGAGATCTTACTCATCTCCCCATACTCGGCAGTATACCTGGCCTCAGACTAGGAACCCTTGTGATCTATTAAATTGTGAGTACAATTAATTATCTGAAGATCTGTGGGGTTCGTACATGAACACTTAGACCTAGCAAATTCTACACTGTTGGCAAACCAAGCCCCAATCTCGCTCAATTCCCCTGAAATGAATGGGTACTTGAGGTCGAAATTAGTATAGGTGTGGTTTACCACCTGGGTGGGTGGAGGGGTGGTTGGACGAGACATGTTAAAACTGGTTCTTCTAATCTCTTTCCTAAACCTTTTAAACACTGAGATAATAGGAGCACTAGACGATCTATGTCGTAATTTATAACTATGGGGCATAGAGAGAGCGTTTGTAGTAGGCAGCTACCAAACAGGGAGGTACTACCGCCTGGGAGATATTGGAAGCATAATGTGTTGTCTAATGGTAGACTCTGCTGCCATATGGCATCACGAAAATTGTGACCAAGTCCCAGGTTGCTCATCTGACTTTCTGTCACATTTACACACAATTGCAGGGTCTCAATTGTCTCTCTTACTTTGAGAGCACAGCATACTGTACATATATCGTTTTTGACTATTGATCCTTTTTTCTTTTTTTTATTTCTTTATGGTTTTATATTATCATTATTATTATTATTATTATTATTATTATTATTATTATTATTATTATTATTATTATTATTAATATTATTATTATTATAATAATCATTATTATTATCAGTGTTGTTATTATTAGTATTGTTATTATTATTCTATTTTTTATTTTTTATCATAGATATTATTTACTATGAACTATTTATTATTATTATTGTTATTATTGCTACATTTTCGCCCTCCAGGCCCCGATGTGGGTCAGTGACCTGTGCCCAGATGGGCTAATCCCCGTAAAAAAAAAAAAAATATATATATATATATATATATATATATATATATATATATATATATATATATATATATATATATATATATGTAATATTCAGAAATTTCAGAGTAATTTCAAACGCCGCGCCATTGGCGATACTGAGTTTTCAAGGTCGTCTGAGGGAAGAGAGCCCTCCCCTCACATAGATAGAGGTTGTGGAACTAGGCCTATAAGATATTAACTGTAATTTGCAGAATTAATAATGATGCCATTCATGAAGTTAAGGGACTATTATTGAATTTGAAATTATTATAGATCGTTTATCAGTCTCAATAATGTTAAGGGTGTCCCAAGTAGTTATTAGTTAGGTGGAAAATATGTCACGTAGGCCTAAGCTAACACCTTGAGAGAACACGAGGCTGGCTAGTCCTCAGTCACGCGAAAGCGATCTGACCACCAAGACGTCCCTGCCAGTCCGTCCACAGAAATAGTCACGTGGTCTAGTCACCTGTGTTGCGCTATGGCAGTATAACAAGTAAGTCTCATTCGATCTCAGATAGGGGTTAGATAGGGCAGTGATAAAGTTATCAAGAGCTAACAGAAAGATAATTTCAGGGTTTCCGTCAGAACCCACTGGACTGAGAGAGTGATGACTGAGAGAGATTGACTGCCGTTTGAGACTGCCGTTGATGATTGAGGATTGGCGATTGTCGCCGTTGGACCAATCAGTGTAGGCCTGTCACTGTTTTGCTGGGTAGCAAAGATTCTCTTGAGGGAACCTAGCCGTCTGGGTGCCCAGCTAACGACGGGACGATCGTGGGGTCATCAGCTCTCCTCTACCTGGGCTCACAATGCCACATATCTCAAGGAGCTTAGTGAAACCCTCTTGCTAACGGGAAGCTATAGCTTCTCTCAACTGTACGAGGTCTGATTGGCTCACTCCCTTCTGCTTCATGGATGTACTGGGGGTAAAGTGAAGCCAGCTGAGTGATACAGGGTCGCACACTGGGACCATGAGTCAGTGGAGCTTAAAGGTACACTTTTCAAGGTGGAGAAAGGCTGATTTGGGCCTTAAACTACGGGTGCCTGTTGGGTGTGCCTTAAACGACTACGGAGTGCAGGTGGAATCTGTGTGTGTGTTAGTTTAGGAAGCATGGTTCACGGGTATTGGTGGACTTAGTAACTTCTTCATAATTGTAACAATATTTTTGTGTGTAGTTAATACTATTTTTTCAGTTACTAATGTATGCTGTGTGCCGTTAATATTTCTTTTTAATCTCAATCTCAGGTATAACCTTTGTTCCCCAGAGTTGTGTTTAAGTTAGGTTAGGAGGTGTGTATCTGTTGGGGTAAAATAATTCTGTTGAGCGCCCTGAAGGCCTATTCAGGGTGGAGTTAATAAGCTCTGATTTTTATACCATTTTCTCAGTGCTGGATATAATTTTGGTGAGCGCCCTTAAGGCCTATTCATTGTAGAGTTATTAATTTCTTATTTTTTTAATACCATTTTCTCAGTGATTGATATTTTGCTGAAAGCCCTTAAGGCCTGGTTCATGTGTGCAAGCAACATTTCTTAATACTTTTAACTTATTATCCTCTAATGAGGCATTGCCTGAGTTTCTAATAATTTCAACATCATGTATAAGTTTTATTCCCCAGAGTAGTATTTTAAATTCAGGTTAAGAAGTGAGAATATTGGTGTACCATTATTTGATTGTGTTTGTAGTGTTGGAGGGAATATAAGAGTAAATTTTACAGTGTGTCTCATTCATCCCAGTCACAGACGCTATCCTTTTGTGCTGGTTCGGGATTTCTCACTAAGGGGCGCTTCCACTGCAATTACCATCTAATAATCTTTAATAAACCCAAAGTCAAGTGAGAAATTAAAGTCCAGTAATGCCGATCGGTTACATATATATATATATATATATATATATATATATATATATATATATATATATATATATATATATATATATATATATATAAATAAATATATATATATATATATATATATATATATATATATATATATATATATACTGTATATATATATATATATATATATATATATGTAATATTCAGAAATTTCAGAGTAATTTCAAATGCCCCGCCATTAGCGATACTGAGCGTTCAAGGTCATCTGAGGGGAGAGAGCGCTTCCTGCTCGTAGAGAGAGATGGTGGAACTAGGCCTATATGATATTAAATGTAATTCACCGAATTAATAATGATGGGATTCATGAAGTAAGGGACTATTATTGAATTTGAAATTATTATAGATCGTTTATCAGTCTGAATAATGTTAAGGGTGTCCCAAGGAGTTATTAGTTAGGCGGAAAATATGTCACGTAGACAAGCTAACGCCTTGAGAGGAGACGCCACGCTGGCTAGGCCCCAGTCCCGGAGAGCATTCACACAGACAAGACGTTCCTGCGCGTCCGTCACAGAAATAGTCACGTGGCCTAGTCACCTGTGCTGCGCTATTGCAGTATAACAAGTAACTCTCATTCGATCTCAGACAGGGTTAGATAGGGCAGTGATAAAGTAAACTAGAGCTAACAGTGAATTCATTTCAGGGTTTCCGTCAGAACCCACTTGACTGGAGTTGACCGGAGTTGACTGCGAGAGATTGACTGCCGTTTGAGACTGCCGTTGATGATTGAGGGTGGCGATTGTCGCCATTGGACCGATCAGTGTAGGCCTGTCACTGTTTAGCGGGGTAGCAAAGGATCTCTTGAGTGAACGAGTTCTCCCGACAACTAAAACGACAAGGGACCAGCATCAGCAGTGGGTGATCAGTTCTTACCACTCCGGTGCACAACCCCTCATGTCCAGAGCAGCTAGTGAAACCCTCTTGCTAACGGGAAGCTAAAGTTCTCTCAACTGTACAAGGTCTGATTGGCTCACTCCCTTCCGCTTTATAAAACGCACTGGGAGTACACTGGGGCTATCTGAGTAAACTAATGGTCACACACTGAGACCGTGAGTCTAGGTCTCTAGGAGATACCTAGAGGAACATTTTCCCTCCCTTATTACGGGTGTAGTTAACACCATTCCTCAGACTGATATTATCTTGACGTGTGTAGTTTAATAGTTTCTAAATAATTTTGATAATATTGTTTTGAATGTTTGTGCCATTAAGTGGAACCAGAGTGATACTGTGATTTGATTCTTTTAATGCCTCTAATTGTTCTTCATAATTCTGATCTCAGGTATAACCTTGTTCCCCAGAGTAGTGGTTAGGTTAGGTTAGGAAGTGTGCATCTGTTGGTGCTATAAATTTGTTGAGTGCCCTTAAGGCCTATTCATTGTAGAGTATTAAATTTCTTAATTTTTATTACCATTTCCTCAGTGACTGATATTATTTTGCTGAAAGCCCTTAAGGCCTATTCATTGTAGAGTATTTAATTTCTTATTTTTATTACCATTTCCTCAGTGACTGATATTATTTTGTGAGAGCCCTTAAGGCCTGTTTCATGTGTGCAAGCAACATTTCTTAATACTCCAAATTTATTGTTGCCTGAGTTTCTAATAATTTCTATATCATGTATAACTATTATTCCCCAGAGTAGTGTTTTAAGTTTAAGTTAAGAGGTGAGCATATTGGTGTACCATTATTTGATTGTGTTGGTAGTGTTGGAGGGAATATAAGTGTCTAAATTTAACAGTGTGTCTCATTCATCCCAGTCACAGACGCTATCCTTCCACGGGTCACGGACAATTTATTTTGTTTAGTAGATTTAAGTGTTCTTGTGCTGGTTCGGGATTTTTCTCAAAGGGGCGCTTCCACTGCCATTACCATCTATTAATTTTAAATAAACCCCAAGTCAAGTGAGAAATTAATGTCCAGTAAATTCCGACCGGTTACATATATATATATATTTCATGTAGATCCACAATGAAAACGTGCTTGGGAAAAAAGCTTAGAAGTATTTAAATCATCTTGTGTCACAGAAAGACTTCTGGCTGAAGCTAGTTTGATTAAAGAATTAAAATCAATTAACCTTAGTGATGGTCAGTTCAAAACTGATAATATGTTGCATAAATTTATTTGTCAGTGGCCCAAGGTTAAAAATGCTTTGAAAACCTTTGATCTAGATGTATGTAAGCTCCTCTACGTATGTGTTGGTGTTGGTGTGGGGATTAGTGGATGACATCATTATGACCTGACCTCATGTTTAATAAGGTCACCCTGTACATTTAAGTCTCTCTCTGTCCATGTAATCCAGTTGCCTCTGAAGATGTGTTGAATAAAGACGAAAGATAAGGCGCTCCGTTGTTTCCCTTTTCCCGTGTGATTTTATCAAGATATATATATATATATATATATATATATATATATATATATATATATATATATATATATATATATATATTTATATATATATATTTATATATATATCAAGAGTTCAAGTGATAGTGTGAAATTAGCCTTTAAACACAGTGATCAGTGTAAAATACTTATGCAAAACAGTGTTTGTGTTGATAAGTGGCACACCATTCGTGATTTTGTATATCAACTTCTTAGTGAAACTGACAAAGCCTAATAAAGAAGGTTAAATGCCAAATTAAATGCTCTCTTTGACGAGTTACTGGACCCTATTGACTGATCCAAATTTGTTCATAAAATTATCATCCTATGATCTACAGACAAATGAGAAACTTGTTCTTGGTTTTGTTAGGAAGTTTTCTATCACTCAACGATGCGTTAATCCACTTACTATTGCTAAATGTATAATCAACCTGGAAAAGAATAAGTCGTCAGATATTACAAATGAAGATATTTCCATAGCTAAAGGTTGTATACATAGTGTATTACATAAGAAATTTGTTTCAAACATTCCAAAAAGATTTGAAACAGCCTTGATAAACTTGAAAAGAAATAAGAATATCCATATTGCCAAGGCTGATAAGTCTAGTGCTATTGTAATTTTGGATAAAAGTGACGACAATGATAAGATGAATTCATTACTTAGTGATGAAAGCACGTATTGTGAGCTTACGAAAGATCCCCTGGAAAATATTAATAAGTTATCTAATTCCAAAATGAAGATGTTATTGAAAAAGAACCCCGATCTCATCAAACAGCTCTCTCAAATCAATCCCACTTTACCTTATATGTATGGATTGATCAAAACACACAAGCTTAACAATCCATTACGTCCTATCGTGAGTTCTGTGGGTTCTGTTACTTACAAATTATCCAAGTGCTGGTAAAGATGCTATCCCCTCTTACAGGCCAAATATCTAATATATATATGTATATATATATATATATATATATATATATATATATATATATATATATATATATATATATATATATATATATATATATATATATATATATATATCATATCTGTAAATTGACCAAATTACCAGAACAGAATGACAAAAAATACTCCTCAGGTAAGCCATGAACTCAACACTTCACTGGTTATCAATTAACAATGAGTACAATTAGTGTAAAGTCCACTTAACCTGGTCAGAAGTAATAGCAGGCGGTGAGTGAGGAGGGAGGAGTGACTGACTGTGGTGCTCCCAAGGTCGCTCAATGGTGAGCGGTGTACTCCCCTCTCAGCTGATCAGCTGTCAAGGTCTCGAGTGGAATGATTTGATTTTGCCTCTTCCAGCGGCTACTTTATTGAGCACCCCACACTCATCCTGTGAGCGATAGCGCAAAAGGAAAACAGAGTAGAGTTTACAACGGGTCATAATAATTTACCCCCGTTGTCAGGATATTTTGGCACTGAATGTTACACATTATTTTAATTAAATTATTTGTTTAGTTCTATACACTAGTGATTACTGGCCCTTCATGCCCAATGAAAGTTTGAACGCTCTTGCTTGGCTAGCGTACAGCGAATGAGGGTGCGCCAAGTCCGTAGACTTCCATAGTTAATTAAGGTGTGCCCAGTCCATAGACTTGCATCGTTTTCCATCGACATGGGACCAGGTTTGTTCCACTCTACGAATTTTTTGCGATTTTTTCACCAAGTTTGATGAAAAACGATTGCGCCATTTCGGCTGCCCAGAACAGACAGACAGAGCCACGGCTATTCCTATAATATATTAGACAAATGATCGTGGGCCCTTTGTGCTCAGTGGCGAGTCTTGTGGTACAGTTTACCAGAGTGTGAACGTTCGAATGCTCTGGCTTGGCTAGGGGGCAACCGCCAGCCGGCTGACAGCGTACAGCGACATCTTTTTCCAGCATAAATAAAATGGTTAATTATGCCTTCCTAAAGAAACCATCGACATGGGACCAGCTATGTTCCACTCTACGAATTTTTTGCGATTGATGAAAAACGATTGAGCCGTTTCGGCTGCCCAGAACACACACACACACAGACACACGGCTATTCCTATAGAATATGAGATAATCATGGTCGTGGCTGTTATAATCATGGTCGTGGGAGTTATAATCATAGTCGTGGTTGTTATAATCATAGTCTTGGTTGTTATAATCATGGTCGTGGTTGATACAATCATGGTCGTGGGAGTTATAATCATGGTCGTGGGTGTTATAATCATGGTCGTCGTGGTTATAATCATAGTCTTGGTTGTTATAATCATGGTCGTGGTTGTTATAATCATACTCATGGTTGCTATAATCATGGTCGTGGGTGTTATAATCATGGTCGTGATTGTTATAATCATGGTCGTGGTTGTTATAATCATAGTCGTGGTTGTTATAATTATGGTCGTGGGTGTTATAATCATGGTCGTGGTTGATACAATCATGGTCGTGGGTGTTATAATCATGGTCGTGGGTGTTATAATCATGGTCGTCGTGGTTATAATCATAGTCTTGGTTGTTATAATCATGGTCGTGGTTGTTATAATCATACTCGTGGTTGTTATAATCATGGTCGTGGATGTTATAATCATGGTCGTGATTGTTATAATCATGGTGTTGGTTGTTATAATCATAGTCGTGGTTGTTATAATCATGGTCGTGGGTGTTATAATCATCGTTGTGGGTGTTATAATCATGGCGTAGGTGTTATAATCATGGTCGTGGGGGTTATAATCATAGTCGTGGTTATTATAATCATAGTCTTGGTTGTTATAATCATGGTCGTGGTTGATACAATCATGGTCGTGGGTGTTATAATCATGGTCGTGGGTGTTATAATCATGGTCGTGGGTGTTATAATCATGGTCGTCGTGGTTATAATCATAGTCTTGGTTGTTATAATCATGGTCGTGGTTGTTATAATCATACTCGTGGTTGTTATAATCATGGTCGTGGGTGTTATAATCATGGTCGTGGTTGTTATAATCATGGTCGTGGTTGTTATAATCATAGTCGTGGTTGTTATAATCATGGTCGTGGGTGTTATAATCATAGTTGTGGGTGTTATAATCATGGTCGTAGGTGTTATAATCATGGTCGTGGGTGTTATAATCATGGTCGTCGTGGTTATAATCATAGTCTTGGTTGTTATAATCATGGTCGTGGTTGTTATAATCATACTCGTGGTTGTTATAATCATGGTCGTAGTTGTTATAATCATGGTTGTGGCTGATACAATCATGGTCGTGGGTGTTATAATCATGGTCGTAGGTGTTATAATCATGGTCGTGGGTGTTATAATCATGGTCGTCGTGGTTACAATCATAGTCTTGGTTGTTATAATCATGGTCGTGGTTGTTATAATCATACTCGTGGTTGTTATAATCATGGTTGTGGGTGTTATAATCATGGTCGTGGTTGTTATAATCATCGTCGTAGTTGTTATAATCATCGTCGTAGTTGTTATAATCATAGTCGTGGTTGTTATAATCATGGTCGTGGGTGTTATAATCATAGTTGTGGGTGTTATAATCATGGTCGTAGGTGTTATAATCATGGTCGTAGTTGTTATATTCATAGTCGTGGTTGTTATAATCATAGTCATGGTTGTTATACTCATGGTCGTGGTTGTTATAATCATGGTTGTGGTTGTTACAATCATGGTCGAGGTTGTTATAATAATTGTGGTTGTTATGATCATGGTCGTAGTTGTTATGATCATGGTCGTGGGTGTCATAAGCAAAGTCGTGATTGTTATAATCATGGTCATGGTTGTTATGATCATGGTCGTGGTTGCTATAATCATGGTCGTGGTTGCTATAATCATGGTCGTAGGTGTTACAATCGTAGTCGTGGTTGTTATAATCATGGTCGTGGGTGTTATAATCATAGTCGTGGTTGTGATAATCATGATCGCAGGTGTTATAATCATGGTCGTGGTTGTTATAATCATAGTCGTGGTTGATATAATCATGGTTGTGGTTATTACAATCATGGTTGTTGTTGTTATAATAATGGTGGTAGTTATGATCATGGTCATAGTTGTTATAATCATGGTCGTGGGTGTTATAATCATAGTTGTGGTTGTTATAATCATGGTCGTAGGTGTTATAATCATGGTCGTGGTTGTTATATTCATAGTCGTGGTTGTTATAATCATAGTCATGGTTGTTATAATCATGGTCGTTGTTGTTATAAACATGGTTGTGGTTGTTACAATCATGGTCGAGGTTGTTATAATCATAGTCGTGGTTGTAATAATCATGGTCGTGGTTGCTATAATCATAGTCGTGGTTGTTATAATCATGGTTGTGGTTGTTACAATCATGGTCGATGTTGTAATAATAATGGTGGTGGTTATGATCATGGTCGTAGTTGTTATAATCATGGTCGTGGGTGTTATAAGCAAAGTCGTGATTGTTATAATCATGGTCATGGTTGTTATAATTATGGTCGTCGTTGTTATAATCATGGTCGTGGTTGTTATAATCATGGTCGTAGGTGTTATGATCATAGTCGTAGTTGTTATAATCATCGTCGTGGGTGTTATAATCATAGTCGTGGTTATTATAATCATGATCGCAGGTGTTATAATCATGGTCGTCGTTGTTATAATCATAGTAGTGGTTGTTATAATCATGGACGTGGGTGTTATAAGCATAGTCGTGGATGTAATAATCATGGTCGTAGGTGTTATAATCACGGTCGTGGGGTTATAATCATAGT
Source organism: Homarus gammarus (assembly GCA_958450375.1). NCBI lineage: Eukaryota > Metazoa > Arthropoda > Malacostraca > Decapoda > Nephropidae > Homarus > Homarus gammarus. The sequence goes on from CAUDMG010003003.1 coordinate 824,462, forward strand.
CGTGGTTGTTATAATCATAGTCTTGGTTGTTATAATCATGGTCTTGGTTAATACAATCATGGACGTGGGCGTTATAACCATGGTCGTGGGTGTAATAATCATGGTCGTCGTGGTTATATTCATATTCTTGGATGTTATAATCATGGTCGTGGTTGTTATAATCATACTCTTGGTTGTTATAATCATGGTCGTGGGTGTTATAATCATGGTCGTGGTTGTTATAATCATGGTCGTGGTTGTTATAATCATAGTCGTGGTTGTTATAATCATGGTCGTGGGTGTTATAATCATAGTTGTGGGTGTTATAATCATGGTCTTAGGTGTTATAATCATGGTCGTGGTTGTTATATTCATAGTCGTGGTTGTTATAATCATAGTCATGGTTGTTATAATCATGGTCGTGGTTGTTATATTCATGATTGTGGTAGTTACAATCATGGTCGAGGTTGTTATAATAATGGTGGTGGTTATGATCATGGTCGTAGTTGTTATAATCATGGTCGTGGGTGTTATAAGCAAAGTCGTGATTGTTATAATCATGGTCATGGTAGTAATAATCATGGTCGTGGTTGTAATAATCATGGTCGTGGCTGTTATAATCATGGTCGTAGGTGTTATAATCATAGTCGTGGTTGTTATAATCATGGTCGTGGGTGTTATAATCATAGTCGTGGTTGTTATAATCGTGATCACAGGTGTTATAATCATGGTCGTGCTTGTTATAATCATAGTCGGTGTTGTTATAATAATGGTCGTGGTTGTTACAATCATAGTCTTGGTTGTTATAATCATGGTTGTGGTTGTTACAATCATGGTCGTTGTTGTTATAATAATGCTGGTGGTTATGATCATGGTCGTAGTTGTTAAAATCATGGTCGTGGGTGTTATAATCATAGTTGTGATTGTTATAATCATGGTTGTGGTTGTTACAATCATGGTCGAGGTTGCTATAATCATAGTCGTGGTTGTTATTATCATGGTCGTGGTTGTTATAATCATAGTCGTGGTTGTTATAATCATGGTTGTGGTTGTTACAATCATGGTCGAGGTTGCAATAATAATGGTGGTGGTTATGATCATGGTCGTAGTTGTTATAATCATGGTCGTGGGTGTTATAAGCAAAGTCGTGATTGTTATAGTCATGGTGATGGTTGTTATAATCATGGTCGTGGTTGTTATAATCTTGGTCGTGGTTGTTTTAATCATGGTCGTAGGTGTTATAATCATAGTTGTGGTTGTTATTGTCATGATCGTTGTTGTTACAATCATAGTCGTGGTTGTTATAATCATGGTTGTGGTTGTTACAATCATGGTCGTTGTTGTTATAATAATGGTGGTGGCTATGATCATGGTCGTAGTTTTTATAATCATGGTCGTGGGTGTTATAATCATAGTTGTGGTTGTTATTGTCATGGTCGTAGGTGTTATAATCATGGTCGTGGGGGTTATAATCATAGTCGTGGTTGTTATAATCATAGACTTGGTTGTTATAATCATAGTCGTGGTTGATACAATCATGGTCGTGAGTGTTATAATCATGGTCGTGGGTGTTATAATCATGGTCGTGGGTGTTATAATCATGGTCGTCGTGGTTATAATCAGAGTCTTGGTTGTTATAATCATGGTCGTGGTTGTTATAATCATGGTCGTGGTTGTTATAATCATACTCGTGGTTGTTATAATCATGGTTGTGGGTGTTATAATCATGGTCGTGGTTGTTATAATCATCGTCGTAGTTGTTATAATCATCGTCGTAGTTGTTATAATCATAGTCGTGGTTGTTATAATCATGGTCGTGGGTGTTATAATCATAGTTGTGGGTGTTATAATCATGGTCGTAGGTGTTATAATCATGGTCGTAGTTGTTATATTCATAGTCGTGGTTGTTATAATCATAGTCATGGTTGTTATACTAATGGTCGTGGTTGTCATAATCATGGTTGTGTTTGCTACAATCATGGTCGAGGTTGTTATAATAATGGTGGTTGTTATGATCATGGTCGTAGTTGTTATGATCATGGTCGTGGGTGTTATAAGCAAAGTCGTGATTGCTATAATCATGGTCATGGTTGTTATAATCATGGTCGTGGTTGTTATAATCATGGTCGTGGTTGTTATAATCATGGTCGTAGGTGTTATAATCGTAGTCGTGGTTGTTATAATCATGGTCGTGGGTTGTTATAATCATAGTCGTGGTTATTATAATCATGATCGCAGGTGTTATAATCATGGTCGTGGTTGTTATAATCATAGTAGTGGTTGTTGTAATCATGGTCGTGGGTGTTATAAGCATAGTCGTGGATGTAATAATTATGGTCGTAGGTGTTATAATCACGCTCGTGGGGTTATAATCATAGTCGTGGCTGTTATAATCATAGTCTTGGTTGTTATAATCATGGTCTTGGTTGATACAATCATGGTCGTGGGTGTTATAATCATGGTCGTGGGTGTTATAACCATGGTCGTGGGTGTTATAATCATGGTCGTCGTGTTTATATTCATATTCTTGGTTGTTATAATCATGGTCGTGGTTGTTATAATCATACTTTTGGTTGTTCTAATCATGGTCGTGGTTGTTATAGTCATGGTCGTGGTTGTTATAATCATGGTCGTGGTTGTTATAATCATAGTCGTGGTTGTTATAATCATGGTCGTGGATGTTATAATCATAGTTGTGGGTGTTATAATCATGGTCGTAGGTGTTATAATCATGGTCGTGGTTGTTATATTCATAGTCGTGGTTGTTATAATCATAGTCATGGTTGTTATAATCAAGGTCGTGGTTGTTATATTCATGGTTGTGGTTGCTACAATCATGGTGGAGGTTGTTATAATAATGGTGGTGGTTATGATCATGGTCGTAGTTGTTATAATCATGGTCGTGGGTGTTATAAGCAAAGTCGTGATTGTTATAATCATGGTCATGGTAGTTATAATCATGGTCGTGGTTGTTATAATCATGGTCGTTGCTGTTATAATCATGGTCGTAGGTGTTATAATCATAGTCGTGGTTGTTATAATCATGGTCGTGGGGTTATAATCATAGTCGTGGTTGTTATAATCGTGATCACAGGTGTTATAATCATGGTCGTGGTTGTTATAATCATAGTCGTTGTTGTTATAATAATGGTCGTGGTTGTTACAATCATGGTCGTTGTTGTTATAATAATGCTGGTGGTTATGATCATGGTCGTAGTTGTTATAATCATGGTCGTGGGTGTTATAATCATAGTTGTGGTTGTTATAATCATGGTTGTGGTTGTTACAATCATGGTCGAGGTTGTTATAATCATAGTCGTGGTTGTTATTATCATGGTCGTGGTTGTTATAATCATTGTCGTGGTTGTTATAATCATGGTTGTGGTTGTTGCAATCATGGTCGAGGTTGCTATAATAATGATGGTGGTTATGATCATGGTCGTAGTTGTTATAATCATGGTCGTGGGTGTTATAAGCAAAGTCGTGATTGTTATAGTCATGGTCATGGTTGTTATAATCATGGTCGTGGTTGTTATAATCTTGGTCGCGGTTGTTATAATCATGGTCGTAGGTGTTATAATCATAGTCGTGGTTGTTATTGTCATGGTCTTTGTTGTTACAATCATAGTCGTGGTTGTTATAATCATGGTTGTGGTTGTTAAAATCATGGTCGTTGTTGTTATAATAATGGTGGTGGTTATGATCATGGTCGAAGTTGTTGTAATCATGGTCGTGGGTGATATAATCATAGTTGTGGTTGTTATAGTCATGGTCGTAGGTGTTATAATCATGGTCGTGGGGGTTATAATCATAGTCCTGGTTGTTATAATCATAGTCTTGGTTGTTATAATCATAGTCGTGGTTGATACAATCATGGTCGTGGGTGTTATAATCATGGTCGTGTGTGTTATAATCATGGTCGTGGTTGTTATAATCATGGTCGTGGGTGTTGTAATCATGGTCGTGGTTGTTATAATCATGGTCGTGATTGTTATAATCATAGTCGTGGTTGTCATAATCATGGTCGTGGGTGTTATAATCATGGCGTAGGTGTTATAATCATGGTCGTGGGGGTTATAATCATAGTCGTGGTTGTTATAATCATAGTCTTGGTTGTTATAATCATGGTCGTGGTTGATACAATCATGGTCGTGGGTGTTGTAATCATGGTCGTAGGTGTTATAATCATGGTCGTGGGTGTTATGATCATGGTCGTCATGGTAATAATCATAGTCTTGGTTGTTATAATCATGGTCGTGGTTGTTATAATCGTACTCGTGGTTGTTATAATCATGGTCGTGGGTGTTATAATCATGGTCGTGGTTGTTATAATCATGGTCGTTGTTGTTATAATCATAGTCGTGTTTGTTTTAATCATGGTCGTGGGTGTTATAATCATGGTCGTGGTTGTTATAATCATGGTCGTTGTTGTTATAATCATAGTCGTGGATGTAATAATCATGGTCGTAGGTGTTATAATCACGGTCGTGGGGGTTATAATCATAGTCGTGGTTGTTATAATCATAGTCTTGGTTGTTATAATCATGGTCGTGGTTGATACAATCATTGTCGTGGGTGTTATAATCATGGTCGTGGGTGTTATAATCATGGTCGTCGTGGTTACACTTCATATTCTTGGTTGTTATAATCATGGTCGTGGTTGTTATAATCATACTCGTGATTGTTATAATCATGGTCGTGGGTGTTATAATAATGGTCGTGGTTGTTATAATCATGGTCGTGGTTGTTATAATCATACTCGTGGTTGTTATAATCATGGTCGTGAGTGTTATAATCATAGTTGTGGGTGTTATAATCATGGTCGTAGGTGTTATAATCATGGTCGTGGTTGTTATATTCATAGTCGTGGTTGTTATAGTCATAGTCATGGTTGTTTTAATCTTGATCGTGGTTGTTATAATCATGGTTGTGGTTGTTACAATCATAGTCGTGGTTGATATAATCATGGTTGTGGTTATTACAATCATGGTTGTTGTTGTTATAATAATGGTGGTAGTTATGATCATGGTCGTAGTTGTTATAATCATGGTCGTGGGTGTTATAATCATAGTTGTGGTAGTTATAATCATGGTCGTGGTTGTTATAATCATGGTCGTGGCTGTTATAATCATGGTCGTAGGTGTTATAATCATAGTCGTGGTTGTTATAATTATGGTCGTGGGTGTTATAATCATAGTCGTGGTTGTTATAATCGTGATCACAGGTGTTATAATCATGGTCGTGGTTGTTATAATCATAGTCGTTGTTGTTATAATAATGGTCGTGGTTGTTACAATCATGGTCGTTGTTGTTATAATAATGCTGGTGGTTATGATCATGGTCGTAGTTGTTATAATCATGGTCGTGGGTGTTATAATCATAGTTGTGGTTGTTATAATCATGGTTGTGGTTGTTACAATCATGGTCGAGGTTGTTATAATCATAGTCGTGGTTGTTATTATCATGGTCGTGGTTGTTAAAATCATAGTCGTGGTTGTTATAATCATGGTTGTGGTTGTTACAATCATGGTCGAGGTTGCTATAATAATGATGGTGGTTATGATCATGGTCGTAGTTGTTATAATCATGGTCGTGGGTGTTATAAGCAAAGTCGTGATTGTTATAGTCATGGTCATGGTTGTTATAATCATGGTCGTGGTTGTTATAATCTTGGTCGTGGTTGTTATAATCATGGTCGTAGGTGTTATAATCATACTCGTGGTTGTTATAATCATGGTCGTGAGTGTTATAATCATAGTTGTGGGTGTTTTAGTCATGGTCGTAGGTGTTATAATCATGGTCGTGGGGGTAATAATCATAGTCGTGGTTGTTATAATCATAGTCTTGGTTGTTATAATCATAGTCGTGGTTGATACAATCATGGTCGTGGGTGTTATAATCATGGTCGTGTGTGTTATAATCATGGTCGTGGTTGTTATAATCATGGTCGTGGGTGTTGTAATCATGGTCGTGGTTGTTATAATCATGGTCGTGATTGTTATAATCAATGTCGTGGTTGTTATAATCATGGTCGTGGGTGCTATAATCATCGTTGTGGGTGTTATAATCATGGCGTAGGTGTTATAATCAAGGTCGTGGGGGTTATAATCATAGTCGTGGTTGTTATAATCATAGTCTTGGTTGTTATAATCATGGTCGTGGTTGATACAATCATGGTCGTGGGTGTTGTAATCATGGTCGTAGGTGTTATAATCATGGTCGTGGGTGTTATGATCATGGTCGTCATGGTAATAATCATAGTCTTGGTTGTTATAATCATGGTCGTGGTTGTTATATTCGTACTCGTGGTTGTTATAATCATGGTCGTGGGTGTTATAATCATGGTCGTGGTTGTTATAATCATGGTCGTTGTTGTTATAATCATAGTCGTGTTTGTTTTAATCATGGTCGTGGATGTTATAAGCATAGTCGTGGATGTAATAATCATGGTCGTAGGTGTTATAATCACGGTCGTGGGGGTTATAATCATAGTCGTGGTTGTTATAATCATAGTCTTGGTTGTTATAATCATGGTCGTGGTTGATACAATCATTGTCGTGGGTGTTATAATCATAGTTGTGGTTGTTATAATCATGGTTGTGGTTGTTACAATCATGGTCGAGGTTGTTATAATCATAGTCGTGGTTGTTATTATCATGGTCGTGGTTGTTATAATCATTGTCGTGGTTGTTATAATCATGGTTGTGGGTGTTGCAATCATGGTCGAGGTTGCTATAATAATGATGGTGGTTATGATCATGGTCGTAGTTGTTATAATCATGGTCGTGGGTGTTATAAGCAAAGTCGTGATTGTTATAGTCATGGTCATGGTTGTTATAATCATGGTCGTGGTTGTTATAATCTTGGTCGTGGTTGTTATAATCATGGTCGTAGGTGTTATAATCATAGTCGTGGTTGTTATTGTCATGGTCTTTGTTGTTACAATCATAGTCGTGGTTGTTATAATCATGGTTGTGGTTGTTAAAATCATGGTCGTTGTTGTTATAATAATGGTGGTGGTTATGATCATGGTCGAAGTTGTTGTAATCATGGTCGTGGGTGATATAATCATAGTTGTGGTTGTTATAGTCATGGTCGTAGGTGTTATAATCATGGTCGTGGGGGTTATAATCATAGTCCTGGTTGTTATAATCATAGTCTTGGTTGTTATAATCATAGTTGTGGTTGATACAATCATGGTCGTGGGTGTTATAATCATGGTCGTGTGTGTTATAATCATGGTCGTGGTTGTTATAATCATAGTCGTGGGTGTTGTAATCATGGTCGTGGTTGTTATAATCATGGTCGTGATTGTTATAATCATAGTCGAGGTTGTTATAATCATGGTCGTGGGTGTTATAATCATGGCGTAGGTGTTATAATCATGGTCGTGGGGGTTATAATCATAGTCGTGGTTGTTATAATCATAGTCTTGGTTGTTATAATCATGGTCGTGGTTGTTATAATCATGGTCGTGGGTGTTGTAATCATGGTCGTGGTTGTTATAATCATGGTCGTGATTGTTATAATCAATGTCGTGGTTGTTATAATCATGGTCGTGGGTGTTATAATCATCGTTTTGGGTGTTATAATCATGGCGTAGGTGTTATAATCATGGTCGTGGGGATTATAATCATAGTCGTGGTTGTTATAATCATAGTCTTGGTTGTTATAATCATGGTCGTGGTTGATACAATCATGGTCGTGGGTGTTGTAATCATGGTCGTAGGTGTTATAATCATGGTCGTGGGTGTTATGATCATGGTCGTCATGGTAATAATCATAGTCTTGGTTGTTATAATCATGGTCGTGGTAGTTATAATCGTACTCGTGGTTGTTATAATCATGGTCGTGGGTGTTATAATCATGGTCGTGGTTGTTATAATCATGGTCGTTGTTGTTATAATCATAGTCGTGTTTGTTTTAATCATGGTCGTGGATGTTATAAGCATAGTCGTGGATGTAATAATCATGGTCGTAGGTGTTATAATCACGGTCGTGGGGGTTATAATCATAGTAGTGGTTGTTATAATCATAGTCTTGGTTGTTATAATCATGGTCGTGGTTGATACAATCATTGTCGTGGGTGTTATAATCATGGTCGTGGGTGTTATAATCATGGTCGTCGTGGTTACCTTCATATTCTTGGTTGTTATAATCATGGTCGTGGTTGATATAATCGTACTCGTGGTTGTTATAATCATGGTCGTGGGTGTTATAATAATGGTCGTGGTTGTTATGATCATGGTCGTGGTTGTTATAATCATACTCGTGGTTGTTATAATCATGGTCGTGAGTGTTATAATCATAGTTGTGGGTGTTATAATCATGGTCGTAGGTGTTATAATCATGGTCGTGGTTGTTATATTCATAGTCGTGGTTGTTATAATCATAGTCATGGTTGTTATAATCTTGATCGTGGTTGTTATAATCATGGTTGTGGTTGCTACAATCATAGTCGTGGTTGATATAATCATGGTTGTGGTTTTTACAATCATGGTTGTTGTTGTTATAATAATGGTGGTCGCTATGATCATGGTCGTAGTTGTTATAATCATGGTCGTGGGTGTTATAGTCATAGTTGTGGTTGTTATAATCATGGTCGTAGTTGTTATAATCATGGACGTGGTTGTTATATTCATAGTCGTGGTTGTTATAATCATAGTCATGGTTGTTATAATCATGGTCGTGGTTGTTATAATCATGGTTGTGGTTGTTACAATCATGTTCGAGGTTGTTATAATCATAGTCGTGGTTGTTATAATCATGGTCGTGGTTGCTATAATCATAGTCGTGGTTGTCATAATCATGGTTGTGGTTGTTACAATCATGGTCGATGTTGTTATAATAATGGTGGTGGTTATGATCATGGTCGTAGTTGTTATAATCATGGTCGTGGGTGTTATAAGCAAAGTCGTGATTGTTATTATCATGGTCATGGTTGTTATAATTATGGTCGTCGTTGTTATAATCATGGTCGTGGTTGTTATAATCATGGTCGTAGGTGTTATGATCATAGTCGTGGTTGTTATAATCATCGTCGTGGGTGTTATAATCATAGTCGTGGTTATTATAATCATGATCGCAGGTGTTATAATCATGGTCGTGGTTGTTATAATCAAAGTCGTGGTTGTTATAATCATGGTCGTGGGTGTTATAAGCATAGTCGTGGATGTAATAATCATGGTCGTAGGTGTAATAATCACGGTCGTGGGGTTATAATCATAGTCGTGGTTGTTATAATCATAGTCTTGGTTGTTATAATCATGTTCTTGGTTGATACAATCATGGTCGTGGGTGTTATAATCATAGTCGTGGTTGTTATAATAATGGTTCGTGGTTGTTACAATCAATGTCGTGGTTGTTATAATCATGGTTGTGGTTGTTACAATCATGGTCGTTGTTGCTATAATAAGGCTGGTGTTTATGATCATAGTCGTGTTTGTTATAATCATGGTTGTGGGTGTTATAAGCATAGTCGTGGATGTAATAATCAGGGTCGTAGGTGATATAATCACGGTCGTGGGGTTATAATCATGGTCGTGGTTGTTATAATCATAGTCTTGGTTGTTACAATCATGGTCGTGGTTGATACAATCATTGTCGTGGGTGTTATAATCATGGTCGTGGGTGTTATATTCATGGTCGTGGGTGTTATAATCATGGTCGTCGTGGTTATATTCATATTCTTGGTTGTTATAATCATGGTCGTGGATGTTATAATCATACTCGTGGTTGTTATAATCATGGTCGTGGGTGTTATAATCATGGTCGTGGTTGTTATAATCATGGTCGTGGTTGTTATAATCATAGTCGTGGTTGTTTTAATCATGGCCGTGGGTGTTATAATCATAGTTGTGGGTGTTATAATCATGGTCGTAGGTGTTATAATCATGGTCGTGGTTGTTATATTCATAGTCGTGGTTGTTATAATCATAGTCATGGTTGTTATAATCATGGTCGTGGTTGTTATAATCATGGTTGTGGTTGTTACAATCATGGTCGAGGTTGTTATAATAATGGTGGTGGTTATGATCATGGTCGTAGTTGTTATAATCATGGTCGTGTGTGTTATAAGCAAAGTCGTGATTGTTATAATCATGGTCGTGGTTGTTATAATCATGGTCGTGGTTGTTATAATCATGGACGTGGTTGTTATAATCATGGTCGTAGGTGTTATAATCATAGTCGTGGTTGTTATAATCATGGTCGTGGGTGTTATAATCATAGTCATGGTTGTTATAATCATGATCGCAGGTGTTATAATCATGGTCGTGGTTGTTTTAATCTTAGTCGTGGTTGTTATAATCATAGTCGTGGGTGTTATGATCATCGTTGTTGGTGTTATAATCATGGCGTAGGTGTTATAATCATGGTCGTGGGGGTTATAATCATAGTCGTCCTTGTTATAATCATAGTCTTGGTTGTTATAATCATGGTCTTGGTTGATACAATTATGGTCGTGGGTGTTATAATCATGGTCGTGGGTGTTATAACCATGGTCGTGGGTGTTATAATCATGGTCGTCGTGGTTAAATTCATATTCTTGGTTGTTATAATCATGGTCGTGGTTGTTATAATCATACTCTTGGTTGTTATAATCATGGTCGTGGGTGTTATAATCATAGTTGTTGGTGTTATAATCATGGTCGTAGGTGTTATAATCATGGTCGTGGTTGTTATATTCATAGTCGTGGTTGTTATAATCATAGTCATGGTTGTTATAATCATGGTCGTGGTTGCTATAATCATGGTTGTGGTTGTTACAATCATGGTCGAGGTTGTTATAATAATGGTGGTGGTTATGATCATGGTCGTAGTTGTTATAATCATGGTCGTGGGTGTTATAAGCAAAGTCGTGATTGTTATAATCATGGTCATGGTAGTTATAATCATGGTCGTGGTTGTTATAATTATGGTCGTGGTTGTTATAATCATGGTCGTAGGTGTTATAATCATAGTCGTGGTTGTTATAATCATGGTCGTGGGTGTTATAATCATAGTCGTGGTTGTTATAATCATGATCACAGGTGTTATAATCATGGTCGTGGTTGTTATAATCATAGTCGTGGTTGCTATAATCATGGTCATGATTGTTATAATCGTGGTCGTGGTTGTTATAATCATGGTAGTGGGTGATATAATCATAGTCGTGGTTGTTATAATCATAGTCATGGTTGTTATAATCATGGTCGTGGTTGTTATAATCATGGTTGTGGTTGTTGCAATCATGGTCGTGGTTATTATAATAATGGTGGTGGTTGTTATAATCATGGTCGTGGGTGTTATAATCATAGTCTTGTCTGTTATAATCATGGTCGTGGTCGTTATAATCATGGTCGTGGTTGTAATAATCATGGTTGTGGTTGCTACAAATACAATCGTGGTTGTTATAATCATGGTGGTGGTTATGATTATGGTCGTAGTTGTTATAATCATGGTCGTGGGTGTTATAATCATAGTCGTGGTTGTTATAATCATGGTCGCGGTTGTTATAATCATGGTTGTGGTTGTGACAATCATAGTCGTGGTTGTTATAATCATGATGGTGGTTGTTATAATCATAGTCGTGGTTGTTATAATCATGGTTGTGGTTTTTACAATCATGGTCATGGTTGTTATAATAATGGTGGTGGTTATGATCATGGTGGTAGTTGTTATAATCATGGTCGTTGGTGTTATAAGCATAGTCGTGGTTGTTATAATCATGGTCATGGTTGTTATAATCGTGGTCGTGGGTGTTATAATCATGGTCGTGGTTGTTATAATCATGGTCGTTGTTGTTATAATCATGGTCGTGGGTGTAATAAACATAGTTGTGGTTGTTATACTCATGGTCGTAGGTGTTATAATCATAGTCGTGGTTATTATAATCATAGTCGTGGTTGCTATAATCATAGTCGTGGGTGTTATAATCATGGTCGCGGTTGTTATAATCATGGTTGTGGATGTTACAATCATAGTCGTGGTTGTTATAAACATGGTGGTGGTTGTTATAATCATAGTCGTGGTTGTTATAATCATGGTTGTGGTTTTTACAATCATGGTCATGGTTGTTTTAATAATGGTCGTGGTTATGATCATGGTCGTAGTTTTTATAATCATGGTCGTTGGTGTTATAATCATAGTCGTGGTTGTTATAATCATAGTCGTGGCTGTTATAATCATAGTCGTGGTTGATATAATCGTGGTCGTGGGTGTTATAATCATGGTCGTGGTTGTTTTAATCATGGTCGTGGTTGTTATAATCATGGTCGTGGGTGTTATAAACATAGATGTGGTTGTTATAATCATGGTCGTAGGTGTTATAATCATAGTCGTGGTTGTTATAATCATAGTCTTGGTTGTTATAATCATAGTCGTGGTTGTTATAATCATGGTCGCGGTTGTTATAATGATGGTTGTGGTTGTTACAATCATAGTCGTGGTTGTTATAATCATGGTGGTGGTTATGATCATGGTCGTAGTTGTTATAATCATGGTCGTGGGTGTTATAATCATAGTCGTGGTTGTTATAATCTTAGTCATGGTTGTTATAATCATGGTTGTGGTTGTTATAATCATGGTTGTGGTTGTTACAATCATGGTCGTGGTTTTTATAATAATGGTGGTGGTTATGATCATGGTCGTAGTTGTTATAATCATGGTCGTGGGTGTTTTAATCATTGCCGTCGTTGCTATAATCATGGTCATGCTTGTTATAATCGTGGTCGTGGTTGTTATAATCATTGTCGTGGGTGTTATAATCATAGTCGAGCTTGTTATAATTATAGTCGTGGTTGTTATAATTTTTGTCGTGGGTGTTATAATCATGGTCGTGGTTGTTATAATCATGGTCGTGGTTTTTATAATCATAGTCGTGGTTGTTGTAATCATGGTCGTGGGTGTTATAAGCATAGCCGTGGATGTAATAATCATGGTCGTAGGCGTTATAATCACGGTCGTGGGGGTTATAATCATAGTCGAGGTTGTTACAATCATGGTCGTTGTTGTTATAATAATGTTGCTGGTTATGATCATGGTCGTAGTTGTTATAATCATGGTTGTGGGTGTTTTAATCATAGTCGTGGATGCCATAATCATGGTCATGATTGTTATAATCGTGGTCGTGGTTGTTATAATCATGGTAGTGGGTGATATAATCATAGTCGTGGTTGTTATAATCATAGTCATGGTTGTTATAATCATGGTCGTGGCTGTTATAATCATGGTTGTGGTTGTTACAATCATGGTCGTGGTTATTATAATAATGCTGGTGGTTGTTATAATCATGGTCGTGGGTGTTATAATCATAGTCTTGTCTGTTATAATCATGGTCGTGGTTGTTATAATCATGGTCGTGGGTGTTATAATCATAGTCGTGGTTGTTATAATCATGGTCGTGGTTGTTATAATCATGGTTGTGGTTGCTACAATTACAATCGTGGTTGTTATATTCATGATGGTGGTTATGATTGTGGTCGTAGTTGTTATAATCATGGTCGTGGGTGTTATAATCATAGTCGTGGTTGTTATAATCATGGTCGCGGTTGTTATAATCATGGTTGTGGTTGTGACAATCATAGTCGTGGTTGTTATAATCATGATGGTGGTTGTTATAATCATAGTCGTGGTTGTTATAATCATGGTTGTGGTTTTTACAATCATGGTCATGGTTGTTATAATAATGGTGGTGGTTATGATCATGGTGGTAGTTGTTATAATCATGGTCGTTGGTGTTATAAGCATAGTCGTGGTTGTTATAATCATGGTCATGGTTGTCATAATCGTGGTCGTGGGTGCTATAATCATGGTCGTGGTTGTTATAATCATGGTCGTTGTTGTTATAATCATGGTCGTGGGTGTAATAAACATAGTTGTGGTTGTTATAATCATGGTCGTAGGTGTTATAATCATAGTCGTGGTTATTATAATCATAGTCGTGGGTGTTATAATCATGGTCGCGGTTGTTATAATCATGGTTGTGGATGTTACAATCATAGTCGTGGTTGCTATAAACATGGTGGTGGTTGTTATAATCATAGTCGTGGTTGTTATAATCATGGTTGTGGTTTTTACAATCATGGTCATGGTTGTTATAATAATGGTGGTGGTTATGATCATGGTCGTAGTTTTTATAATCATGGTCGTGGCTGTTATAATCAGAGTCGTGGTTGATATAATCGTGGGCGTGGAGGTTATAATCATGGTCGTGGTTGTTATAATCATGGTCGTGGTTGTTATAATCATGGTCGTGGGTGTTATAAACATAGATGTGGTTGTTATAATCATGGTCGTAGGTGTAATAATCATAGTCGTGGTTGTTATAATCATAGTCTTGGTTGTTATAATCATAGTCGTGGTTGTTATAATCATGGTCGCGGTTGTTATAATGATGGTTGTGGTTGTTACAATCATAGTCGTGGTTGTTATAATCATGGTGGTGGTTATGATCATGGTCGTAGTTGTTATAATCATGGTCGTGGGTGTTATAATCATAGTCGTGGTTGTTATAATCATGGTCGTGGTTGCTTTAATAATGGTCGTGGGTGTTATAATCATGGTCGTGTTTGCTATAATCATTGTCATGGTTGTTATAACCATAGTCGTTGTTGTTATAATCATGGTCGTGGTTGTTACAATCATGGTCGTGGTTGTTATAATCATGGCGTGGTTATGATCATGGTCGTAGTTTTTATAATCATGATCGCAGGTGTTATAATAATGGTCTTGGGTGTTTTAATCATGGTCGTGGTTGTTATAATCATTTACGTGGTTGTTATATTCATGGTCGTGGGTGTTATAATCATAGTCTTGTCTGTTATAATCATGGTCGTGGTTGTTACACTCATGGTCTTGGTTGTTATAATCATGGTCGTTGTTATAATCATGGTCGTGGTTGTTATAATCATAGTCGTGGTTGTTATAATCATGGTTGTGGTTGTTACAATCATGGTCGCGGTGGTTATAATCATGGTCGTAGGTGTTATAATCATAGTTGTGGTTGTTATAATAATAGTCGTGGTTGTCATAATCATAGTCGTGTTTGTTATAATCGTGGTCGTGGGTGTTATAATCATGGTCGTGGTTGTTATAATCATGGTCGTGGGTGTTATAAACTTAGTTGTGGTTGTTATAATCATGGTCGTAGGTGTTATAATCATAGTCGTGGTTGTTATAATCATAGTCTTGGTTGTTATAATCATCGTCGTGGTTGTTATAATCATGGTCGCGGTTGTTATAATCATGGTCGTGGGTGTTATAATCATAGTCGTGGTTGTTATAATCATGGTCGTGGTTGCTTTAATCATGGTCGTGGCTGTTATAATCGTTGTCGTGGTTCATATAATCATGGTCGTGGTTGTTATAATCATTTACATGGTTGTTTTAATCATGGTCGTGGGTGTTATAATCATATTCGTGGCTGTTTTAATCATGGTCGTGGTTGTTATAATCATGGTCGTGGGTGTTATAATCATTGTCATGGTTGTTATAATCATGGTCGTGTTTGTTATAATCATTGTCATGGTTGTTATAATCAAAGTCGTGGTTGTTATAATCATGGTCGTGGTTGTTGCACTCATGGTTGTGGTTGTTATAATCATTGGCGTGGTTATGATCATGGTCGTAGTTTTTATAATCATGATCGCAGGTGTTATAATCATGGTCATGGTTGTTATAATCATAGTCGTGGTTGTCATAATCGTGTTCCTGGGTGTTATAATCATGGTCGTGGTTGTTATAATCATGGTCGCGGTTGTAATAATCATGGTTGTGGTTGTTATAATCATCGTTGTGGTTGTTATAATCATGGTCGTAGGTGTTATAATCATAGTCGTGGTTATTATAATCATAGTCGTGGTTGTTATAATCATAGTCGTGGTTGTCATAATCATGGTCGCGGTTGTTATAATCATGGTTGTGGTTGTGACAATCATAGTCGTGGTTGTTATAATCATGGTGGTGGTTGTTATAATCAAAGTCGTGGTTGTTATAATCATGGTTGTGGTTTTTACAATCATGGTCATGGTTGTTATAATAAAGGTGGTGGTTATGATCATCGTCGTACTTGTTATAATCATGGTCGTTTGTGTTATAAGCATAGTAGTGGTTGTTAAAATCATGGTCATGGTTGTTATAATCGTGGTCGTGGGTGTTATAATCATGGTCGTGGTTGTTATAATCATGGTCGTGGTTATTATAATCATGGTCGTGGGTGCTATAAACATAGTTGTGGTTGTTATAATCATGGTCGTTGGTGTTATAATCATAGTCGTGGTTATTATAATCATAGTCGTGGTTGTTATAATCATAGTCGTGGTTGTTATAGTCATGGTCGCAGTTGTTATAATCATGGTTGTGGATGTTACAATCATAGTCGTGGTTGTTATAATCATGGTGGTGGTTGTTATTATCAAAGTCGTGGTTGTTATAATCATGGTTGTGGTTTTTACAATCATGGTCATGGTTGTTATAATCATGGTCGTGGTTGTTATAAACATGGTCGCGGTTTTTATAATCATGTTCGTAGGTGTTATAATCATAGTCGTGGTTGTTATAATCATGATCGCGGTTGTCATAATCATGGTTGTGGTTGTTTCAATCATAGTCGTGGTTGTTATAATCATGGTGGTGGTTATGATCATGGTCGTAGTTGTTATAATCATGGTCGTGGGTGTTATAATCATAGTCGTGGTTGTTATAATCATGGTCGTGGTTGCTTTAATCATGGTCGTGGCTGTTATAATCATAGTCTTGGTTGTTATAATCATAGTTGTGGTTGTTATAATCATGGTCGCGGTTGTTATAATCATTGTTGTGGTTGTTTCAATCATAGTCGTGGTTGTTATAATCATGGTGGTGGTTATGATCATGGTCGTAGTTGTTATAATCATTGTCATGGTTGTTATAATCATAGTCGTGGTTGATATAATCATGGTCGTGGTTGCTACAATCATGGTCGTGGCTGTTATAATCATGGGCGTGGTTATCATCATGGTCGTAGTTTTTATAATCATGATCTCAGGTGTTATAATCATGGTCGTGGGTGTTATAATCATGGTCGTGGTTGTTATAATCACTTACGTGGTTGTTATAATCATGGTCGTGGGTGTTATAATCATAGTCTTGTCTGTTATAATCATGGTCGTGGTTGTTACACTCATGGTCTTGGTTGTTATAATCATGGTCGTGGTTGTTATAATCATGGTCGTGGGTGTTATAATCATAGTCGTTGTTGTTATAATCATGGTCGTGGTTGTTATAATCATAGTCGTGGTTGTTATAATCATGGTTGTGGTTGTTACAATCATGGTCCTGGTTGCTATAATAATGGTGGTTGTTATGATCATGGTCGTAGTTGTTGTAATCATGGTCGTTGGTGTTATAAGCATAGTCGTGGTTGTTATAATCATGTTCATGGTTGTTATAATCATGGTCGTGGTTGTAATAATCATGGTCGCGGTGGTTATAATCATGGTCGTAGGTGTTATAATCATAGTCGTGGTTGTTATAATCATAGTCGTGGTTGTTATAATCATAGTCGTGCTTGTTGTAATCGTGGTCGTGGGTGTTATAATCATGGTCGTGGTTGTTACAATCATGGTCGTGGGTGTTATAAACATAGTTGTGGTTGTTATAATCATGGTCGTAGGTGTTATAATCATAGTCGTGGTTATTATAATCATAGTCGTGGTTGTTATAATCATAGTCGTGGTCGTTATAATCATGGTCGGGGTTGTTATAATCATGGTTGTGGTTGTGACAATCATAGTCGCGGTTGTTATAATCATGGTGGTGGTTGTTATAATCATAGTCGTGGTTGTTATAATCATGGTTGTGGTTTTTATAATCATGGTCATGGTTGTTATAATAATGGTGGTGGTTATGATCATGGTCGTAGTTGTTATAATCATGGTCGTTGGTGTTATATGCATAGTCGTGGTTGTTATAATCATGGTCATGGTTGTTATAATCGTGGTCGTGGGTGTTATAATCATGGTCGTGGTTGTTTTAATCATGGTCGTGGTTGTTATAATCATGGTCGTGGGTGCCATAAACATAGTTGTGGTTGTTATAATCATGGTCGTAGGTGTTATAATCATAGTCGTGGTTATTATAATCATAGTCGTGGTTGTTATAATCATAGTCGTGGTTGTTATAGTCATGGTCGTAGTTGTTATAATCATGGTTGTGGATGTTACAATCATAGTCATGGTTGTTATAATCATGATGGTGGTTGTTATAATCATAATCGTGGTTGTTATAATCATGGTTGTGGTTTTTACAATCATGGTCATGGTTGTTATTATAATGGTGGTGGTTATGATCATGGTCGTAGTTTTTATAATCATGGTCGTTGGCGTTATAAGCATAGTCGTGGTTGTTATAATCATGGTCGTGGTTGTTATAATCATGGTCATGGTTGTTATAATCATGGTCGTGGTTGTTATAAACATGGTCGCGGTTATTATAATCATGTTCGTAGGTGTTATAATCATATTCGTGGTTGTTATAATCATAGTCGTGGTTGTTAAAATCATAGTCGTGGTTGTTATAATCATGGCCGTAGGTGTTATAATCATAGTCGTGGTTGTTATAATCATAGTCTTGGTTGTTATAATCATGGTCGTGGTTGTTTTAATCATGGTCGCGGTTGTTATAATCATGGTTGTGGTTGTTTCAATCATAGTCGTGGTTGTTATAATCATGGTGGTGGTCATGATCATGGTCGTAGTTGTTATAATCATGGTCGTGGGTGTAATAATCATAGTCGTCGTTGTTATAATCATGGTCGTGGTTGCTTTAATCATGGTCGTGGCTTTTATAATCATAGTCGTGTTTGCTATAATCATTGTCATGGTTGTTATAATCATAGTCGTGGTTGTTATAATCATGGTCGTGGTTGCTACAATCATGGTCGTGGCTCTTATAATCATGGGCGTGGTTATCATCATGGTCGTAGTTTTTATAATCATGATCTCAGGTGTTATAATCATGGTCGTGGGTGTTATAATCATGGTCGTGGTTGTTATAATCACTTACGTGGTTGTTATAATCATGGTTGTGGGTGTAATAATCATAGTCTTGTCTGTTATAATCATGGTCGTGGTTGTTACACTCATGGTCTTGGTTGTTATAATCATGGTCGTGGTTGTTATAATCATGGTCATGGTTGTTATAATCATGGTCGTGGTTGTTATAATCATGGTCGCGGTGGTTATAATCATGGTCGTAGGTGTTATAATCATAGTCGTGGTTGTTATAATCATAGTCGTGGTTGTTATAATCATAGTCGTGCTTGTTATAATCGTGGTCGTGGGTGTTATAATCATGGTCGTGGTTGTTACAATCATGGTCGTGGGTGTTATAAACATAGTTGTGGTTATTATAATCATAGTCGTGGTTGTTATAACCATGGTCGCGGTTGTTATAATCATGGTTGTGGTTGTGACAATCATAGTCGTGGTTGTTATAATCATGGTGGTGGTTGTTATAATCATAGTCGTGGTTGTTATAATCATGGTTGTGGTTTTTATAATCATGGTCATGGTTGTTATAATAATGGTGGTGGTTATGATCATGGTCGTAGTTGTTATAATCATGGTCGTTGGTGTTATAAGCATAGTCGTGGTTGTTATAATCATGGTCATGGTTGTTATAATCGTGGTCGTGGGTGTTATAATCATGGTCGTGGTTGTTATAATCATGGTCGTGGTTGTTATAATCATGGTCGTGGGTGTTATAAACATAGTTGTGGTTGTTATAATCATGGTCGTAGGTGTTATAATCATAGTCGTGGTTATTATAATCATACTCGTGGTTGTCATAATCATAGTCGTGGTTGTTATAATCATGGTCGCGGATGTTATAATCATGGTTGTGGTTGTTACAATCATAGTCGCGGTTGTTATATTCATGGTGGTGGTTGTTATAATTATAGTAGTGGTTTTTATAATCATGGTTGTGGTTTTTACAATCATGGTCATGGTTGTTATAATAATGGTGGTGGTTATGATCATGGTCGTAGTTTTTATAATCATGGTCGTTGGTGGTATAAGCATAGTCGTGGTTGTTATAATCATGGTCATGGTTGTTATAATCATGGTCATGGTTGTTATAATCATGATCGTGGTTGTTATAAACATGGTCGCGGTTGTTATAATCATGGTCGTAGGTGTTATAATCATAGTCTTGTTGTTATAATCATAGTCATGGTTGTTATAATCATGGTTGCGGTTGTTATAATCATGGTTGTGGTTGTTACAATCATAGTCGTGGTTGTTATAATCATGGTGGTGGTTATGATCATTGTCGTAGTTGTTATAATCATGGTCGTGGGTGTTATAATCATAGTCTTGGTTGTTATAATCATGGTCGTGGTTGCTTTAATCATGGTCGTGGCTGTTATAATCATAGTCGTGTTTGCTATAATCATTGTCATGGTTATTATAATCATAGTCGTGGTTGTTATAATCTTGGTCGTGGTTGTTACAATCATGGTCGTGCTTGGTATAATCATGGGCGTGGTTATGATCATCGTCGTTGTTTTTATAATCATGATCGCAGGTGTTATAATCATGGTCGTGGGTGTTATAATCATGGTCGTGGTTGTTATAATCATTAACGTGGTTGTTATAATCATAGTCGTGGGTGTTATAATCATAGACTTGTCTGTTATAATCATGGTCGTGGTTGTTATAATCATGGTCGTGGGTGTTATAATCATAGTCGTGGTTGTTATAATCATGGTCGTGGTTGCTTTAATCAGGGTCGTGGCTGTAATAATCATAGTCGTGTTTGTTATAATCATTGTCATGGTTGTTATAATCATACTCGTCGTTGTTATAATCATGGTTGTGGTTGTTACACTCATGGTCGTGGTTGTTATAATCATGGTCGCGGTTGTTATATTCATGGTCATGGGAGTTATAATCATTGTCGTGATTGTTATAATCATAGTCGTGGTTGTTATAATCATGGTCGCGGTTGTTATAATCATGGTTGTGGTTCTTACAATCATAGTCGTGGTTGTTATAATCATGGTGGTGGTTATGATCATGGTCGTAGTTGTTATAATCATGGTCGTGGGTGTTATAATCATAGTCGTGGTTGTTATAATCATGGTCGTGGTTGCTTTAATCATGGTCGTGGCTGTTATAATCATAGTCGTGTTTGCTATAATCATTGTCATGGTTGTTATAATCATAGTCGTGGTTGTTATAATCATGGTCGTGGTTGTTACAATCATGGCCGTGGTTGTAATAATCATCGGCGTGGCTATGATCATGGTCGTAGTTTTTATAATCATGATCGCAGGTGTTATAATCATGGTCGTGGGTGTTATAATCATGGTCGTGGTTGTTATAATCATTTACGTGGTTGCTATAATCATGGTCGTGGGTGTTATAATCATAGTCTTGTCTGTTGTAATCATGGCCGTGGTTGTTACACTCATGGTCATGGTTGTTTTAATCATGGTCGTGGTTGTTATATTCATGGTCGTGGGTGTTATAATCATAGTCGTTGTTGTTATAATCATGGTCGTGGTTGTTATAATCATAGTCGTGGTTGTTATAATCATGGTTGTGGTTGTTACAATCATGGTCCTGGTTGTTATAATATTGGTGGTGGTTATGATCATGGTCGTAGTTGTGATAATCATGGTCGTTGGTGTTATAAGCATAGTCGTGGTTGTTATAATCATGGTCATGGTTGTTATAATCAAGGTCATGGTTGTTATAATCACGGTCGTGGTTGTTATGATCATGGTCGTGGGTGTTATAATCATAGTCGTTGTTGTTATAATCATGGTCGTGGTTGTTATAATCATAGTCGTGGTTGTTATAATCATGGTTGTGGTTGCTACAATCATGGTCCTGGTTGTTATAATAATGGTGGTGGTTATGATCATGGTCGTAGTTGTTATAATCATGGTCGTTGGTGTTATAAGCATAGTCGTGGTTGTTATAATCATTGTCATGGTTGTTATAATCAAGGTCATGGTTGTTATAATCATGGTCGTGGTTGTTATAATCATGGTCGCTGTGGTTATAATCATGGTCGTAGGTGTTATAATCAAAGTCGTGGTTGTTATAATCTTAGTCGTGGTTGTTATAATCATAGTCGTGCTTGTTATAATCGTGGTCGTGGGTGTTATAATCATGGTCGTGATTGTTATAATCATGGTCGTGGGTGTTATAAACATAGTTGTGGTTGTTATAATCATGGTCGCAGGTGTTATAATCATAGTCGTGGTTGTCATAATCATAGTCTTGGTTGTTATAATCATAGTCGTGGTTGTTATAATCATGGTCGCGGTTGTTATAATCATGGTCGTGGGTGTTATAATCATAGTCGTGGTTGTTATAATCATAGTCGTGTTTGTTATAATCATGGTCGTGGTTGCTATAATCATTTAATTGGTTGTTATAATCATGGTCGTGGGAGTTATAATCATATTCGTGGCTGTTATAATTATGGTCGTGGTTGTTATAATCATGGCCGTGGGTGTTATAATCATAGTCATGGTTGTTATAATCATTGTCGTGTTTGTTATAATCATTGTCATGGTTGTTATAATCATAGTCGTGGTTGTTATAATCATGGTCGTGGTTGCTACACTCATGGTCGTGGTTGTTATAATCATTGGCGTGGTTATGATCATGGTCGTAGTTTTTATAATCATGATCGCAGGTGTTATAATAATGGTCATGGTTGTTAAAATTATAGTCGTGGTTATCACAATCGTGTTCGTGGGTGTTATAATCATGGTCGTGGTTGTTTTAATCATGGTCGTGGTAGTTATAATCATGGTCGTGGTTGTTATAATCATCGTTGTGGTTGTTATAATCATGGTCGTAGGTGTCATAATCATAGTCGTGGTTATTATAATCATATTCGTGGTTGTTATAATCATAGTCGTGGTTGTTATAATCATGGTCGCGGTTGTTATAATCATGGTTGTGGTTGTGACAATCATAGTCGTGGTTGTTATAATCATGGTGGTGGTTGTTATAATCATAGTCGTGGTGGTTATAATCATGGTTGTGGTGTTTACAATCATGGTCATGGTTGTTATAAAAATGGTGGTGGTTATGATCATGGTCGTAGTTTTCATAATCATGGTCGTTGGTGTTATAAGCATAGTCGTGGTTGTTATAATCATGGTCATGGTTGTTATAATCATGGTCATGGTTGTTATAATCATGGTCGTGGTTGTTATAAACATGGTCGCGGTTCTTATAATCATGGTCGTAGATGCTATAATCATAGTCGTGGTTGTTATAATCATAGTCGTGGTTGTTATAATCATAGTCGTGGTTGTTATAATCGTGGTCGTGGATGTTATAATCATGGTCGTGGATGTTATAATCATGGTCGTGGTTGTTATAATCATGGTCGTGGGTGTTATAATCATATTCGTGGCTGTTATAATAATGGTCGCGGTTGTTATAATCATGGTTGTGGGTGTTATAAACATAGTTGTGGTTCTTATAATCATGGTCGTAGGTGTTATAATCATAGTCGTGGTTGTTATAATCATAATCGTGGTTGTTATAATCATGGTTGCGGTTGTTATAATCAAGGTTGTGGTTGTTACAATCATAGTCGTGGTTGTTATATTCATGGTGGTGGTTATTATCATTGTCGTAGTTGTTAAAATCATGGTCGTGGGTGTTATAATCATAGTCGTGGTTGTTGTAATCATGGTCGTGCTTGCTTTAATCATGGTCGTGGCTGTTATAATCATAGTCGTTTTTTCTATAATCATTGTCATGGTTGTTATAATCATAATCGTGGTTGTTATAATCTTGGTCGTGGTTGTTACAATCATGGTCGTGGTTGGTATAATCATGGGCGTGGTTATGATCATCGTCGTAGTTTTTATAATCATGATCGCAGGTGTTATAATCATGGTCGTGGGTGTTATAATCATGGTCGTGGTTGTTATAATCATTTACGTGGTTGTTATAATCATAGTCGTGGGTGTTATAATCATAGTCGTGGTTGTTATAATCATGGTCGCGGTGGTTATAATCATGGTCGTGGGTGTTATAATCATAGTCGTAGTTGTTATAATCATAGTCGTGGTTGTTTTAATCATAGTCGTGCTTGTTATAATCGTGGTCGTGGGTGTTATAATCATGGTCGTGGTTGCTATAATCATGGTCGTGGGTGTTATAAACATAGTTGTGGTTGTTATAATCATGGTCGTAGGTGTTATAATCATAGTCGTGGTTGTTATAATCATAGTCTTGGTTGTTATAATCATAGTCGTGGATGTTATAATCATGGTCGCGGTTGTTATAATCATGGTCGTGGTTGTTATAATAATAGTCGTGGTTGTTATAATCATGGTCGTGGGTGTTATAAACATTGTTGTGGTTGTTATAATCATGGTCGTTGGTGTTATAATCATAGTCGTGGTTGTTATAATCATAGTCTTGGTTGTTATAATCATGGTCGTGGTTGTTATAATCATGGTCGCGGTTGTTATAATCATGGTCGTGGGTGTTATAATCATAGTCGTGGTTGTTATAATGATGGTCGTGGTTACTTTAATCATAGTCGTGGCAGTTATAATCATAGTCGTGGTTGTTATAATCATGGTCGTGGTTGTTATAATCATTTAATTGGTTGTTATAATCATGGTCGTGGGAGTTATAATCATATTCGTGGCTGTTATAATTATGGTCGTGGTTGTTATAATCATGGTCGTGGGTGTTATAATCATTGTCATGGTTGTTATTATCATTGTCGTGTTTGTTATAATCATTGTCATGGTTGATATAATCATAGTCGTGGTTGTTATAATCATGGTCGTGGTTGTTACACTCATGGTCGTGGTTGTTATATTCATTGGCGTGGTTATGATCATGGTCGTAGTTTTTATAATCATGATCGCAGGTGTTATAATCATGGTCATGGTTGTTAAAATCATAGTCGTGGTTGTCATAATCGTGTACGTGGGTGTTATAATCATGGTCGTGGTTGTTTTAATCATGGTCGTGGTTGTTATAATCATGGTCGTGGTTGTTATAATCATCGTTGTGGTTGTTATAATCATGGTCGTAGGTGTTATAATCATAGTCGTGGTTATTATAATCATAGTCGAGGTTGTTATAATCATAGTCGTGGTTGTTATAATCGTGGTCGCGGTTGTTATAATCATGGTTGTGGTTGTGACAATCATAGTCGTGGTTGTTATAATCATGGTGGTGGTTGTTATAATCATAGTCGTGGTTGTTATAATCTGGTTGTGGTTTTTATAATCATGGTCATGGTTGTTATAATAATGGTGGTGGTTATGATCATGGTCGTAGTTGTTATAATCATGGTCGTTGGTGTTATAAGCATAGTCGTGGTTGTTATAATCATGGTCATGGTAGTTATAATCGTGGTCGTGGGTGTTATAATCATGGTCGTGGTTGTTATAATCATGGTCGTGGTTGTTATAATCATGGTCGTGGGTGTTATAAACATAGTTGTGGTTGTTATAATCATGGTCGTAGGTGTTATAATCATAGTCATGGTTATTATATTCATAGTCGTGGTTGTTATAATCATAGTCGTGGTTGTTATAATCATGGTCACGGATGTTATAATCATGGTTGTGGTTGATACAATCATAGTCGTGGTTGTTATAATCATGGTGGTGGTTGTTATAATCATAGTCGTGGTAGTTATAATCATGGTTGTGGTTTTTACAATCATGGTCATGGTTGTTATAATAATGGTGGTGGTTATGATCATGGTCGTAGTTTTTATAATCATGGTCGTTGGTGTTATATGCATAGCCGTGGTTGTTATAATCATGTTCATGGTTGTTATAATCATGGTCATGGTTGTTATAATCATGGTCGTTGTTGTTATAAACATGGTCGCGGTTGTTATAATCATGGTCGTAGGTGTTATAATCATAGTCGTTGTTGTTATAATCATAGTCGTGGTTGTTATAATCATAGTCGTGGTTGTTATTATCGTGGTCGAGGATGTTATAATCATGGTCGTGGTTGTTATAATCATGGTCGTGGGTGTTATAAACATAGTTGTGGTTGTTTTAATCATGGTCGTAGGTGTTATAATCATAGTGGTGCTTGTTATAATCATAGTCTTTGTTGTTATAATCATAGTCGTGGTTGTTATAATCATAGTCGTGGTTGTTATAATCATGGTTGCGGTTGTTATAATCATGGTTGTGGTTGTTACAATCATAGTCGTGGTTCTTATAATCATGGTGGTGGTTATGATCATTGTCGTAGTTGTTATAATCATGTTCGTGGGTGTTATAATCATAGTCGTGGTTGTTATAATCATGGTCGTGGTTGCTTTAATCATGGTCGTGGCTGTTATAATCATAGTCGTGTTTGCTATAATCATTGTCATGGTTGTTATAATCATAGTCGTGGTTGTTATAATCTTGGTCGTGGTTGTTACAATCATGGTCGTGGTTGGCATAATCATGGGCGTGGTTATGATCATCGTCGTAGCTTTTATAATCATGATCGCAGGTGTTATAATCATGGTCGTGAATGTTATAATCATGGTCGTGGTTGTTATATTCATTTACGTGGTTGTTATAATCATAGTCGTGGGTGTTATAATCATAGTCTTGTCTGTTTTAATCATGGTCGTGGTTGTTATAATCATGGTCGTGGGTGTTATAATCATAGTCGTGGTTGTTATAATCATGGTCGTGGATGCTTTAATCATGGTCGTGGCTGTTATAATCATAGTCGTAATTGTTATAATCATGGTCGTGGTTGTTATAATCATAGTCGTGGTTGCTATAGTCATGGTTGTGGTTATTACACTCATGGTCGTGGTTGTTATAATAATGGTGGTGGTTATGATCATGGTCGTAGTTGTTATAATCATGGTCGTTGGTGTTATAAGCATAGTCTTGGTTGTTATAATAATGGTCATGGTTGATATAATCATGGTCATGGTTGTTATTATCATGGTCTTGGTTGAAATAATCATGGTCGCGGTTGTTATAATCATGATCGTAGGTGTTATAATCATGGTCGTAGGTGTTATAATCATAGTCGTGGTTGTTATAATCATAGTAGTGGTTGTTATAATCGTGGTCGTGGGTGTAATAATCACAGTCTTGTCTGTTATAATCATGGTCGTGGTTGTTACACTCATGGTCTTGGTTGTTATAATCATGGTCGTGGTTGTTATAATCATGGTCGTGGATGTTATTATCATAGTCGTTGTTGTTATAATTATGGTCGTGGTTGTTATAATCATAGTCGTGGTTGCTATAATCATGGTTGTGGTTGTTACAATCATGGTCCTGGTTGTTATAATAATGGTGGTGGTTATGATCATGGTCGTAGTTGTTATAATCATGGTTGTTGGTGTTATAAGCATAGTCGTGGTTGTTATAATCATTGTCATGGTTGTTATAATCATGGTCAGGGTTGTTATAATCATGGTCGTGGTTGTTATAATCATGGTCGCGGTGGTTATAATCATGGTCGAGGTGTTATAATCATAGTCGTGGTTGTTTTAATCATAGTCGTAGTTGTTATAATCATAGTTGTGCTTGTTATAATCGTGGTCGTGGGTGTTATAATCATGGTCGTGGTTGTTATAATCATGGTCGTGGGTGTTATAAACATAGTTGTGGTTGTTATAATCATGGTCGTAGGTGTTATAATCATAGTCGTGGTTGTTATAATCATAGTCTTGGTTGTTATAATCATATTCGTGGTTGTTATAATCATGGTCGCGGTCGTTATAATCATGGTCGTGGGTGTTATAATCATAGTCGTGGTTGTTATAATCATGGTCGTGGTTGCTTTAATCATGGTCGTGGCTGTTATAATCATAGTCGTGGTTGTTATAGTCATGGTCGTGGTTGTTATAATCATTTACGTGGTTGTTATAATCATGGTCGTGGGTGTTATAATCATATTCGTGGCAGTTATAATCATGGTCGTGTTTGTTATAATCATGGACGTGGGTGATATAATCATAGTCATGGTTGTTATAATCATGGTCGTGTTTGTTATAATCATTGTCATGATTGTTATAATCATAGTCGTGGTTGTTATAATCATGGTCGTGGTTGTTACACTCATGGTCGTGGTTGTTATAATCATTGGCGTGGTTATGATCATGGTCGTAGTTTTTATAATCATGATCGCAGGTGTTATTATCAAGGTCATGGTTCTTATAATCATAGTCGTGGTTGTCATAATCGTGTTCGTGGGTGTTATAATCATGGTCGTGGTTGTTATAATCATGGTCGTGGTTGTTATAATCATAGACGTGGTTGTTATAATCATGGTCGTGGTTGTTATAATCATAGTCGTGGGTGTTATAATCATAGTCGTGGTTGTTATAATCATGGTCGTGGGTTTTATAAACATAGTTGTGGTTGTTATAATCATGGTCGTAGGTAATATAATCATAGTCGTGGTTGTTATAATCATAGTCTTGGTTGTTATAATTATAGTCGTAGTTGTTATAATCATGTTCGCGGTTGTTATAATCATTGTCGTGGGTGTTATAATCATAGTAGTGGTTGTTATAATCATGGTCGTGGGTGTTATGAACATAGTTGTGGTTGTTATAATAATGGTCGTAGGTGTTATAATCATAGTCGTGGTTGTTATAATCATAGTCTTGGTTGTTATAATCATAGTCGTGGTTTTAATACTCATGGTCGCGGTTGTTATAATCATGGTCGTGGGTGTTATAATCATAGTCGTGGTTGTTATAATCATGGTCGTGGTTGCTTTAATCATGGTCGTGGCTGTTATAATCATAGTAGTGGTTGTTATAATCATGTTCGTGGTTGTTATAATCATTTAATTGGTTGTTATAATCATGGTCGTGGGAGTTATAATCATATTCGTGGCTGTCATAATTATGGTCGTGGTTGTTATAATCATGGTCGTGGGTGTTATTATCATAGTCATGGTTATTATAATCATTGTCGTGTATGTTATATTCATTGTCATGGTTGTTATAATCATAGTCGTGGTTGTTATAATCATGGTCGTGGTTGTTACACTCATGGTCGTGGTTGTTATAATCATTGGCGTGGATATGATCATGGTCGTAGTTTTTATAATCATGATCGCAGGTGTTATAATCATGGTCATGGTTGTTAAAATTATAGTCGTGGTTGTTTTAATCATGGTCGTGGTTGTTATAATCATGGTCGTGGTTGTTATAATCATCGTTGTGGTTGTTATAATCATGGTCGTAGGTGTTATATTCATAGTCGTGGTTATTATAATCATAGTCGTGGGTGTTATAATCATAGTCGTGGTTGTTATAATCATGGTCGCGGTTGTTATAATCATGGTTGTGGTTGTGACAATCATAGTCGTGGTTGTTATAATCATGGTGGTGGTTGTTATAATCATAGTCGTCGTTGTGATAATCATGGTTGTGGTTTTTATAATCATGGTCATGGTTGTTATAATAATGGTGGTGGTTATGATCATGGTCGTAGTTGTTATAATCATGGTCGTTGGTGTTATAAGCATAGTCGTGGTTGTTATAATCATGGTCATGGTTGTTATAATCGTGGTCGTGGGTGTTATAATCATGGTCGTGGTTTTTATAATCATGGTCGTGGTTGTTATAATCATGGTCGTGGGTGTTAAAAACATAGTTGTGGTTGTTATAATCATGGTCGTAGGTGTTATAATCATAGTCGTGGTTATTAAAATCATAGTCGTGGTTGTTATAATCATAGTTGTGGTTGTTAAAATGATGGTCGCGGATGTTATAATCATGGTTGTGGTTGCTACAATCATAGTCGTGGTTGTTATAATCATGGTGGTGGTTGTTATAATCATAGTCGTGGTTGTTATAATCATGGTTGTGGTTTTTGCAATCATGGTCATGGTTGTTATAATAATGGTGGTGGTTATGATCATGGTCGTAGTTTTTATAATCATGGTCGTTGGTGTTATAAGCATAGTCGTGGTTGTTATAATCATGTTCATGGTTGTTATTATCATGGTTATGGTTGTTTTAATCATGGTCGTGGTTGTTATAAACATGGTCGCAGTTGTTATAATCATAGTCGTGGTTGTTATAATCATAGTCGTGGCTGTTATAATCATAGTCGTGGTTGTTATAATCACAGTCGTGGTTGTTATAATCGTGGTCGAGGATGTTATAATCATGGTCGTGGTTGTTATAATCATGGTCGTGGGTGTTATAAACAAAGTTGTGGTTGTTATAATCATGGTCGTAGGTGTTATAATCATAGTCGTGGTTGTTATAATCATAGTCTTTGTTGTTATAATCATAGTCGTGGTTGTTATAATCATAGTCGTGGTTGTTATAATCATGGTTGCGGTTGTTATAATCATGGTTGTGGTTGTTGCAATCATAGTCGTGGTTGTTATAATCATGGTGATGGTTATGATCATCGTCGTAGTTGTTAAAATCATGGTCGTGGGTGTTATATTCATAGTCGTGGTTGTAATAATCATGGTCGTGGTTGCTTTAATGATGGTCGTGGCTGTTATAATCATAGTCGTGCTTGCAATAATCATTGTCATGGTTGTAATAATCATAGTCGTGGTTGTTATAATCTTGGTCGTGGTTGTTACAATCATGGTCGTGGTTGGTATAATCATGGGCGTGGTTATGATCATCGTCGTAGTTTTTATAATCATGATCGCAGGTGTTATAATCATGGTCGTGGGTGTTATAATCATGGTCGTGGTTGTTATAATCATTGTCATGGTTGTTATAATCATACTCGTGGTTGTTATAATCATGGTCGTGTTTGTTACACTAATGGTCGTGGTTGTTATAATAATGGACGCGGTTGTTATAAAAATGGTCGTGGGAGTTATAATCATAGTCGTGATTGTTATAATCATGGTCGTGGTTGTTATAATCATAGTCGTAGCTGTTATAATCATGGTTGTGGTTGTTACACTCATTGTCGTGGTTGTTATAATAATGGTGGATTTTATGATCATGGTCGAAGTTGTTATAATCATGGTCGTTGGTGTTATAAGCATAGTCGTGGTTGTTATAATCATGGTCATGGTTGATATAATCATGGTCATGGTTGTTATTATCATGGTCTTGGTTGTTATAATCATGGTCGCGGTTGTTATAATCATGATCGTAGGTGTTATAATCATGGTCGTAGGTGTTATAATCATAGTCGTGGTTGTTATAATCATAGTCGTGGTTGTTATAATCATAGTCGTGGTTGTTATAATTATGGTCGCGGTTGTTATAATCATGGTTGTGGTTGTGACAATCATAGTCGTGGTTGTTATAATCATGGTGGTGGTTGTTATAATCACAGTCGTGGTTGCTATAATCATGGTTGTGGTTTTTACAATCATGGTCATGGTTGTTATAATAATGGTGGTGGTTATGATCATGGTCGTAGTTGTTATAATCATGGTCGTTGGTGTTATAAGCATAGTCGTGGTTGTTATAATCATGGTCATGGTTGTTATAATCGTGGTCGTGGTTGTTATAATCATAGACGTGGTTGTTATAATCATGGTCGTGGTTGTTATAATCATGGTCGTGGGTGTTATAATCATAGTCGTGGTTGTTATAATCATGGTCGTGGGTGTTATAAACATAGTTGTGGTTGTTATAATCATGGTCGTAGGTGTTATAATCATAGTCGTGGTTGTTATAATCATAATCTTGGTTGTTATAATCATAGTCGTTGTTGTTATAATCATGTTCGCGGTTGTTATAATCATTGTCGTGGGTGTTATAATCATAGTCGTGGTTGTTATAATCATGGTCGTGGGTGTTATAAACATAGTTGTGGTTGTTATAATCATGGTCGTAGGTGTTATAATCATAGTCGTGGTTGTTATAATCATAGTCTTGGTTGTTATAATCATGGTCGCGGTTGTTATAATCATGATCGTAGGTGTCATAATCATGGTCGTAGGTGTTATAATCATAGTCGTGGTTGTTATAATCATAGTCGTGGTTGTTATAATCATGGTCGCGGTTGTTATAATCATGGTTGTGGTTGTTGCAATCATTGTCGTGGTTGTTATAATCATGGTGGTGGTTGTTTTAATCATAGTCGTGGTTGTTATAATCATGGTTGTGGTTTTTACAACATGGTCAAGGTTGTTATGATAATGGTGGTGGTTATGATCATGGTCGTAGTTTTTATAATCATGGTCGTTGGTGTTATAAGCATAGTCGTGGTTGATATAATCATGGTCGTTTGGCTGTTATAATCATAGTCGTGTTTGTTATAATCATTGTCATGGTTGTTATAATCATAGTCGTGGTTGTTATAATGATGTTCGAGGTTGTTACAATCATGGTCGTGGTTGTTATAATAATGGTGGTGGTTATGATCATGGTCGTAGTTGTTATAATCATGGTCGTGGGTATTATAATCATAGTCGTGATTGTTATAATCATGGTCGTGGTTGTTATAATCATAGTCGCAGTTGTTATAATCATGGTTGTGGTTGTTACACTCATGGTCGTGGTTGTTATAATAATGGTGGTGGTTATGATCATGGTCGTAGTTGTTACAATCATGGTCGTTGGTGTTATAAGCATAGTCGTGTTTGTTATAATCATGGTCATGGTTGTTATAATCATGGTCATGGTTGTTATTATCATGGTCTTGGTTGTTATAATCATGGTCGCGGTTGTTATAATCATGGTCGTAGGTGTAATAATCATGGTCGTAGGTGTTATAATCATAGTCGTGGTTGTTATAATCATAGTCGTGGTTGTTATAATCGTGGTCGTGGGTGTAATAATCATGGTCGTGGTTGTTATAATCATGGTCGTCGTTGTTGTAGTCATGGTCGTGGGTGTTATAAACATAGTTGTGTTTGTTATAATCATGGTCGTAGGTGTTATAATCATAGTCGTGGTTGTCATAATCATTGTCTTGGTTGTTATAATCATAGTCGTGGTTGTTATAATCATGGACGCGGTTATTATAATCATGGTTGTGGTTGTTACAATCATAGTCCTGGTTGTTATTATCATGGTGTTGGCTATAATCATAGTCGTGGTTGTTATAATCATGGGCGTCGTTATGATCATGGTCGTAGTTTTTATAATCATGATCGCAGGTGTTATAATAATGGTCGTGGGTGTTATAATCATGGTCGTGGTTGTTATAATCATTTTCGTGGTTGTTATAATCAGAGTCGTGGGTGTTATAATCCTAGTCTTCTCTGTTATAATCATGGTCGTGGTTGTTATAATCATGGTCGTGGGTGTTATAATCATAATCGTGGTTGTTATAATCATGGTCGCGGTTGCTATAATCATGGTTGTGGTTGCTACAATTATAATCGTGGTTGTTATAATCATGGTGGTGGTTGCGATTATGGTCATAGTTGTTATAATCTTGGTCGTGAGTGTTATAATCATAGTCGTGGTTGTTATAATCATGGTCGTGGTTGCTTTAATCATGGTTGTGGCTGTTATAATCATAGTCGTGTTTGTTATAATCATTGTCATGTTTGTTATAATCATACTCGTGGTTGTTATAATCATAGTCGTGGTTGTTACACTCATGGTCGTGTTTCTTATAATCATGGTCGCGGTTGTTATAATCATGGTCGTGGGTGTTATAATCATAGTCGTGATTGTTATAATCATGGTCGTGGTTGTTATAATCATAGTCGTCGTTGTTATAATCATGGTTGTGGTTGTTACACTCGTGGTCGTGGTTGTTATAATAATGGTGGTGGTTATGATCATGGTCGTAGTACTTATAATCATGGTCGTTGGTGTTATAAGCATAGTCGTGGTTATTATAATCATGGTCATGGTTGTTATAATCATGGTCATGGTTGTTATTATCATGGTATTGGTTGTTATAATCATGGTCGCGGTTGCTATAATCATGATCGTAGGTGTTATAATCATGGTCGTAGGTGTTATAATCATAGTCGTGGTTGTTATAATCATAGTCGTGGTTGTTTAATCGTGGTCGTGGGTGTAATAATCAGGGTCGTGGTTGTTATAATCATGGTCGTGGTTGTTATAATCATGGTCGTGGGTGTTATAAACATAGTCGTGGTTGTTATAATCATGGTCGCCGTTGTTATAATCATGGTTGTGGTTGCTACAATTATAATCGTGGTTGTTATAATCATGGTGGTGGTTAGGATCATGGTCGTAGTTATTATAATCATGGTCGTGGGTGTTATAATCTTAATCGTGGTTGTTATAATCATGGTCGTGGTTGCTTTAATCATTGTCGTTTGGCTGTTATAATCATAGTCGTGTTTGTTATAATCATTGTCATGGTTGTTATAATCATAGTCGTGGTTGTTATAATCATGGTCGAGGTTGTTGCAATCATGGTCGTGGTTGTTATAATCATGGGCGTGGTTATGATCATGGTCGTAGTTTTTATTATCATGATCGCAGGTGTTATAATCATGGTCGTGGTTGTTAGAATCATTGTCGTGGTTGTTATAATCATGGTCGTGGGTGTTATAATCATAGTTGTGGTTATTATAATCATGGTCATGGTTGTTATAATCATGGTCGTTGGTGTAATAATCATGGTCGTGGTTGTTATAATCATAGTCGTGATTGTTATAATCGTAGTCATGGTTGTTATAATCATGGTCGTGGTTGTTATAATCATGGTTGTGGTTGCTACAATCATGGTCGTGGTTGTTATAATAATGGTGGTGGTTATGATCATGGTCGTAGTTGTTATAATCATGGTCGTGGGTGTTATAATCATAGTCGTGATTGCTATAATCATGGTCGTGGTTGTTATAATCATAGTCGTGGTTGTTATAATCATGGATGTGGTTGTTATAATAATGGTGGTTGTTATAATCATGGTCGTGGGTGTTATAATCATGGTCGTAGGTGTTATAATCATGGTCGTAGGTGTTATAATCATAGTCCTGGTTGTTATAATCATAGTCGTGGTTGTTATAATCATGGTCGTGGATGTTATAATCATTTACGTGGTTGTTATAATCATGGTCGTGGTTGTTATAAACATAGTTGTGGTTGTTATAATCATGGTCGTAGGTGTTATAATCATAGTCGTGGTTGTTATAATCATAGTCTTGGTTGTTATAATCATAGTCGTGGTTGCTATAATCATGGACGCGGTTATTATAATCATGGTTGTGGTTGTTATAATCATGGGCGTGGTTATGATCATGATCGTAGTTTTTATTATCATGATCGCAGGTTATATAATCATGGTCGTGGTTGTTATAATCATGGTCGTGGATGTTATAATCATGGTCGTGTGTGTTATAATCATAGTTGTGGTTGTTATAATCATGTTCGTGGTTGTTATAATAATGGTCGTGGGTGTTATAATCAAAGTCGTGAAGGTTATAATCATGGTCATGCTTGTTATAATCATGGTCGTAGGTGTAATAATTATGGTCGTGGTTGTTATAATCAGAGTCGTGGTTGTTATAATCGTAGTCATGGTTGTTATAATCATGGTCGTGGTTGTTATAATCATGGCTATGGTTGTTACAATCATGGTCGTGGTTGTTATAATAATGGTGGTGGTTATGATCATGGTCGTAGTTGTTATAATCATGGTCATGGGTGTTATAGTCATAGTCGTCGTTGCTATAATCATGGTCATGGTTGTTATAATCGTGGTCGTGGTTTTTATAATCATTGTCGTGGGTGTTATAATCATAGTCGTGCTTCTTATAATCATAGTCGTGGTTGTTATAATCATTTACATGGTTGTAATGATCATGGTCGTGGGTGTTATAATCATAGTCGTGGCTGTTATAATCATGGTCGTGGTTGTTATAATCATGGCCGTGGTTGTTATAATCATGGTCGTGGCTGTTATAATCATGGTCGTAGGTGTTATAATCATAGTCACGTTTGTTATAATCATGGTCGTGGTTGTTATAATCGTGGTAATGGCTGTTATAATCATAGTCGTGTTTGTTATAATCATGGTCGTGGCTGTTATAATCATGGTCGTGGGTGTTATAATCATAGTCGTGATTGTTATAATCATGGTCGTGGTTGTTATAACCATTTACGTGGTTGTTATAATCATGGTCGTGGGTTTTATAATCATAGTCATGGGTGTTATAATCATGGTCGTGGTTGTTATAATCATGATCGTGGGTGTTATAATCATAGTCGTGGTTGTTATAATCATGGTCGCGGTTGTAATAATCATGGTTGTGGTTGTTACAATTAGAGTCGTGGTTGTTATAATAATGGTGGTGGCTACGATCATGGTCGTAGTTGTTATAATCATGGTCGTGGGTGTTATAATCATAGTCGTGGTTGTTATAATCATGGTCGTGGTTGTTATGATCATGGTCGTGGTTGTTATAATCATAGTCGTGTTTGTTATAATCATGGTTGTGGTTGTTACAATCATGGTCCTGGTTGTTATTATAATGTTGGTGGTTATGATCATGGTCATAGTTGTTATAATCATCGTCGTTGGTGTTATAAGCATAGTCGTGGTTGTTATAATCATGGTCATGGTTGTTATAATCATGGTCATGGTTGATAATCATGGTCGTGATAGTTATAATCATGGTCGCGGTGGTTATAATCATGGTCGTATTTGTTATAAGCATAGTCGTGGTTGTTATAATCATGTTCGTGGTTGTTATAATCATGGTCGTGGTTGTTTTAATAATGGTAGTGGGTGTTATAAACATAGTTGTGGTTGTTATAATCATGGTCGTGGTTGTTATAATCATAGTCTTGGCTGTTATAATCATAGTCGTGGTTGTTATAATCATGGTCGCGGTTGTTATAATCATGGTCGTGGGTGTTATAATCATGGTCGTGGTTGTTATAATCATGGTCGTGGATGTTATAATCATTTACGTGGTTGTTATAATCATGGTCGTGGGTGCTATAGTCATATTCACGGCTGTTATAATCATGGTCGTGGTTGTTATAATCATGGTCGTGGGTGTTATAATCATAGTCGTAGCTGTTATAATCATTGTCATGGTTGTTATAATCATTGTCGTGGTTGTTATAATCATGGTCGTGGTTGTTACACTCATGGTTGTGGCTGTTTTAATCATTGGCGTGGTTATGATCATGGTCGTAGTTTTTATAATCATGATCGCAGGTGTTATAATCATGGTCATGGTTGTTATAATCATGGTCGTGTTTGTTATGATCATTGTCATAGTTGTTATAATCATAGTCGTGGTTGTTATAATCATGGTCGTGGTTGTTACACTCATGGTCGTGGTTGTCATAATCATTGGCGTGGTTATGATCATGGTCGTAGTTTTTATAATCATGATCGCAGGTGTTATAATCATGGTCATGGTTGTTATAATCATGGTCGTGTTTGTTATAATCATTGTCATAGTTGTTATAATCATAGTCGTGGTTGTTATAATCATGGTCGTGGTTGTTACACTCATGGTCGTGGTTGTTATAATCATTGGCGTGGTTATGATCATGGTCGTGGGTGTAATAATCATAGTCGTGGTTGTTATAATCATGGTCGTGGTTGTTATAATCATAGTCGTGTTTGTTATAATCATGGTTGTGGTTGTTACAATCATGGTCCTGGTTGTTAGAATAATGGTGGTGGTTATGGTCATGGTCGTAGTTGTTATAATCATCGTCGTTGGTGTTATAAGCATATTCGTGGTTGTTATAATCATGGTCATGGTTGCTATAATCATGGTCATGGTTGATAATCATGGTCGTGATTGTTATAATCATGGTCGCGGTGGTTATAATCATGGTCGTAGGTGTTATAAGCATAGTCGTGGTTGTTATAATCATGTTCGTGGTTGTTATAATCATGGTCGTGGTTGTTATAATCATGGTCGTGGGTGCTATAAACATAGTTGTGGTTGTTATAATCATGGTCGTGGTTGTTATAATCATAGTCTTGGCTGTTATAATCATAGTCGTGGTTGTTATAATCATGGTCGCGGTTGTTATAATCATGGTCGTGGTTGTTACACTCATGGTTGTGGCTGTTTTAATCATTGGCTTGGTTATGATCATGGTCGTAGTTTTTATAATCATGATCGCAGGTGTTATAATCATGGTCATGGTTGTTATAATCATGGTCGTGTTTGTTATGATCATTGTCATAGTTGTTATAATCATAGTCGTGGTTGTTATAATCATGGTCGTGGTTGTTACACTCATGGTCGTGGTTGTCATAATCATTGGCGTGGTTATGATCATGGTCGTAGTTTTTATAATCATGATCGCAGGTGTTATAATCATGGTCATGGTTGTTATAATCATGGTCGTGTTTGTTATAATCATTGTCATAGTTGTTATAATCATAGTCGTGGTTGTTATAATCATGGTCGTGGTTGTTACACTCATGGTCGTGGTTGTTATAATCATTGGCGTGGTTATGATCATGGTCGTGGGTGTAATAATCATAGTCGTGGTTGTTATAATCATGGTCGTGGTTGTTATAATCATAGTCGTGTTTGCTATAATCATGGTTGTGGTTGTTACAATCATGGTCCTGGTTGTTAGAATAATGGTGGTGGTTATGGTCATGGTCGTAGTTGTTATAATCATCGTCGTTGGTGTTATAAGCATATTCGTGGTTGTTATAATCATGGTCATGGTTGCTATAATCATGGTCATGGTTGATAATCATGGTCGTGATTGTTATAATCATGGTCGCGGTGGTTATAATCATGGTCGTAGGTGTTATAAGCATAGTCGTGGTTGTTATAATGATGTTCGTGGTTGTTATGATCATGGTCGTGGTTGTTATAATCATGGTCGTGGGTGCTATAAACATAGTTGTGGTTGTTATAATCATGGTCGTGGTTGTTATAATCATAGTCTTGGCTGTTATAATCATAGTCGTGGTTGTTATAATCATGGTCGCGGTTGTTATAATCATGGTCGTGGGTGTTATAATCATGGTCGTGGTTGCTTTAATCATGGTCGTGGCTGTTATAATCATAGTCGTGGTTGTTATAATCATGGTCGTGGATGTTATAATCATTTACGTGGTTGTTATAATCATGGTCGTGGGTGTTATAATCATATTCACGGCTGTTATAATCATGGTCGTGGTTGTTATAATCATGGTCGTGGTTGTTATAATCATCGTCCCTGTTGTTATTATCATGGTCGTAGGTGTTATAATCATGGTCGTGGGTGTTATAAGCATAGTCGTGGTTGTTATAATCATGGTCATGGTTGTTATAATCATGGTAATGGTTGTTATAATAATGGTCGTGGTTGTTATAATCATGGTCGCGGTTGTTATTATCATGGTCGTAGGTGTTATAATCATGGTCGTGGGTGTTATAATCATATTCGTGGTTGTTATAATCATGGTCGTGGTTGCTTTAATCATGGTCGTGGGAGTTATATTCATAGTTGTGGTTGTTATAATCATGGTCGTGGTTGTTATAATCATGGTCGTGGTTGTTATAATCATCGTTGTGGTTGTTATAATCATGATCGTAGGTGTTATAATCATGGTCGTGGTTGTTATAATCATCGTTATGGTTGTTGTAATATGGTCGTAGGAGTTATAATCATAGTGAGGGTTGTTATAATCATAGTCGTGGTTATTATAATCATAGTCTTGGTTGTTATAATCATGGTCGCGGTTGTCATAATCATGGTGGTGGTTGTTATAATCATAGTCGTGGTTGTTATAATCATGGTTGTGGTTTTTACAATCATGGTCATGGTTGTTATAATAATGGTGGTGGTTATGATCATGGTCGTAGTTGTCATAATCATGGTCGTTGGTGTTATAAGCATAGTCGTGGTTGTTATAATCATGGTCATGGTTGTTATAATCATGGTTATGGTTGCTATAATCATGGTCGTGGTTGTTAAAATCATGGTAGCGGTTGTTATAATCATGGTCGTGGCTGTTATAATCATAGTTGTGTTTGTTATAATCATTGTCATGGTTGTTATAATTATACTCGTGGTTGTTATAATCATGGTCGTGGTTGTTACACTCATGGTCCTTGTTGTTATAATCATGGTCGTGGTTGTTATAATCATGGTCGTGGGTGTTATAATCATAGTCGTGGTTGTCATAATCATGGTCTTGGTTGTTATGATCATAGTCATGGTTGTTATAATCATGGTTGTGGTTGTTACAATCATAGTCGTGGTTGTTATAATAATGGTGGTGGTTATGATCATGGTCGTAGTTGTTATAATCATGGTCGTTGGTGTTATAAGCATAGTCGTGGTTGTTATAATCATGGTCATGGTTGTTATAATCATGGTCATTGTTGCTATAATCATGGCCGTGGTTGTCATAATCATGGTCGCGGTTGTTATAATCATGGTCGTAGGTTTTATAATCATAGTCGTGGTTGTTATAATCATAGTCGCGGTTGTTTTTATCATAGTCGTGGTTGTTATAATCATGGTCGTGGGTGTTATAATCATGGTCGTGGTTGTTATAATCATGGTCGTGGTTGTTATAATCATGGTCGTGGGTGTTATAAACATAGGTGTGATTGTTATAATCATGGTCGTAGGTGTTATAATCATAGTCGTGGTTGTTATAATCATGGTCGTGGTTGTTACAATCATGGTCGTGGTTGATATAATCATAGTCATAGTTGTTATAATCATGGTCGTGGGTGTTATAAACATAGTTGTGGTTGTTATAATCATGGTCGTAGGTGTTATAATAATAGGTGTGGTTGTTATAATCATAGTCGTGGTTGTTATAATCATAGTCGTGGTTGTTGTATTCGTGATCGTGGGTGTTATAATCATGGTCGTGGTTGTTATAATCATGGTCGTGGTTGTTATAATCATTGTCGTGGGTGTTATAAACATAGTTGCGGTTGTTATAATCATAGTCTTGGTTGTTATAATCACAGTCGTGGTTGTTATAATCATGGTCGTGGGTGCTATAATCATAGTCGTGGTTATTATAATCATGGTCGTGATTGCTTTAATCATGGTCGTGTCTGTTATAATCATAGTCGTGTTTGTTATAATCATTGTCATGGTTGGTATAATCACACTCGTGGTTGTTATAATCATGGTCGTGTTTGTTACACTCATGGTCGTGGTTGTTATAATCATGGTCGTGGTTGTTATAATCATGGTCGTGGGTGTTATAATCATAGTCGTGGTTATTATAATCATGGTCGTGGTTGTTATAATCATAGTCGTGGTTGTTATAATCTTGGCTGTGGTTGTTATAATCATGGTCGTGGTTGTTATAATAATGGTGGTGGTTATGATCATGGTCGTAGTTGTTATATTCATGGTCGTTGGTGTTA
The DNA here is from genome assembly GCA_958450375.1 of Homarus gammarus. Classification (NCBI taxonomy): domain Eukaryota; kingdom Metazoa; phylum Arthropoda; class Malacostraca; order Decapoda; family Nephropidae; genus Homarus; species Homarus gammarus. Next base: position 865,651 of record CAUDMG010003003.1, read on the forward strand.
TAAGCATAGTCGTGGTTGTTATAATCATGGTCGTGGTTGTTATAATCATGGTCGCGGTTGTTATAATCATGGTCGTAGGTGTTATAATCATAGTCGTGGTTGTTATAATCATAGTCGTGGTTGTTATAATCATAGTCATGGTTGTTATAATCGTGGTCGTGGGTGTTATAATCATGGTCGTGGTTGTTATAATCATGGTCGTGGTTGTTATAATCATAGTCGTGGTTGTTATAATCATGGTCGTGGGTGTTATAATCATACCCGTGGTTGCTATAATCATGGTCGCGGTTGTTATAATCATGGTTGTGGTTGTTACAATTATAGTCGTGGTTGTTATAATCATGGTGGTGGTTATGATTATGGTCGTAGTTGTTATAATCATGGTCGTGGTTGTTATAATCAAAGTCATGGTTTTTATAATCATGATCGTGGTTGCTTTAATCATGGTCGTGGCTGTTATAATCATAGTCGTGTTTGTTATAATCATTGTCATGGCTGTTATATTCACACTCCTGGTTGTAATAATCATGGTCGTGGTTGTTACACTCATGGTCGTGGTTGTTGTAATCATGGTCGTGGGTGTTATAATCATGGTCGTGGGTGTTATAATCATAGTCGTGGTTGTTATAATCATGGTTGTGGTTGTTACAATCATTGTCGTGGTTGTAATAATAATGGTGGTGGTTATGATCATGGTCGTAGTTGTTATAATCAACGTCGTTGGTGTTATAAGCAGAGTCGTGCTTGTTATAATCATGGTCATGGTTGTTATAATCATGGTCGTGGTTGTTATAATCATAGTCGTGGTTGTTATAATCATAGTCGTGGTTGTTGTAATCGTGGTCGTGGATGTTATAATCATGGTCGTGGTTGTTATAATAATGGTGGTGGTTATGATCATGGTCGTAGTTGTTATAATCAACGTCGTTGGTGTTATAAGCATAGTCGTCCTTGTTATAATAATGGTCATGGTTCTTATAATCATAGTCGTGGTTGTTATAATCATAGTCGTGATTGTTATAATCATAGTCGTGGTTGTTGTAATCGTGGTCGTGGATGTTATAATCATGGTCGTGGTTGTTATAATCATGGTTGTGGTTGTTATAATCATAGTCGTGGTTGTTATAATAATGGTCGCGGTTGTTATAATCATGGTTGTGGGTGTTATAAACATAGTTGTGGTTGTTATAATCATCGTCGTAGGTGTTATAATCATAGTCGTGGTTGTTGTAATCATAGTCTTGGTTGTTATAATCATAGTCGTGGTTGTTATAATCATGGTCGCAGTTGTTATAATCATGGTCCTGGGTCTTATAATCATAGTCGTGGTTGTTATAATCATGGTCGTGGTTGCTTTAATCATGGTCGTGTCTGTTATAATCATAGTCGTGTTTGTTATAATCATTGTCATGGTTGGTATAATCATACTCGTGGTTGTTATAATCATGGTCGTGGTTGTTACACTCATGGTCGTGGTTGTTATAATCATGGTCGTGGTTGTTGTAATCATGGTCGTGGGTGTCATAATCATAGTCGTGGTTATTATAATCATGGTCGTGGTTGTTATATTCATAGTCTTGGTTGTTATTTTCCTGGTTGTGGTTGTTACAGTCATGGTCGTGTCTGTAATAATCATAGTCGTGTTTGTTACAATCATTGTCATGGTTGGGAAAATCATACTCGTGGTTGTTATAATCATGGTCGTGTTTGTTTCACTCATGGTCGTGGTTGTTATAATCATGGTCGTAGTTGTTATAAGCATGGTCGTTGGTGTTATAAGCATAGTCGTCGTTGTTATAATCATGGTCATGGTTGTTATAATCATTGTCATGGTTGTTATAATCATGGTCGTGGTTGTTATAATCATGGTCGCGTTTGTTATAATCATGGTCGTAGGTGTTATAATCATAGTCGTGGTTGTTATAATCATAGTCGTGGTTGTTATAATCACAGTCGTGGTTGTTATATTCGTGGACGTGGGTGTTATAATCATGGTCGTGGTTGTTATTATCATGGTCGTGGTTGTTATAATCATGGTCGTGGGTGTTATAAACATAGTTGTGTTTGTTATAATCATGGTCGTAGGTGTTATAATCATATTCGTGGTTCTTATAATCATGGTCGTGGTTGTTGTAATCATAGTCGTGGTTGTCATAATCATGGTTGTAGTTGTTACAATCATGGTCGTGGTTGTTATAATAATGGTGGTGGTTTCATGGTCGTAGTTGTTATAATCATGGTCGTTGGTGTTATAAGCATATTCGTGGTCGTTATAATCATGGTCATGGTTGTTATAATCATGGTCATGGTTGTTATAATCATGGTCGTGGTTGTTATAATCATGGTCGCGGTTGTTATAATCAAGGTCGTGGTTGCTTTAATCATGGTCGTGGCTGTTGTAATCATAGTCGTGTTTGTTATAATCTTTGTCATGGTTGTTATAATCATAGTCGTGGTTGTTTTAATCATGGTCGTGGTTGTTGCAATCATGGTCGTGGTTGTTATAATCATGGTCGTGGTTGTTATAATCGTGGTCGTGGGTGTTATAATCATGGTCCTGGTTGTTATAATCACGGTCGTGTTTGTTATAATTATGGTCGTGGGTGTTATAATCATATTTGTGGTTGTTATAATCACGGTCGTGGTTGTTATAATTATGGTCGTGGGTGTTATAATCAAAGTCCTGGTTTTTATAATCATGGTCATGGTTGTTTTAATCATGGTCGTAGGTGTAATAAACTGGTCGTGGTTGTTATAATCATAGTCGTGGTTGTTATAATCGTAGTAATGGTTGTTATAATAATGGTCGTGGTTGCCATAATCATGGTTGTGGTTGTTACAATCATATGCGTGGTTGTTATAATAATGGTGGTGGTTATGATCATGGTCGTAGTTGTTATAATCATGGTCGTGGGTGTTATAATCATAGTCGTGGTTGCTGTAATCATGATCATGGTTTTTATAATCATGGTCGTGGTTGTTATAATCATGGTCGTGGGTGTTATAATCATAGTCGTGCTTGTTATAATCATAGTCATGGTTGTTATAATCATGGTCGTGGTTGTTATTATCATGGTTGTGGTTGTTACAATCATGGTCGTTGTTGCTATAATAATGGTGGTGGTTATGATCATGGTCGTAGTTGTTATAATCATGGTCGTGGGTGTTATAATCATAGTCGTGGTTGTTATAATCATGGTCGTGGTTGTTATAATCATTTACGTGGTTGTTATAATCATGGTTGTGGGTGTTATAATCATAGTCGTGGCTGTTATAATCATGGCCGTGGTTGTTATAATCATGGTCGTGGGTGTTATAATCATGGTCGTGGCCGTTATAATCATGGTCGTAGGTGTTATAATCATAGTCATGGTTGTAAAATCATGGTCGTGATTGTTATAATCATGGTCGTGGCTGTTATAATCATAGTCGAGTTTGTTATAATCATTGTCATGGTTGTTATAATCATGGTCGTGGTTGTTATAATCATTGGCGTGGTTATGACATGGTCGTAGTTTTAATAATCATGATCGCTGGTGTTATAATCATGGTCATGGTTGTTATAATCATAGTCATGGTTGTCATAATCGTGTTCGTGGGTGTTATAATCATGGTCGTGGTTGTTATAATCATGGTCGTGGTTGTTATAATCATGGTCGTGGTTGTTATAATCATCGTTGTGGTTGTTATAATCATAGTCGTAGGTGTTATAATCATAGTCGTGGATATTATAATCACAGTCGTGGTTGTTATAATCATAGGCGTGGTTGTTATAATCATGGTCACGGTTGTTATAATCATTGTTGTGGTTGTTACAATCATAGTCGTGGTTGTTATAATCATGGTGGTGGTTGTTATAATTATAGTCGTGGTTGTTATAATCATGGTTGTGGTTGTTATAATCATGGTTGTGGTAGTTACAATCATGGTCGTGGTTGTTATAATAATGGTGGTGGTTATGATCATGGTCGTAGTTGATATAATCATGGTCGTGGGTGCTATAATCATAGTCGTGGTTGCTATAATCATGGTCATGGTTGTTATAATCATGGTCGTGTTTGTTATAATCATGGTCGTGGGTGTTATAATCATAGTCGTGCTTGTTATAATCATACTCATGGTTGTTATAATCATGGTCGTGGTTGTTATAATCATGGTTGTGGTTGTTGCAAGCATGGTCGTGGTTGTTATAATAATGGTGGTGGTTATGATCATGGTTGTTGTTGTTATAATCATGGTCGTTGGTGTTATAAGCATAGTCGTCGTTGTTATAATCATGGTCATGGTTGTTATAATGATGGTCGTAGGTATTATAATCATAGTCGTGGTTGTTTTAATCATAGTCGTGGTTGTTATAATCATGGTCGTAGGTGTTATAATAATAGTCGTGGTTGTTATAATCATGGTCGTGGTTGTTATAATCATAGTCGTGGTTGTTATAATCATGGTCGTAGGTTTTATAATCATAGTCGTCGTTGTTATAATCATGGTCGCGGGTGTTATAATCATGGTTGTGGTTGTTACAATTATAGTCGTGGTTGTTATAATCATGGTGGTGGTTGCTTTAATCATGGTCGTGGCTGCTATAATCATAGTCGTGTTTGTTATAATCATTGTCATGGCTGTTATTTTCACACTCGTGGTTGTTATAATCTTGGTCGTGGTTGTTACACTCATGGTCGTGGTTGTTGTAATCATGGTCGTGGTTGTTATAATCATGGTTGTGGGTGTTATAATCATAGTCGTTAAGGTTATAATCATGGTCGTGGTTGTTATAATCATAGTCGTGGTTGTTATAATCATGGTTGTGGTTGTTGCAATCATGGTCGTGGTTGTTATAATAATGGTGGTGGTTATGATCATGGTCGTAGTTGTTATAATCATGGTCGTTGGTGTTATAAGCATAGTCGTGCTTGTTATAATCATGGTCATGGTTCTTATAATCATGGTCGGGGTTGTTATAATCATGGTCGCGGTTGTTATAATGATGGTCGTAGGTATTATAATCATAGTCGTGGTTGTTATAATCATGGTCGCGGTTGTTATAATCATGGTCGTGGGTGTTATAATATTAGTCGTGGTTGTTATAATCATGGTCGTGGTTGTTTTAATCATAGTCGTGGTTGTTATAATCATGGTCGTGGGTGTTATAATCATAGTCGTGTTTGTTATAATCATGGTCGCGGTTGTTATAATCATGGTTGTCGTTGTTACAATTATATTCGTGGTTGTTATAATCATGGTGGTGGTTATGATTATGGTCGTAGTTGTTATAATCATGGTCGTGGTTGTTATAATCATAGTCATGGTTTTTATAATCATGGTCGTGGTTGCTTTAATCATGGTCGTGGCTGTAATAATCATAGTCGTGTTTGTTATAATCATTGTCATGGCTGTTATATTCACACTCGTGGTTGTTATAATCATGGTCGTGGTTGTTACACTCATGGTCGTGGTTGTTGTAATCATGGTCGTGGTTGTTATAATCATGGTCGTGGGTGTTATAATCATAGTCGTTGTTGTTATAATCATGGTCGTGGTTGTTATAATCATAGTCGTGGTTGTTATAATCATGGTTGTGGTTGTTACAATCATGGTCGTGGTTATTATAATAATGGTGGTGGTTATGATCATGGTCGTAGATGTCATAATCATGGTCGTTGGTGTTATAAGCATAGTCGTGCTTGTTATAATCATGGTCATGGTTGTTATAATCATGGTCATGGTTCTTATAATCATGGTCGGGGTTGTTATAATCATAGTCGCGGTTGTTATAATGATGGTCGTAGGTATTATAATCATAGTCGTGGTTGTTTTAATCATAGTCGTGGTTGTTATAATCATAGTCGTGGTTGTTGTAATCGTGGTCGTGGGTGTTATAATCATGGTCGTGGTTGTTATAATCATGGTCGTGGTTGTTATAATCATTGTCGTGGTTGTTATAATCATGGTCGCGGTTGTTATAATCATGGTCGTGTCTGTTATAATCATAGTCGTGTTTGTTATAATCATTGTCATGGTTGGTATAATCATACTCGTGGTTGTTATAATCATGGTCGTGGGTGTTACACTCATGGTCGTGGTTGTTATAATCATGGTCGTGGTTGTTATAATCATGGTCGTGGGTGTTATAATCATAGTCTTTGTTATTATAATCATGCTCGTGGTTGTTATAATCATAGTCGTGGTTGTTATAATCATGGTTGTGGTTGTTATAATCATGGTCGTGTCTGTTATAATCATAGTCGTGTTTGTTATAATCATTGTCATGGTTGGGATAATCATACTCGTGGTTGTTATAATCATGGTCGTGGTTGTTACACTCATGGTCGTGGTTGTTATAATCATGGTCGTAGTTGTTATAATCATGGTCGTTGGTGTTATAAGCATAGTCGTGGTTGCTATAATCATGGTAATGGTTGTTATACTCGTGGTCATGGTTGTTACAATCATGGTCGTGGTTGTTATAATCATGGTCGCGTTTGTTATAATCATGGTCGTAGGTGTTATAATCATAGTCGTGGTTGTTATAATCATGGTCGTGGTTGTTATAATCATGGTCGTGGGTGTTATAAACATAGTTGTGGTTGTTATAATCATGGTCGTAGGTGTTATAATCATAGTCGTGGTTGTTATAATCATGGTCGGGGTTGTTATAATCATAGTCGTGGTTGTTATAATCATGGTTGTGGTTGTAGCAGTCATGGTCGTCGTTGTAATAATAATGGTGGTGGTTATGATCATGGTCGTAGTTGTTATAATCATGGTCGTTCGCGGTATAAGCATTGTCGTGGTTGTTATAATCATGGTCATGTTTGTTATAATCATGGTCATGGTTGTTATAATCATGGTCGTGGTTGTTATAATCATGGTCCTGGTTGTTATAATCATAGTCGTGGTTGTTATAATCATGGTCGCGGTTGTTATAATCATGGTCGTGGGTGTTATAATATTAGACGTGGTTGTTATAATCATGGTCGTGGTTGTTTTAATCATAGTCGTGGTTGTTATAATCATGGTCGTGGGTGTTATAATCATAGTCGTGGTTGTTATAATCATGGTCGCGGTTGTTATAATCATGGTTGTCGTTGTTACAATTATATTCGTGGTTGTTATAATCATGGTGGTGGTTATGATAATGGTCGTAGTTGTTATAATCATGGTCGTGGTTGTTATAATCATAGTCATGGTTTTCATAATCACGGTCGTGGTTGCTTTAATCATGGTCGTGGCTGTTATAATCATAGTCGTGTTTGTTATAATCATTGTCATGGCTGTTATATTCACACTCGTGGTTGTTATAATCATGGTCGTGGTTGTTACACTCAAGGTCGTGGTTGTTGTAATCATGGTCGTGGTTGTTATAATCATGGTCGTGGGTGTTATAATCATAGTCATTGTTGTTATAATCATGGTCGTGGTTGTTATAATCATAGTCGTGGTTGTTATAATCATGGTTGTGGTTGTTACAATCATGGTCGTGGTTATTATAATAATGGTGGTGGTTATGATCATGGTCGTAGATATCATAATCATGGTCGTTGGTGTTATAAGCATAGTCGTGCTTGTTATAATCATGGTCATGGTTGTTATAATCATGGTCATGGTTCTTATAATCATGGTCGGGGTTGTTATAATCATGGTCGCGGTGGTTATAATGATGGTCGTAGGTATTATAATCATAGTCGTGGTTGTTTTAATCATAGTCGTGGTTGTTATAATCATAGTCGTGGTTGTTGTAATCGTGGTCGTGGGTGTTATAATCATGGTCGTGGTTGTTATAATCATGGTCGTGGTTGTTATAATCATTGTCGTGGTTGTTATAATCATGGTCGCGGTTGTTATAATCATGGTCGTGTCTGTTATAATCATAGTCGTGTTTGTTATAATCATTGTCATGGTTGGTATAATCATACTCGTGGTTGTTATAATCATGGTCGTGGGTGTTACACTCATGGTCGTGGTTGTTATAATCATGGTCGTGGTTGTTATAATCATGGTCGTGGGTGTTATAATCATAGTCTTTGTTATTATAATCATGCTCGTGGTTGTTATAATCATAGTCGTGGTTGTTATAATCATGGTTGTGGTTGTTACAATCATGGTCGTGTCTGTTATAATCATAGTCGTGTTTGTTATAATCATTGTCATGGTTGGGATTATCATACTCGTGGTTGTTATAATCATGGTCGTGGTTGTTACACTCATGGTCGTGGTTGTTATAATCATGGTCGTAGTTGTTATAATCATGGTCGTTGGTGTTATAAGCATAGTCGTGGTTGTTATAATCATGGTCATGGTTGTTATACTCGTGGTCATGGTATTTATAATCATGGTCGTGGTTGTTATAATCATGGTCGCGTTTGTTATAATCATGGTCGTAGGTGTTATAATCATAGTCGTGGTTGTTATAATCATGGTCGTGGTTGTTATAATCATGGTCGTGGGTGTTATAAACATAGTTGTGGTTGTTATAATCATGGTCGTAGGTGTTATAATCATAGTCGTGGTTGTTATAATCATGGTCGTGGTTGTTATAATCATAGTCGTGGTTGTTATAATCATGGTTGTGGTTGTAGCAATCATGGTCGTCGTTGTTATAATAATGGTGGTGGTTATGATCATGGTCGTAGTTGTTATAATCATGGTCGTTCGCGGTATAAGCATAGTCGTGGTTGTTTTAATCATGGTCATGTTTGTTATAATCATGGTCATGGTTGTTATAATCATGGTCGTGGTTGTTATAATCATGGTCCTGGTTGTTATAATCATAGTCGTGGTTGTTATAATCATGGTCGCGGTTGTTATAATCATGGTCGTGGGTGTTATAATATTAGTCGTGGTTGTTATAATCATGGTCGTGGTTGTTTTAATCATAGTCGTGGTTGTTATAATCATGGTCGTGGGTGTTATAATCATAGTCGTAGTTGTTATAATCATGGTCGCGGTTGTTATAATCGAGGTTGTCGTTGCTACAATTATATTCGTGGTTGTTATAATCATGGTGGTGGTTATGATAATGGTCGTAGTTGTTATAATCATGGTCGTGGTTGTTATAATCATAGTCATGGTTTTCATAATCATGGTCGTGGTTGCTTTAATCATGGTCGTGGCTGTTATAATCATAGTCGTGTTTGTTATAATCATTGTCATGGCTGTTATATTCACACTCGTGGTTGTTATAATCATGGTCGTGGTTGTTACACTCAAGGTCGTGGTTGTTGTAATCATACTCATGGTTGTTATAATCATGGTCGTGGTTGTTACACTCATGGTCGTGGTTGTGATAATCATGGTCGTAGTTGTTATAATCATGGTCGTTGGTGTTATAAGCATGGTCGTGGTTGTTATAATCATGGTCATGGTTGTTATACTCGTGGTCATGGTTGTTATAATCATGGTCGTGGTTGTTATAATCATGGTCGCGTTTGTTATAATCATGGTCGTAGGTGTTATAATCATAGTCGTGGTTGTTGAAATCATAGTCGTGGTTGTTATAATCATAGTCGTGGTTGTTATATTCGTGGTCGTGGGTGTTATAATCATGGTCGTGGTTGTTATAATCATGGTCGTGGTTGTTATAATCATGGTCGTGGGTGTTATAAACATAGTTGTGGTTGTTATAATAATGGTCGTAGGTGTTATAATCATAGTCGTGGTTGTTATAATCATGGTCGTGGTTGTTATAATCATAGTCGTGGTTGTTATAATCATGGTTGTGGTTGAAACAATCATGGTCGTGGTTCTTATAATAATGGTGGTGGTTATGATCATGGTCGTAGTTGTTATAATCATGGTCGTTGGTGGTATAAGCATAGTCGTGGTTGTTATAATCATGGTCATGGTTGGGATAATCATACTCGTGGTTGTTATAATCATGGTCGTGGTTGTTACACTCATGGTCGTGGTTGTTATAATCATGGTCGTAGTTGTTATAATCATGGTCGTTGGTGTTATAAGAATAGTCGTGGTTGTTATAATCATGGTCATGGTTGTTATACTCGTGGTCATGGTTGTTATAATCATGGTCGTAGTTGTTATAATCATGGTCGCGTTTGTTATAATCATGGTCGTAGGTGTTATAATCATAGTCGTGGTTGTCATAATCATGGTCGTGGTTGTTATAATCATGGTCGTGGGTGTTATAAACATAGTTGTGGTTGACATAATCATGGTCGTAGGTGTTATAATCATAGTCGTGGTTGTTATAATCATGGTCGTGGTTGTTATAATCATAGTCGTGGTTGTTATAATCATGGTTGTGGTTGTAGCAATCATGGTCGTCGTTGTTATAATAATGGTGGTGGTTATGATCATGGTCGTAGTTGTTATAATCATGGTCGTTGGCGGTATAAGCATAGTCGTGGTTGTTATAATCATGGTCATGGTTGTTATAATCATGGTCATGGTTGTTATAATCATGGTCGTGGTTGTTATAATCATGGTCCTGGTTGTTATAATCATAGTCGTGGTTGTTATAATCATGGTCGCGGTTGTTATAATCATGGTCGTGGGTGTTATAATATTAGTCGTGGTTGTTATAATCATGGTCGTGGTTGTTTTAATCATAGTCGTGGTTGTTATAATCATGGTCGTGGGTGTAATAATCATAGTCGTGGTTGTTATAATCATGGTCGCGGTTGTTATAATCATGGTTGTCGTTGTTACAATTATATTCGTGGTTGTTATAATCATGGTGGTGGTTATGATAATGGTCGTAGTTGTTATAATCATGGTCGTGGTTGTTATAATCATAGTCATGGTTTTTATAATCATGGTCGTGGTTGCTTTAATCATGGTCGTGGCTGTTATAATCATAGTCGTGTTTCCTATAATCATTGTCATGGTTGTTATAATCATAGTCGTGGTTGTTATAATCATGGTCATGGTTGTTATAATCATGGTCATGGCTATTATTATCATGGTCGTGGTTGTTATAATCATGGTCGCGGTTGTTATAATCGTGGTCGTAGGTGTTATAATCATAGTCGTGGTTGTTATAATCATAGTCGCGGTTGTTATAATCATAGTCGTGGTTGTTATAATCGTGGTCGTGGGTGTTATAATCATGGTCGTGGTTGTTATAATCATGGTCGTGGTTGTTATAATCATGGTCGTGGGTGTTATAAACATAGTTGTGATTGTTATAATCATATTCTTGGTTGTTATAATCATAGCCGTGGTTGTTATAATCATGGTCCCGGTTGTCATAATCATGGTTGTGGTTGCTACAATCATAGTCGTGGTTGTTATAATAATGGTGGTGGTTATGATCATGGTCATAATTGTTATAATCAAGGTCGTGGGTGTTATAATCATAGTCGTGGTTGTTATAATCATGGTCGTGGTTGCTTTAATCATGGTCGTGGCTGTTGTAATCATAGTCGTGTTTGTTATAATCATTGTCATGGTTGTTATAATCATAGTCGTGGTTGTTATTATCATGGTCGTGGTTGTCACAATCATGGTCGTGGTTGTTAAAATCATGGGCGTGGTTATGATCATGGTCGTAGTTTTTATAATCATGATTGCAGGTGTTATAATCATGGTCATGGTTGTTATAATCATAGTCGTGGTTGTTATAATCCTGGTCGTGGGTGTTATAATCATGGTCGTTGTTGTTATAATCACGATCGTGGTTGTTATTATCATGGTCGTGGGTGTTATAATCATATTTGTGGTTGTTATAATCATGGTCGTGGTTGTTATAATTATGGTCGTGGGTGTTATAATCAAAGTCGTGGTTGTTATGATCATGGTCATGGTTGTTATAATCATGGTCGTAGGTGTAATAAACATGGTCGTGGTTGTTATAATCACAGTCGTGGTTGTTATAATCATAGGCGTGGTTGTTAAAATAATGGTGGTGGTTATGATCATGGTCGTAGTTGTTATTATCATGGTCGTGGGTGTTATAATCATAGTCGTGGTTGTTATAATCATGGTCGTGGTTGTTATAATCATGGTCATGGTTCTTATAATCATGGTCGTGGTTGTTATAATCATGGTCGTGGTTGTTATAATCATGGTCGTAGGTATAATAATCATAGTCGTGGTTGTTATAATCTTAGTCGTGGGTGTTATAATCATGGTCGTGGTTGTTATAATCATGGTTGTGGTTGTTACAATCATGGTCGTGGTTGTTAAAATAATGGTGGTGGTTATGATCATGGTCGTAGTTGTTATTATCATGGTCGTGGGTGTTATAATCATAGTCGTGGTTGCTATAATTATGGTCATGGTTCTTATAATCATGGTCGGGGTTGTTATAATCATGGTTGCGGTTGTTATAATGATGGTCGTAGGTATTATAATCATAGTCGTGGTTGTTTTAATCTTAGTCGTGGTTGTTATAATCCTAGTCGTGGTTGTTGTAATCGTGGTCGTGGGTGTTTTAATCATGGTCGTGTTTGTTATAATCATGGTCGTGGTTGCTATAATCATAGTCGTGGTTGTTATAATCATGGTCGCGGTTGTTATAATCATGGTCGTGGGTGTTATAAACATAGTTGTGGTTGTAATACTCTTCGTCGTAGGTGTTATAATCATGGTCGTGGTTGTTATAATCATAGTCTTCGTTGTTATAATCATAGTCGTGGTTGTTATAATCATGGTCGCGGTTGTTATAATCATGGTCGTGGGTGTTATAATCTTAGTCGTGGTTGTTATAATCATGGTCGTGGTTGCTTTAATCATGGTCGTGTCTGTTATAATCATAGTCGTGGTTGTTATAATCATTGTCGTGGTTGTTATAATCATAGTCGTGGTTGTTATAATCATGGTCGTGGTTGTTACACTCATGGTCGTGGTTGTTATAATCATGGTCGTGGTTGTTATAATCATGGTCGTGGGTGTTATAATCATAGTCGTTGTTATTATAATCATGGTCGTGGTTGTTATAATCATAGGCGTGGTTGTTATAATCATGGTTGTGGTTGTTACAATCATGGTCGTGTCTGTTATAATCATAGTGGTGTTTGTTATAATCATTGTCATGGTTGGGATAATCATACTCGTGGTTGTTATATTCATGGTCGTGGTTGTTATAATCATGGTCGTGGTTCTTATAATCATGGTCGTTGTTGTTATAATCATAGTCGTGGTTGTTATAATCATAGTCGTGGTTGTTATAATCATGGTCATGGTTGTTATACTCGTGGTCATGGTTGTTATAATCATGGTCGTGGTTGTTATAATCATGGTCGCGTTTGTTATAATCATGGTCGTAGGTGTTATAATCATAGTCGTGGTTGTTATAATCATAATCGTGGTGGTTATAATCATAGTCGTGGTTGTTATATCATGGTCGTGGTTGTTATAATCATGGTCGTGGTTGTTATAATCATGGTCGTGGTTGTTATAATCATGGTCGTGGGTGTTATAATCATAGTTGTGGTTGTTATAATCATGGTCGTAGGTGTTATAATCATAGTCGTGGTTGTTATAATCATGGTCGTGGTTGTTATAATCATAGTCGTGGTTGTTATAATCATGGTCGTGGTTGCTTTAATCATGGTCGTGGCTGTTGTAATCATAGTCATGCTTGTTATAATCTATGTCATGGTTGTTATAATCATAGTCGTGGTTGTTATAATCATGGTCGTGGTTGTTACAATCATGGTCGTGGTTGTTATAATCATGGGCGTGGTTATGATCATGGTCGTAGTTTTTATATTCATGTTGCGGTGTTATAATCATGGTCGTGGTTGTTATAATCATAGTCGTGGTTGTTATAATCATGGTCGTGGTTGTTATAATCATGGTCGTGGTTGTTATAATCATGGTCATGGTTGTTATAATCATGGTCGTGGTGTTATAATCATGGTCGTGGTTGTTATAATCATAGTCGTTGTTGTTATAATCGTAGTAATGGTTGTTATAATCATGGTCGTGGTTGCTATAATCATGGTTGTGGTTGTTACAATAATGGGCGTGGTTGTTATAATCATAGTGGTGGTTATGATCATGGTCGTGGTTGTTATAATCATGGTCGTGGGTGTTATAATCATAGTCGTGGCTGTTATAATCATGGTCGTGGTTGATAAAATCATCGCCCTGGATTGGTATAATCATGGTCGTGAGTGTTATAATCATAGTCGTGTTGTTATAATCATAGTCTCGGTTGCTATAATCATGGTCGTGGTTGTTATAATCATGGTCGTGGTTGTTATAATCATGGTCGTGGTTGTTATAATCATGGTGGTGGTTATGATCATGGTCGTGGTTGTTATAATCATGGTCGTGGGTGTTATAATCATAGTCGTGGTTGTTATAATCATGGTCGTGGTTGTTATAATCATAGTCGTGGTTGTTATAATCATGGTCGTGGTTGTTATAATCATAGTCGTGGTTGTTATAATCATGGTCGTGGTTGTTATAATCATGGTCGTGGTTGTTATAATCATGGTGGTGGTTACGATCATGGTCGTGTTGTTATAATCATGTTCGTGGTAGTTATAATCATAGTCGTGGTTGTTATAATCATGGTCCTGGTTGTTATAATCATGGTCGTGGTTGTTATAATCATGGTCGTGGTTGTTATAATCATGGTCGTGGGTGTTATAATCATGGTCGTGGTTGTTATAATCATGGTCGTGGTTGTTATAATCATGGTCGTGGTTGTTATAATCATAGTCGTGGTTGTTATAATCATGGTCGTGGTTGTTATAATCATGGTCGATGGTTGTTATAATCATAGTCGTGGTTGTTATAATCATAGTCGTGGTTGTTATAATCATGGTCGTGGTTGTTATAATCATAGTCGTGGTTGTTATAATCATGGTCGTGGTTGTTATAATCATGGTCGTGGTTGTTATAATCATGGTCGTGGTTGTTATAATCATAGTCGTGGTTGTTATAATCATGGTCGTGGTTGTTATAATCATGGTCGTGGTTATGATCATGGTCGTGTTGTTATAATCATGGTCGTGGTTGTTATAATCATAGTCGTGGTTGTTATAATCATGGTCGTGGTTGTTATAATCATGTCGTGTTTTTCTTATAATCATGGTCGTGGTTGTTATAATCATAGTCGTGGTTGTTATAATCATGGTCGTGGTTGTTATAATCATGGTCGTGGTTGTTATAATCATAGTCGTGGTTGTTATAATCATGGTCGTGGTGTTATAATCATAGTCGTGGTTGTTATAATTATGGTCGTGGTTGTTATAATCATGGTCGTGGTTGTTATAATCATGGTCGTGGTTGTTATAATCATAGTCGTGGTTGTTATAATCATGGTCGTGGTTGCTTATAATCATGGTCGTGGTTGTTATAATCATAGTTGTGGTTGTTATAATCATGTCGTGGTTGTTATAATCATAGTCGTGGTTGTTATAATCATGGTCGTGGTTGTTATAATCATGGTCGTGGTTGTTATAATCATGGTCGTGGTTGTTATAATCATGGTCGTGGTTGTTATAATCATGGTCGTGGTTGTTATAATCATGGTCGTGGTGTTATAATCATAGTCGTGGTTGTTATAATCATAGTCGTGGTTGTTATAATCATGGTCGTGGTTGTTATAATCATGGTCACGGTTGTTATAATCATGGTCGTGGTTGTTATAATCATAGTCGTGGTTGTTATAATCATGGTCGTGGTTGTTATAATCATGGTCATGGTTGTTATAATCATGGTGGTTGTTATATCATGGTCGTGGTTGTTATAATCATGGTCGTGGTTGTTATAATCATAGTCGTGGTTGTTATAATCATGGTCGTGGTTGTTATAATCATGGTCGTGGTTGTTATAATCATGGTCGTGGTTGTATAATCATGGTCGTGGTTGTTATAATCATGGTCGTGGTTGTTATAATCATGGTCGTGTTGTTATAATCATAGTCGTGGTTGTTATAATCATGGTCGTGGTTGTTATAATCATAGTCGTGGTTGTTATAATCATGGTCGTGGTTGTTATAATCATGGTCGTGGTTGTTATAATCATGGTCGTGGTTGTTATAATCATGTTCGTGGTTGTTATAATCATGGTCGTGGTTGTTATAATCATGGTCGTGGTGTTATAATCATAGTCGTGGTTGTTATAATCATGGTCGTGGTTGTTATAATCATAGTCGTGGTTGTTATAATCATGGTCGTGGTTGTTACAATCATGGTCGTGGTTGTTATAATCATGGTCGTGGTTGTTATAATCATGGTCGTGGGTGTTATAATCATAGTCGTGGTTGTTATAATCATGGTCGTGGTTGTTATAATCATAGTCGTGGTTGTTATAATCATGGTCGTGGTTGTTACAATCATGGTCGTGTCTGTTATAATCATAGTCGTGTTTGTTATAATCATTGTCATGGTTGGTATAATCATACTCGTGGTTGTTATAATCATGGTCGTGGTTGTTACACTCATGGTCGTGGTTGTTATAATCATGGTCGTGGTTGTTATAATCATGGTCGTGGTGTTATAATCATAGTCGTGGTTGTTATAATCATGGTCGTGGTTGTTATAATCATAGTCGTGCTTGTTATAATCATAGTCATGGTTGTTATAATCATGGTCGTGGTTGTTATAATCATGGTTGTGGTTGCTACAATCATGGTCGTTGTTGTTATTTTTATGGTGGTGGTTATAATCATGGTCGTGGTTGTTATAATCATGGTCGTTGGTGGTATAATCATAGTCGTGGTTGTTATAATCATGGTCGTGGTTGTTATAATCATGGTCGTGGTTGTTATAATCATAGTCGTGGTTGTTATAATCATGGTCGTGGTTGCTTTAATCATGGTCGTGGCTGTTGTAATCATAGTCGTGCTTGTTATAATCTTTGTCATGGTTGTTATAATCATAGTCGTGGTTGTTATAATCATGGTCGTGGTTGTTACAATCATGGTCGTGGTTGTTATAATCATGGGCGTGGTTATGATCATGGTCGTAGTTTTATATTCATGTTGCGGTGTTATAATCATGGTCATGGTTGTTATAATCATAGTCGTGGTTGTTATAATCGTGGTCGTGGGTATTATAATCATGATCCTGGTTGTTATAATCATGGTCATGGTTGTTATAATCATGGTCGTAGGTGTAATAAACATGGTCGTGGATGTTATAATCATAGTCGTGGTTGTTATAATCGTAGTAATGGTTGTTATAATCATGGTCGTGGTTGTTATAATCATGGTTGTGGTTGTTACAATCATGGGCGTGGTTGTTATAATAATGGTGGTGGTTATGATCATGGTTGTAGTTGTTATAATCATGGTCGTGGGTGTTATAATCATAGTCGTGGTTGCTATAATCATGGTCATGGTTGTTATAATCATGGTCATGGTTGTTATAATCATGGTCGTGGGTGTTATAATCATAGTCGTGCTTATTAAAATCATAGTCATGGTTGCTATAATCATGGTCGTGGTTGTTATAATCATGGTTGTGGTTGTTACAATCATGGTCGTTGTTGTTATAATTATGGTGGTGGTTATGATCATGGTCGTAGTTGTTATAATCATGGTCGTGGGTGTTATAATCATAGTCGTGGTTGTTATAATCATGGTCGTGGATGTTATAATCATTTACGTGGTTATTATAATCATGGTCGTGGGTGTTATAATCATAGTCGTGGCTGTTATAATCATGGGTGTGGTTGTTACAATCATGGTCGCGGTTGTTATAATAATGGTGGTGGTCATGATCATGGTCGTAGTTGTTATAATCATGGTCGCTGGTGTTGTAAGCATATTCCTGGTTGTTTTAATCATGGTCATGGTTGTTATAATCATGGTCATGGTTGTTATAATCATGGTCGTGGTTGTTATAATCATGGTCGCGGTTGTTATAATCGTGGTCGTGGGTGTTATAATCTTGGTCGTAGTTGTTATAATCATGGTCGTGGTTGTTATAATCATGGTAGTGGGTGTTATAAACATAGTTGTGATTGTTATAATCGTGGTCGTAGGTGCTATAATCATGGTGATGGTTGCTATAATCATAGTCGTGATTGTTTTAATCGTAGTCATGGTTTTTATAATCATGGTCGTGGGGGTTATAATCATAGTCGTGGTTGCTATAATCATGGTCATGGTTGTTATAATCGTGGTCGTGGTTGTTATAATCATGGTCGTGGGTGTTATAATCATAGTTGTGGTTGATACAATCATGGTCGTGGTTGTTATAATAATGGTGGTGGTTATGATCATGGTCGTAGTTGTTACAATCATTGTCGTGGGTGTTATAATCATAGTCGTGGTTGTTATAATCATGGTCGTGGTTGTTATAATCATTTACATGTTTGTTATAATCATGGTCGTGGGTGTTATAATCATAGTCGTGGCTGTTATAATCATGGTCGTGGTTGTTATAATTATGGTCGTGGGTGCTATAATCATAGTCGTGGCTGTTATAATCATGGTCGTAGGTGTTATACTCATAATCATGGTTGTTATAATCATGTTCGTGGTTGTTATAATCATGGTCGTGGGTGTTATATTCATAGTTGTGGTTGTTATAATCATGGTTGTGGTTGTTACAATAATGGTCGTGGTTGTTATAATCATGGTGGTGGTTATGATCATGGTCGAAGTTGTTTTAATCATGGTTGTGGGTGTTATAATCATAGTCGTGGTTCTTTTAATCATGGCCGTAGTTGCTTTAATCATGGTCGTGGTTGTTATAATCTTAGTCATGGTTGTTATAATCATGGTCGTGGTTGCTTTAATCATGGTCGTGGCTGTTATAATCATAGTCGTGTTTCCTATAATCATTGTCATGGTTGTTATAATCATAGTCGTGGTTGTTATAATCATGGTCATGGTTGTTATAATCATGGTCATGGTTATTATAATCATGGTCGTGGTTGTTATAATCATGGTCGCGGTTGTTATAATCATGGTCGTAGGTGTTATAATCATAGTCGTGGTTGTTATAATCATAGTCGCGGTTGTTATAATCATAGTCGTGGTTGCTATAATCGTGGTCGTGGGTGTTATAATCATGGTCGTGGTTTGTTATAATCATGGTCGTGGTTGTTATAATCATGGTCGTGGGTGTTATAAACATAGTTGTGATTGTTATAATCAGGGTCGTAGGTGTTATAATCATAGTGGTGGTTGTTATAATCATATTTTTGGTTGTTATAATCATAGCCGTGGTTGTTATAATCATGGTCCCGGTTGTTATAATCATGGTTGTGGTTGTTACAATCATAGTCGTGGTTGTTATAATCATGGTGGTGGTTATGATCATGGTCATAATTGTTATAATCATGGTCGTGGGTGCTATAATCATAGTCGTGGTTGTTATAATCATGGTCGTGGTTGCTTTAATCATGGTCGTGGCTGTTGTAATCATTGTCGTGTTTGTTACAATCATAGTCGTGGTTGTTATAATCATGGTGGTGGTTATGATCATGGTCATAATTGTTATAATCATGGTCGTGGGTGTAATAATCCTCGTCGTGGGTGTTATAATCATGGTCGTTGTTGTTATAATCACGGTCGTGGTTGTTATTATCATGGTCGTGGGTGTTATAATCATATTTGTGGTTGTTATAATCATGGTCGTGGTTGTTATAATTATGGTCGTGGGTGTTATAATCAAAGTCGTGGTTGTTATAATCATGGTCATGGTTGCTATAATCATGGTCGTAGGTGTAATAAACATGGACGTGGTTGTCATAATCATAATCGTGGTTGTTATAATCGTAGTAATGGTTGTTATAATCATGGTCATGGTTGTTATAGTCATGGTCGTAGGTGTAATATACATGGTCGTGGTTGTTATAATCATAATCGTGGTTGTTATAATCGTAGTAATGGTTGATACAATCATGGTCGTGGTTGTTATAAAAATGGTGGTGGTTATGATCATGGTCGTAGTTGTTATAATCATGGTCGTGGGTGTTGTAATCAGAGACGTGGTTGCTGTAATCATGGTCATGGTTGTTATAATCATGGTCGTGGTTGTTATAATCATGGTCGTAGGTGTTATAATCATAGTCGTGCTTGTTATAATCATAGTCTTGGTTGTTATAATCATGGTCGTGGTTGTTATAATCATGGTTGTGGTTGTTACAATCATGGTCGTTGTTGTTATAATAATGGTGGTGGTTATGATCATGGTCGTAGTTGCTACAATCATGGTCGTGGGTGTTATAATCATAGTCGTGGTTGTTATATTCATGGTCGTGGTTGTTATAATCATTTACGTGGTTATCATAATCATGGTCGTGGGTGTTTAATCATAGTCGTGACTGTTATAATCATGGTTGTGGTTGTTACAATCATGGTCGTGGTTGTTATAATAATGGTGGTGGTTATGATCATGGTTGTAGTTGTTATAATCATGGTCGTTGGTGTTATAAGCATAGTGGTGGTTGTTATAATCATGGTCATGGTTGTTATAATCATGGTCATGGTTGTTATAATCATGGTCGTGGTTATTATAATCATGGTAGCGGTTGTTATAATCGTGGTCGTGAGTGTTATAATCATGGTCGTGGTTGTTATAATCATGGTCGTGGTTGTTATAATAATGGTCGTGGGTGTTATAAACATAGTTGTGATTGTTATAATCATGGTAGTAGGTGTTATAATCATAGTCGTGGTTGTTATAATCATATTCTTGGTTGCTATAATCATAGTCGTGGTTGTCATAATCATGGTCGCGGTTGTTATAATCATGGTTGTGGTTGTTACAATCATAGTCGTGGTTGCTATAATCATGGTGGTGGTTATGATCATGGTCGTAGTTGTTATAATCATGGTCGTGGGTGAATAATCATAGTCGTGGTTGTTTTAATCATGGTCATGGTTGCTTTAATCATGGTCTTGGCTGTTATAATCATAGTCGTGTTTGTTATAATCTTTGTCATGGTTGTTGTAATCATAGTCGTGGTTGTTATAATCATGGTCGTTTTTGTTACAATCATGGTCGTGGTTGTTATAATCATGGGCGTGGTTATGATCATGGTCGTAGTTTTTATAATCATGATTGCAGGTGTTATAATCATGGTCATGGTTGTTATAATCCTGGTCGTGGTTGTTATAATCATGGTCGTAGGTGTTATAATCATAGTCGTGCTTGTTATAATCATAGTCTTGGTTGTTATAATCATGGTCGTGGTTGTTATAATCATGGTTGTGGTTGTTACAATCATGGTCTTTGTTGTTATAATAATGGTGGTGGTTATGATCATGGTCGTACTTGTTACAATCATGCTCGTGGGTGTTATAATCATAGTCGTGGTTGTTATAATCATGGTCGTGGTTGTTATAATCATTTACGTGGTTATTATAATCATGGTCGTGGGTGTTTAATCATAGTCGTGACTGTTATAATCATGGGTCTGGTTGTTACAATCATGGTCGTGGTTGTTATAATAATGGTGGTGGTTATGATCATGGTTGTAGTTGTTATAATCATGGTCGTTGGTGTTATAAGCATAGTGGTGGTTGTTATAATCATGGTCATGGTTGTTATAATCATGGTCATGGTTGTTATAATCATGGTCGTGGTTGTTATAATCATGGTCGCGGTTGTTATAATCGTGGTCGTGAGTGTTATAATCATGGTCGTGGTTGTTATAATCATGGTCGTGGTTGTTATAATAATGGTCGTGGGTGTTATAAACATAGTTGTGATTGTTATAATCATGGTAGTAGGTGTTATAATCATAGTCGTGGTTGTTATAATCATATTCTTGGTTGTTATATTCATAGTCGTGGTTGTCATAATCATGGTCGCGGTTGTTATAATCATGGTTGTGGTTGTTACAATCATAGTCGTGGTTGTTATAATCATGGTGGTGGTTATGATCATGGTCGTAGTTGTTATAATCATGGTCGTGGGTGAATAATCATAGTCGTGGTTGTTATAATCATGGTCATGGTTGCTTTAATCATGGTCTTGGCTGTTATAATCATAGTCGTGTTTGTTATAATCTTTGTCATGGTTGTTGTAATCATAGTCGTGGTTGTTATAATCATGGTCGTTTTTGTTACAATCATGGTCGTGGTTGTTATAATCATGGGCGTGGTTATGATCATGGTCGTAGTTTTTAAAATCATGATTGCAGGTGTTATAATCATGGTCATGGTTGTTATAATCATAGTCGTGGGTGTTATAATCATGGTCGTGGTTGTTATAATCACGGTCGTGGTTGTTATAATCATGTTCGTGGGTGTTATAATCATATTTGTGGTTGTTGTAATCATGGTCGTGGTTGTTATAATTATGGTCGTGGGTGTTATAATCAAAGTAGTGGTTGTTATAATCATGGTCATGGTTGTTACAATCATGGTCGTAGGTGTAATAAACATGGTCGTGGTTGTTATAATCACAGTCGTGGTTGTTATAATCGTAGTAATGGTTGTTATAATCATGGTCGTGGTTGTTATAATCATGGTTGTGGTTGTTACAATCATGGTCGTGGTTGTTAAAATAATGGTGGTGGTTATGATCATGGTCGTAGTTGTTATTATCATGGTCGTGGGTGTTATAATCATAGTCGTGGTTGTTATAATGATGGTCGTAGGTATTATAATCATAGTCGTGGTTGTTTTAATCATAGTCGTGGTTGTTATAATCCTAGTCGTGGTTGTTGTAATCGTGGTCATGGGTGTTATAATCATGGTCGTGTTTGTTATAATCTTGGTCGTGGTTGCTATAATCATAGTCGTGGTTGTTATAATCATGGTCGCGGTTGTTATAATCATGGTCGTGGGTGTTATAAACATAGTTGTGGTTGTTATAATCTTCGTCGTAGGTGTTATAATCATAGTCGTGGTTATTATAATCATGGTCGTGGTTGTTATAATCATAGTCGTGGTTGTTATAATCATGGTTGTGGTTGTTACAATCATGGTCGTGTCTGTTATAATCATAGTCGTGTTTGTTATAATCATTGTCATGGTTAGGATAATCATACTCGTGGTTGTTATAATCATGGTCGTGGTTGTTACACTCATGGTCGTGGTTGTTATAATCATGGTCGTAGTTGTTATAATCATGGTCGTTGGTGTTATAAGCATAGTCGTGGTTGTTATAATCATGGTCATGGTTGTTATACTCGTGGTCATGGTTGTTATAATCATGGTCGTGGTTGTTATAATCATGGTCGCGTTTGTTATAATCATGGTCGTAGGTGTTATAATCATAGTCGTGGTTGTTATAATCATAATCGTGGTTGTTATAATCATAGTCGTGGTTGTTATATTCGTGGTCGTGGGTGCTATAATCATGGTCGTGGTTGATATAATCATGGTCGTGGTTGTTATAATCATGGTCGTGGGTGTTATAAACATAGTTGTGGTTGTTATAATCATGGTCGTAGGTGTCATAATCATAGTCGTGGTTGTTATAATCATGGTCGTTGTTGTTATAATCATAGTCGTGGTTGCTATAATCATGGTCGTGGTTGCTTTAATCATGGTCGTGGCTTCTTGTAATCATAGTCATGCTTGTTATAATCTTTGTCATGGTTGTTATAATCATAGTCGTGGTTGTTATAATCATGGTCGTGGTTGTTACAATCATGGTCGTGGTTGTTATAATTATGGGCGTGGTTATGATCATGGTCGTAGTTTATATATTCATGATTGCAGGTGTTATAATCATGGTCATGGTTGTTATAATCATAGTCGTGGTTGTTATAATCATGGTCGTGGGGTATAATAATCATGGTCCTGGTTGTTATAATCATGGTCATGGTTGTTATAATCATGGTCGTAGGTGTAATAAACATGGTCGTGGTTGTTATAATCATAGTCGTTGTTGTTATAATCGTAGTAATGGTTGTTATAATCATGGTCGTGGTTGTTATAATCATGGTTGTGGTTGTTACAATCATGGGCGTGGTTGTTATAATAATAGTGGTGGTTATGATCATGGTTGTAGTTGTTATAATCATGGTCGTGGGTGTTATAATCATAGTCGTTGTTGCTATAATCATGGTCATGGTTGTTATAATCATGGTCATGGTTGTAATAATCATAGTCGTGGTTGTTATAATCATGGTCGTTGTTGTTATAATCATAGTCGTGGTTGTTATAATCATGGTCGTGGTTGCTTTAATCATGGTCGTTGTTGTTATAATCATAGTCGTGGTTGTTATAATCATGGTCGTGGTTGCTTTAATCATGGTCGTGGCTTCTTGTAATCATAGTCATGCTTGTTATAATCTTTGTCATGGTTGTTATAATCAAAGTCGTGGTTGTTATAATCATGGTCGTGGTTGTTACAATCATGGTCGTGGTTGTTATAATCATGGGCGTGGTTATGATCATGGTCGTAGTTTTTATATTCATGATTGCAGGTGTTATAATCATGGTCATGGTTGTTATAATCATAGTCGTGGTTGTTATAATCGTGGTCGTGGGTATTATAATCATGGTCCTGGTTGTTATAATCATGGTCATGGTTGTTATAATCATGGTCGTAGGTGTAATAAACATGGTCGTGGTTGTTATAATCATAGTCGTTGTTGTTATAATCGTAGTAATGGTTGTTATAATCATGGTCGTGGTTGTTATAATCATGGTTGTGGTTGTTACAATCATGGGCGTGGTTGTTATAATAATAGTGGTGGCTATGATCATGGTTGTAGTTGTTATAATCATGGTCCTGGGTGTTATAATCATGGTCGTTGTTGCTATAATCATGGTCATGGTTGTTATAATCATGGTCATGGTTGTTATAATCATGGTCGTGGTTGTTATAATCATGGTTGTGGTTGTTACAATCATGGTCGTTGTTGTTATAATAATGGTGGTGGTTATGATCATGGTCGTAGTTGTTATAATCATGGTCGTGGGTGTTATAATCATAGTCGTGGTTGTTTTTATCATGGTCGTGGATGTTATAATCATTTACGTGGTTATTATAATCATGGTCGTTGGTGTTATAATCATAGTCGTGGCTGTTATAATCATGGTTGTGGTTGTTACAATCATGGTCGTGGTTGTTATAATAATGGTGGTGGTTACGATCATGGTCGTAGTTGTTATAATCATGGTCGTTGGTGTTATAAGCATAGTCGTGGTTGTTATAATCATGGTCCTGGTTGTTATAATCATGGTCGTGGTTGTTATAATCATGGTCGCGGTTGTTATAATCGTGGTCGTGGGTGTTATAATCTTGGTCGTGGTTGTTATAATCATGGTCGTGGTTGTTATAATCAAGGTAGTGGGTGTTATAAACATAGTTGTGATTGTTATAATCGTGGTCGTAGGTGTAATAATCATGGTGATGGTTGTTATAATCATAGCCGTGGTTGTAATAATCGTAGTCATGGTTTTTATAATCATGGTCGTGGGTGTTATAATCATAGTCGTGGTTCCTATAATCATGGTCATGGTTGTTATAATCGTGGTCGTGGTTGTTATAATCATGGTCGTGGGTGTTATAATCATAGTTGTGGTTGTTACAATCATGGTCGTGGTTGTTGTAATAATGGTGGTGGTTATGATCATGGTCGTAGTTGTTACAATCATGGTCGTGGGTGTTATAATCATAGTCGTGTTTGTTATAATCATGGTCGTGGTTGTTATAATCATTTACATGTTTGTTATAATCATGGTCGTGGGTGTTATAATCATAGTCGTGGCTGTTATAATCATGGTCGTGGTTGTTATAATCATGGTCGTGGGTGCTATAATCATAGTCGTGGCTGTTATAATCATGGTCGTAGGTGTTATAATCATAGTCATGGTTGTTATAATCATGTTCGTGGTTGTTTTAATCATGGTCGTGGGTGTTATAATCATAGTTGTGGCTGTTATAATCATGGTTGTGGTTGTTACAATCATGGTCGTGGTTGTTATAATCATGGTGGTGGTTATGATCATGGTCGTAGTTGTTTTAATCATGGTTTTGGGTGTTATAATCATAGTCGTGGTTCTTTTAATCATGGCCGTAGTTGCTTTAATCATGGTCGTGGTTGTTATAATCTTAGTCGTGGTTGTTATAATCATGGTCGTGGTTGCTTTAATCATGGTCAGGGCTGTTATAATCATAGTCGTGTTTCCTATAATCATTGGCATGGTTGTTATAATCATAGTCGTGGTTGTTATAATCATGGTCATGGTTGTTATAATCATGGTCATGGTTATTATAATCATGGTCGTGGTTGTTATAATCATGGTCGTAGGTGTTATAATCATAGTCGTGGTTGTTATAATCATAGTCGCGGTTGTTATAATCATAGTCGTGGTTGTTATAATCGTGGTCGTGGGTGTTATAATCATGGTCGTGGTTGTTATAATCATGGTCGTGGTTGTTATAATCATGGTCGAGGGTGTTATAAACATAGTTGTGATTGTTATAATCATGGTCGTAGGTGTTATAATCATAGTTGTGGTTGTTATAATCATATTCTTGGTTGTTATAATCATAGCTGCGGTTGTTATAATCATGGTCCCGGTTGTTATAATCATGGTTGTGGTTGTTACAATCATAGTCGTGGTTGTTATAATCATGGTGGTGGTAATAATCATGGTCGTAATTGTTATAATCATGGTCGTGGGTGTTAAAATCATAGTCGTGGTTGTTATAATCATGCTCGTGGTTGCTTTAATCATGGTCGTGGCTGTTGTAATCATAGTCGTGTTTGTTATAATCATTGTCATGGTTGTTGTAATCATAGTCGTGGTTTTTATAATCATGGTCGTGGTTATTACAATCATGGTCGTGGTTGTTAAAATCATGGGCGTGGTTATGATCATGGTCGTAGTTTATATAATCATGATTGCAGGTGTTATAATCATGGTCATGGTTGTTTTAATCATAGTCGTGGTTGTTTTAATCCTGGTCGTGGGTGTTATAATCATGGTCGTTGTTGTTATAATCATGGTCGTGGTTATTATAATTATGGTCGTGGGTGTTATAATCAAAGTCGTGGTTGTTATAATCATATTTGTGGTTGTTATAATCATTTACGTGGTTATTATAATCATGGTCGTGGGTGTTATAATCATAGTCGTGACTGTTATAATCATGGTCGTGGTTGTTATAATTATGGTCGTGGGTGTTATAATCAAAGTCGTGGTTGTTATAATCATGGTCATGGTTGTTATAATCATGGTCGTAGGTGTAATAAACATGGTCGTGGTTGTTATAATCATAATCGTGGTTGTTATAATCGTAGTAATGGTTGTTATAATCATGGTCGTGGTTGTTATAATCATGGTCATGGTTGTTATAATCATGGTCGTAGGTGTAATAAACATGGTCGTGGTTGTTATAATCATAATCGTGGTTGTTATAATCGTAGTAATGGTTGTTACAATTGTATGTATATTATGTATGTGCTCCATTTATGTATTATTTATTCAGCCTAGCTAGCAGCGTGTGGCAATGTTATACCATATGCCACACGCTTAATTAATGTGCCTGGCGACGTATGGAAGCTGCTAATGTATCACTTGCCATACGTCGCCTATAGCAGTTGACAAGGAGCCTAGCCAAGGGAGAGTGCTGCTTCCCTCTGTGTACATACTCATATACAGTAAACCGAACCTACAAAACTATACAGGTGTTTGTGTTCTCTCCTGTATATAGAACTTATTATTCAGAACCTAACAACAATCATGGTCGTGGTTGTTATAAAAATGGTGGTGGTTATGATCATGGTCGTAGTTGTTATAATCATGGTCGTGGGTGTTATAATCAGAGACGTGGTTGCTGTAATCATGGTCATGGTTGTTATAATCATGGTCGTGGTTGTTATAATCATGGTCGTAGGTGTTATAATCATAGTCGTGCTTGTTATAATCATAGTCTTGGTTGTTATAATCATGGTCGTGGTTGTTATAATCATGGTTGCGGTTGTTACAATCATGGTCGTTGTTGTTATAATAATGGTGGTGGTTATGATCATGGTCGTAGTTGTTATAATCATGGTCGTGGGTGTTATAATCATAGTCGTGGTTGTTATAATCATAGTCGTGGTTGTTATAATCATTTACGTGGTTATTATAATCATGGTCGTGGGTGTTATAATCATAGTCGTGAGGGATATAATCATGGTTGTGGTTGTTACAATCATGGTCGTGGTTGTTATAATAATGGTGGTGGTTATGATCATGGTTGTAGTTGTTATAATCATGGTCGTTGGTGTTATAAGCATAGTGGTGGTTGTTATAATCATGGTCATGGTTTTTATAATCATGGTCGTGGTTGTTATAATCATGGTCGCGGTTGTTATAATCGTGGTTGTGGGTGTTATAATCATGGTCGTGGTTGTTATAATCATGGTCGTGGTTTTTATAATAATGGTCGTGGGTGTTATAAACATCGTTGTGATTGTTATAATCATGGTAGTAGGTGTTATAATCATAGTCGTGGCTGTTATAAACATATTCTTGGTTGTTATAATCATAGTCGTGGTTGTCATAATCATGGTCGCTGTTGTTATAATCATGGTTGTGGTTGTTACAATCATAGTCGTGGTTGTTATAATCATGGTGGTGGTTATGATCATGGTCGTAGTTGTTATAAGTATGGTCGTGGGTGTTATAATCATAGTCGTGGTTGTTATAATCATGGTCATGGTTGCTTTAATCATGGTCTTGGCTGTGTTAATCATAGTCGTGTTTGTTATAATCTTTATAATGGTTGTTGTAATCATAGTCTTGGTTGTTATAATCATGGTCGTGGTTGTTACAATCATGGTCGTGGTTGTTATAATCATGGGCGTGGTTATGATCATGGTCGTAGTTTTTATAATCATGATTGCAGGTGTTATAATCATGGTCATGGTTGTTATAATCATAGTCGTGGGTGTTATAATCATGGTCGTGGTTGTTATAATCACGGTCGTGGTTGTTATAATCATGTTCGTGGGTGTTATAATCATATTTGTGGTTGCTATAATCATGGTCATGGTTGTTATAATTATGGTCGTGGGTGTTATAATCAAAGTCGTGGTTGTTATAATCATGGTCATGGTTGTTATAATCATGGTCGTAGGTGTAATAAACATGGTCGTGGTTGTTATAATCATAGTCGTGGTTGTTATAATCGTAGTAATGGTTGTTATAATCATGGTCGTGGTTGTTATAATCATGGTTGTGGTTGTTACAATCATGGTCGTGGTAGTTATAATAATGGTGGTGGTTATGATCATGGTTGTAGTTGTTATAATCATGGTCGTTGGTGTTATAAGCATAGTCGTGGTTGTTATAATCATGGTCATGGTTGTTATAATCATGGTCATGGTTCTTATAATCATGGTCGGGGTTGTTATAATCATGGTCGCGGTTGTTATAATCATGGTCGTGGATGTTATAATCATAGTCGTGGTTGTTATAATCATGGTCGTGTCTGTTATAATCATAGTCGTGTTTGTTATAATCATTTTCACGTTTGGTATAATCATACTCGTGGTTGTTATAATCATGGTCGTGGTTGTTACACTCATGGTAATGGTTGTAATAATCATGGTCGTGGTTGTTAAAATCATGGTCGTGGGTGTTATAATCATAGTCGTGGTTATTATAATCATGGTCGTGGTTGTTATAATCATAGTCGTGGTTGTTATAATCTTTGTGGTGGTTGTTACAATCATGGTCGTGGTTCTTATAATAATGGTAGTGGTTATGATCATGGTCGTATTTGTTATAATCATGGTCGTTGGTGTTATAAGCATAGTCGTGGTTGATATAATCATGTTCATGGTTGTTATGATCATGGTCATGGTTGTTATAATCATGGTCGTGGTTGTTATAATCATGGTCGCGGTTGTTATAATCATGGTCGTGGTTGTTATAATCATAGTCGTGGTTGTTATAACCATAGTCTTGGTTGTTATAATCATCGTCGTGGTTGTAATAATCATGGTCGCGGTTGTTATAATCATGGCTGCGGTTGTTACAATCATAGTCGTGGTTGATATAATCATGGTGGTGGTTATGATCATGGTCGTAGTTGTTATAATCATGGTCGTGGGTGTTATAATCATAGTCGTGGTTGTTATAATCATTGTCATGGTTGTTATAATCATAGTCGTGGTTGTTATAATCATGGTCGTGGTTGTTACAATCATGGTCTTGGTTGTTATAATCATGGGCGTGGTTATGATCATGGTCGTAGTTTTTATAATCATGGTCGTGGGTGTTATAATCTTAGTCGTGGTACTATAATCATGGTCATGGTTGTTATAATCGTGGTCGTGGTTGTTATAATCATGGTCGTGGGTGTTATAATCATAGTCGTGGTTGTTATCATAATGGTGGTGGTTATGATCATGGTCGTAGTTGTTATAATCATGGTCGTGGGTGTTATAATCATAGTCGTGGTTGATATAATCATGGTCATGGTTGTTATAATCGTGGTCGTTTGTTGTTATAATCATGGTCGTGGGTGTTATAATCAAAGTCGTGGTTGTTATAAAAATGGTGGTGGTTATGATCATGGTCGTAGTTGTTATAATCAGGTCGTGGGTGTTATAATCATAGTCGTGGTTGTTATAATAATGGTCGTGGTTGCTATAATCATTTACGTGGTTGTTATAATCGTGGGTGTTATAATCATAGGCGTGGCTGTTATAATTATGGTCGTGGTCGTTATATACATGGGTCGTGGGTGTTATAATCACAGTCGTGGCTGTTATAATCATGGCCGTAGGTGTTATAATCATAGTCATGATTGATATAATCATGGTCGTGGTTGTTATAATCGTAGTCGTGGCTGCTATAATCACAGTCGTGTTTGTTATAATCATTGTCATGGTTGTTATAATCATAGTCGTGGTTGTTATAATCATGGTCGTGGTTGTTACACTCATGGTCGTGGTTGCTATAATCATTGGCATGATATGATCATGGTCGTATTTTTAATAATCATGATCGCAGGTGTTATAATCATGGTAATGGTTGTTATAATCATAGTCGTGGTTGTCATAATCGTGTTCGTGGGTGTTATAATCATGGTCGTGGTTACTATAATCATGGTCGTGGTTGTCATAATCATGGTCGTGGTTGTTATAATCATCGTTGTGGTTGTTATAATCATGGTCGTAGGTGTTATAATCATAGTCGTGGTTATTATAATCATAGTCGTGGTTGTTATAATCATAGTCGTGGTTGTTATAATCATGGTCGCGGTTGTTATAATCATTGTTGTGGTTGTTACAATCATAGTCGTGGTTGTTATGATCATGGTGGTGGTTTTTATAATCATAGTCGTGGTTGTTATAATCATGGTTGTGATTTTTACATCATGGTCATGGTTGTTATAATAATGGTGGTGGTTATGATCATGGTCGTAGTTATTATAATCATGGTCGTTGGTGTTATAATCATAGTCGTGGTTGCTATAATCATGGTCATGGTTGTTATAATCATGGTCGTGGTTGTTATAAACATTGTCGTGGGTGTTATAATCATAGTCGTGCTTGTTATAATCATAGTCATGGTTGTTATAATCATCGTCGTGGTTGTTACAATCATGGTCGTGGTTTTTATAATAATGGTGGTGGTTATGATCATGGTCGTACGTGTTATAATCATGGTCGTGGGTGTTATAATCATAGTCGTGGTTGTTATAATCATGGTCGTGGTAGTTATAATCATTTACGTGGTTGTTATAATCATGGTCGTGGGTGTTATAATCATAGTCGTGGCTGTTATAATCATGGTCGTGGTTGTTATAATCATGGTTGTGATTTTTTCAATCATGGTCATGGTTGTTATAATAATGGTGGTCGTTATGGTCATGGTCGTAGTTGTTATAATCATGGTCGTTGGTGTTATAAGCATAGTCGTAGCTGTTATAATCATGGTCATGGTCGTTATAATCATGGTCATGGTTGTTAGAATCATGGTTGTGGTTGTTATAATCATGGTTGTGGTTGTTACAATCATGGTCGTGGTTCTTATAATAATGGTGGTGGTTATGATCATGGTCGTAGTTGTTATAATCATGGTCGTGGGTGTTATAATCATAGTCGTGGTTGCTATAATCATGGTCATGGTTGTTATAATCATGGTCGTGGTTGTTATAATCTTGGTCGTGGGTGTTATAATCATTGTCGTGCGTGTCATAATCATAGTCATGGTTGCTATAATCATGGTCATGGTTGTTATAATCATGGTTGTGGTCGTTACAATAATGGTCGTGGTTGTTATAATAATGGTGGTGGTTATGATCATGGTCGTAGTTGTTATAATCATGGTCGTGAGTGTTATAATCAGAGTCGTGGTTGTTATAATCATGGTCGTGGTAGTTATAATCATTTTCGTGGTTGTTATAATCATGGTCGTGGGTGTTATAATCATAGTCGTGGCTGTTGTAATCATGGTCGTGGCTGTTATAATAATAGTCGTGTTTGTTATAATCATTGTCATCGTTGTTATAATCATAGTCGTGGCTGTTTTAATCATGGTCGTAGGTGTTATAATCATAGTCATGGTTGTTATAATCATGGTCGTGGTTCTTATAATCGTGCTCGTGGCTGTTATAATCATAGTCGTGTTTGTTATAATCATTGTCATCGTTGTTATAATCATGGTCGTGGGTGTTATAATCATAGTCGTGGTTGTTATAATCATGGTCGTGGTTGTATAATCATTAACGTGGTTGTTATAATCATGGTCGTGGGTGTTATAATCATAGTCGTGGCTGTTATAATCATGGTCGTGGTTGTTATTATCATGGTCGTGGTTGTATAATCATTTACGTGGTTGTTACAATCATGGTCGCGGTTGTTATAATCATGGTCGTGGTTGTTACACTCGTGGTCGTGGTTGTTATAATCATGGTCGTGGTTGTTATAATCATGGTCGTGGGTGTTATAATTATAGCCGTGGTTGTTATAATCATGGTCGTGGTGGCTACAATCATAGTCGTGGTTGTTATAATCATGGTAGTGGTTGTTACAAGCATGGTCGTGGTTGTTATAATAATGGTGGTGGTTATGATCATGGTTGTAGTTGTTATAATCATGGTCGTTGGTGTTATAAGCATAGTCGTGGTTGTTATAATCATGGTCATGGTTGTTATAATCATGGTCATGGTTCTTATAATCATGGTTGGGGTTGTTATAATCATGGTCGCGGCTGTTATAATCATGGTCGTAGGTATAATGATCATAGTCGTGGTTGTAATAATCATAGTCGTGGTGGTTATAATCGTGGTCGTGGGTGTTATAATCATGGTCGTGGTTGTTATAATCATGGTCCCGGTTGTTATAATCATGGTCGTGCGTGTTATAATCATAGTCGTGGTTGTTATAATCATAGTCGTGGTTGAAATAATCATAGTCGTGGTGGTTATAATCGTAGTCGTGGGTGTTATAATTATGGTCGTGGGTGTTATAATCATATTCGTGGTTGTTATAATCATGGTCTTGGTTGTTACAATCATGGTCGTGGTTGTTATAATCTTGGTCGTGGGTGTTATAATCATTGTCGTGCGTGTCATAATCATAGTCATGGTTGTTATAATAATGGTGGTGGTTATGATCATGGTCGTAGTTGTTATAATCATGGTCGTGGGTGTTATAATCAAAGTCGTGGTTGTTATAATCATGGTCGTGGGTGTTATAATCATAGTCGTGGTTGCTATAATCATGGTCATGGTTGATATAATCATGGTCGTGGTTGTTATAATAATGGTCGTGGTTGTCATAATCATTGTCATGGGAGTTATAATCATAGTTGTGGTTGTTATAATCATGGTCGTGGTTGTTATAATTATGGTCGTGGGTGTTATAATTATGGTCGTGGTTGTTATAATAATGGTCGTGGTTGTCATAATCATTGTCATGGGAGTTATAATCATAGTTGTGGTTGTTATAATCATGGTCGTGGTTGTTATAATTATGGTCGTGGGTGTTATAATCATAGTCGTGGTTGTTATAATCATGGTCGTGGTTGTTACAATCATGGTCGTGGTTGTTATAATCTTGGTCGTGGGTGTTATAATCATTGTCGTGCGTGTCATAATCATAGTCATGGTTGTTATAATAATGGTGGTGGTTATGATCATGGTCGTAGTTGTTATAATCATGGTCGTGGGTGTTATAATCAAAGTCGTGGTTGTTATAATCATGGTCGTGGGTGTTATAATCATAGTCGTGGTTGCTATAATCATGGTCATGGTTGTTATAATCATGGTCGTGGTTGTTATAATCTTGGTCGTGGGTGTTATAATCATTGTCGTGCGTGTCATAATCAAAGTCATGGTTGTTATAATCATGGTCGTGGTTGTTATAATCATGGTTGTGGTCGTTACAATCATGGTCGTGGTTGTTATAATAATGGTGGTGGTTATGATCATGGTCGTAGTTGTTATAATCATGGTCGTGGGTGTTATAATCAGAGTCGTGGTTGTTATAATCATGGTCGTGGTAGTTATAATCATTTTCGTGGTTGTTATAATCATGGTCGTGGGTGTTATAATCATAGTCGTGGCTGTTGTAATCATGGTCGTGGCTGTTATAATAATAGTCGTGTTTGTTATAATCATTGTCATCGTTGTTATAATCATAGTCGTGGCTGTTTTAATCTTGGTCGTAGGTGTTATAATCATCGTCATGGTTGTTATAATCATGGTCGTGGTTGTTATAATCGTGCTCGTGGCTGTTATAATCATAGTCGTGTTTGTTATAATCATTGTCATCGTTGTTATAATCATGGTCGTGGGTGTTATAATCATAGTCGTGGTTGCTATAATCATGGTCGTGGTTGTATAATCATTAACGTGGTTGTTATAATCATGGTCGTGGGTGTTATAATCATAGTCGTGGCTGTTATAATCATGGTCGTGGTTGTTATAATCATGGTCGTGGGTGTTATAATCATAGTCGTGGTTGTTATAATCATGGTCGTGGTTGTATAATCATTTACGTGGTTGTTATAATCATGGTCGCGGTTGTTATAATCATGGTCATGGTTGCTACACTCGTGGTCGTGGTTGTTATAATCATGGTCGTGGTTGTTATAATCATTGTCGTGGGTGTTATAATCATAGCCGTGGTTGTTATAATCATGGTCGAGGTGGTTACAATCATAGTCGTGGTTGTTATAATCATGGTTGTGGTTGTTACAATCATGGTCGTGGTTGTTATAATAATGGTGGTGGTTATGATCATGGTCGTCGTTGTTATAATCATGGTCGTTGGTGTTATAAGCATAGTCGTGGTTGTTATAATCATGGTCATGGTTGTTATAATCATGGTCATGGTTCTTATAATCATGGTTGGGGTTGTTATAATCATGGTCGCGGTTGTTATAATCATGGTCGTAGGTATAATAATCATAGTCGTGGTTGTTATAATCTTAGTCGTGGTTGTAATAATCATAGTCGTGGTGGTTATAATCGTGGTCGTGGGTGTTATAATCATGGTCGTGGTTGTTATAATCATGGTCGCGGTTGTTATAATCATGGTCGTGAGTGCTATAATCATAGTCGTGGTTGTTATAATCATAGTCGTGGTTGTAATAATCATAGTCGTGGTGGTTATAATCGTGGTCGTGGGTGTTATAATTATGGTCGTGGTTGTTATAATCATGGTCGTGGGTGTTATAAACATAAATGTGGTTGTTATAATCATGGTCGTAGGTGTTATAATCATAGTCGTGGTTGTTATAATCATTTTCGCGGTTGTTATAATCATGGTCGTGAGTGTTATAATCATAGTCGTGGTTGTTGTAATCATAGTCGTGGTTGTTATAATCATAGTCGTGGTGGTTATAATCGTGGTCGTGGGTGTTATAATCATGGTCGTGGTTGTTATAATCATGGTCGTGGGTGTTATAAACATAGTTGTGGTTGTTATAATCATGGTCGTAGGTGTTATAATCATGGTCGTGGTTGTTATAATCATGGTCGCAGTTGTTATAATCATAGTCGTGGTTGTTATAATAAGAGTGGTGGTTATGATCATGGTCGTGGGTGTTATAATCGTAGTCGTGGTTGTTATAATCATGGTCGTTGTTGTTATAATCATTTACGTGGTTGTTATAATAATGGTGGTGGTTATAATCATGGTCGTAGTTGTTATAATCATGGTCGTGGGTGTTATAATCATAGTCGTAGTTGTTATAATCATGGTCGTGGTTGTTATAATCATTTACGTGGTTGCTAAAATCATGGTCGTGGATGTTATAATCATAGTCGTGGCTGTTTTAATCATGGTCGTGGTAGTTATATTCATAGTTGTGGCTGTTATAATCATGGTCGTAGTTGTTATAATCATAGTCGTGGTTGTTATAATCATGGTCGTGGTCGTTATAATCATGGTTTTGGTTGTTACAATCATGGTCGTGGTTGCTATAATAATGGTGGTGGTTATGATCATGGTCGTTGTTGTTATAATCATAGTCGTGGTTGTTATAATCATGGTCGTGGTTGTTACAATCATGGTCGTGGTTGTTATAATCATGGGCGTGGCTATGATCATGGTCGTAGTTTTTATAATCATGATTGCAGGTGTTATAATCATGGTCATGGTCGTTATAATCATAGTCGTGGTTGTTATAATCTTGGTCGTGGGTGTTATAATTATGGTCGTGGTTGTTATAATAATGGTCGTGGTTGTCATAATCATGGTCATGGGAGTTATAATCATAGTTGTGGTTGTTATAATCATGGTCGTGGTTGTTATAATTATGGTCGTGGGTGTTATAATCATAGTCGTGGTTGTTATAATCATGGTCGTGTTTGTTACAATCATGGTCGTGGTTGTTATAATCATGGGCGTGGTTATGATCATGGTCGTAGTTTTTATAATCATGATCGCAGGTGTTATAATCATGGTCATGGTTGATATAATCATAGTCGTGGTTGTTATAAACGTGGTCGAGGGTGTTATAATCATGGTCATGGTTGTTATAATCATGGTCGTGGTTGTTATAATCATGGTCGTGGGTGTTTTAATCATAGCTGTGGCTGTTATAATCATGGTCGTGGTTTTTATAATTATGGTCGTGGGTGTTATAATCATAGTCGTGGTTGTTTTAATCATGGTCATGGTTGTTATAATCGTAGTCATGATTTTTATAATCATGGTCGTGGTTGTTATAATCATGTTTGTGGTTGTTACAATCATGGTCGTGGTTGTTAAAATAATGGTGGTGGTTATGATCATGGTCGTAGTTGTTATAATCATGTTAGTGAGTGTTATAATCACAGTCGTGGTTGCTATAATCATGGTCATGGTTGTTATAAACGTGGTCTTAGTTGTTATAATCATGGTCGTGGGTGTTATAATTATGGTCGTGGCTGTTATAATCATGGTCGTGGGTGCTATGATCATAGTCGTGGTTGTTATAATCATAGTCAAGGTTGTTATAATCATGGTCGTAGGTGTTATAATCATAGTCATGGTTGTTAGAATCATGGTCGTGGTTATATTCGTGGTCGTGGGTGTTATGATAATAGTCGTGGTTGTTATAATCATGGTCGTTCGTGCTTTAATCATGGTCGTGGTTGTTATAATCATAGTGGTGGTTGTTATAATCATGGTCGTGGGTGTCATATTTATATTTGTGGTTGTTATAATCATGGTCGTAGGTATTATAATCATAGTCGTGGTTGTTATAATCATAGTCGTGGTTGTTATAATCATAGTCGTGGTTGTTATAATCATGGTCGTGGTTGTTATAATCATGGTTGTGGTTGTTACAACCATAGTCGTGGTTGTTATAATCATGGTGGTGGTTATGATCATGGTCGTAGTTGTTATAATCATGGTCGTGGGTGTTATAATCATAGTCGTGGTTGTTATAATCATGGCCGTGGTTGCTTTAATCATGGTCGTGGTTGTTATAATCTTAGTCGTGGTTGTTATAATCATAATCGTGGTTGCTATAATCATGGTCATGGTTGTTATAATCGTGGTCGTGGTTGCTAATCATGGTCGTGGGTGTTATAATCATGGTGGTGGCTGTTATAATCATGGTCGTGGGTATTATAATCATAGTCGTAGTTGTTATAATCATAGTCATGGTTGTTATAATCATGGTCGTTGGTGTTATACTTATAGTCATGGTTGTTATAATCATGGTCGTGGTTGATATAATCATGGTGGTGGCTGTTATAATCATGGTCGTGGGTATTATAATCATAGTCGCGGTTGTTATAATCATGGTCATTCGTGTTTTAATCATGGTCGTGGTTGTTATAATCATACTCGTGGTTGTTATAATCATGGTCGTGGGTGCTATATTCATTGTTGTGGTTGTTATAATCATGGTCGTAGGTGTTATAATCATAGTCGCGGTTGTTATAATCATAGTCGTGGTTGTTATAATCATAGTCGTGGTTGTTGTAATCATGGTCGTGGTTGTTATAATCATGGTTGTGGTTGTTACAACCATAGTCGTGGTTGTTATAATCATGGTGGTGGTTATGATCATGGTCGTAGTTGTTATAATCATGGCCGTGGTTGCTTTAATCATGGTCGTGGTTGTTATAATCTTAGTCTTGGTTATTATAATCATAATCGTGGTTGTTATAATCATGGTCGTGGTTGTTACAATCATGGTAGTTGGTTGTTATAATCATGTGCGTGGCTATGATCATGGTCGTAGCTTTTATAATCATGATCGTGGGTGTTATAATCATAGTCGTGGTTGTTATAATCATAGTCGTGGTTGTTTTAATAATTGTTGTGGTTATGATCATTTTCATGGTTGTTATAGTCATGGTCGTTGGTGTTATAATCATGGTCGTGGTTGTAATAATTATGGTCGTGGTTGTTATAATAATGGTGGTGGTTATGATCTTGGTCGTAGTTGTTATAATCATGGTCGTGGGTGTTATAATCATAGTCGTGGCTGTTATAATAATGGTCGTGGTTGGTATAGTCATGGTCGTGGGTGTTATAATCATAGTCGTGGCTGTTACAATCATGGTCGTAGGTGTTATAATCATAGTCATGGTTCTTATAATCATGGTCGTGGTTGTTATAATCGTGGTCGTGGCTATCATAATCATAGTCGTGTTTGCTATAATCATTTTCATGATTGTTATAATCATAGTCGTGGTTGTTTTAATCATGGTCGTGGTCGTTACACTCATGGTCGTGGTTGTTATAATCATTGGCGTGGTTATGATCATGGTCGTAGTTTTTATAATCATGATCGCAGGTGTTATAATCATGGTCATGGTTGTTATAAACATAGTCGTGGTTGTTATAATCGTGGTCGTGGGTGTTATAATCATGGTCGTGGTTGTCATAATCATGGTCGTGGTTGTTATAATCATGGTCGTGGTTGTTATAATCATCGTTGTGGTTGTTATAATCATGGTCGTAGGTGTTATAATCATAGTCGTAGTTGTTATAATCATATTCGTGGTTGTTATTATCATGGTGGTGGTTATGATCATGGTCGTAGTTGTTATAATCATGGTCGTGTGTGTTATAATCATATTCGTGGTTGTTATAATCATGGTCGTGGTTGCTTTAATCATGGTCGTGGGTGTTATAATCATAGTTGTGGTTGTTATAATCATGGTCGTGGTTGTTATAATTATGGTCGTGGATGTTATTATCGTAGTCGTGGTTGTTATAATCATGGTCATGGTTGTTATAATCATGGTCGTAGGTGTTATAATCATAGTCGTGTTTGTTATAATCATGGTCGTGGTTGTTATAATCATGGTCGTGGCTCAAATAATCATGGTCGTGGGTGTTATAATCATAGTCGTGGTTGTTATAATCATAGTCATGGTTGTTATAATCATGGTCGTGGTTGTTATAATCATGGTTGTGGTTGTTACAATCATGGTCGTGGTTGTTATAATAATGGTGGTGGTTATGATCATGGTCGTAGTTGTTATAATCATGGTCGTGGGAGTTATGATCATAGTCGTGGTTGTTATAATCATAGTCGTGTTTGTTATAATCATTGTCATAGTTGTTATAATCATATTCGTGGTTGTTATAATCATGGTCGTGGTTGTTACAATCATGGTCGTGGTTGTTATAATCATGGGCGTGGTTATGATCATGGTCGTAGTTTTTATAATCATGATCGCAGGTGTTATAATCATGGTCATGGTTGTTTTAATCATAGTCGTGGTTGTTATAATCGTGGTCGTGGGGGTTATAATCATGGTCGTGGTTGCTATAATCATGGTCGTGGTTGTTACAATCATGGTCGTGGTTGTTATAATCATGGTCGTGGGTGTTATAATAATAGTTGTGGTTCTTATAATCATGGTCGTGGTTGTTATAATTATGGTCGTGGGTGTTATAATCATAGTCGTGGTTGTTATAATCATGGTCATGGTTGTTATAATCATGGTCGTAGGTGTTATAATCATGGTCGTGGTTGTTATAATCGTGGTCGTGGTTGTTATAATCGTGGTCGTGGTTGTTATAATCATGGTCGTGGTTGCTATAATCATGGTCGTGGTTGTTATAATCATCGTTGTGGTTGTTATAATCATGGTCGTAGGTGTTATAATCATAGTCGTGGTTGTTATAGTCATAGACGTGGTTGTTATAATCATAGTCGTAGTTGTTATAATCATGGTCGCGGTTGTTGTAATCATGGTTGTGGTTATTACAATCATAGTCGTGGTTGTTATAATCATGGTGGTGGTTATGATCATGGTCGTAGTTGTTATAATCATGGTCGTGGGTGTTATAATCATAGTCGAGGTTGTTATAATCATGGTCTTGGGTGCTTTAATCATGGTCGTGGGTGTTATAATCATAGTTGTGGTTGTTATAATCATGGTCGTAGTTGTTATAATTATGGTCGTGGGTGTTATAATCATAGTCGTGGTTGTTATAATCATGGTCATGGTTGTTATAATCATGGTCGTAGGTGTTATAATCATGGTCGTGGTTGTTATAATCATAGTCGTGGTTGTTATAATCGTAGTCATGGTTGTTATAATCATGGTCGTTGTTGTTATAATCATGGTTGTGGTTGTTACAATCATGGTCGTGGTTGTTATAATAATGGTGGTGGTTATGATCATGGTCGTAGTTGTTATAATCATGGTTGTGGGTGTTATAATCATAGTCGTGGTTGCTATAATCATGGTCATGGTTGTTATAATCTTGGTCGGGGTTGTTATAATCATGGTCGTTTTTGTTATAATCATGGTCGTGGGTGTTATAATCATGGTCGTGGCTGTTATAATCATGGTCGTGGGTGTCATAATCATAGTCGTTGTTGTTATAATCATAGTCATGGTTGTTACAATCATGGTCGTGGTTGTTATAATCATGATTGTGGTTGTTACAATCATGGTCGTGGTTGTTTTAATAATGGTGGTGGTTATGATCATGGTCGCAGTTGTTATAATCATGGTCGTGGGTGTTATAATCATGGTCGTGGTTGTCATAATCATGGTTGTGGTTGTTACAATCATAGTCGTGGTTGTTATAATCATGGTGGTGGTTATGATCATGGTCATAGTTGTTATAATCATGGTCGTGGGTGTTATAATCATAGTCGTGGTTGTTATAATCATGGCCGTGGTTGCTTTAATCATGGTCGTGGTTGTTATACTCATGGTCGTGGTTGTTACAATCATGGTCGTGGTTGTTATAATCATGGGCGTGGTTATGATTATGGTCGTAGCTTTTATAATCATGGTCGTGGGTGTTATAATCATAGTCGTGGTTGTTATAATCATAGTCGTGGTTGTTATAATCATGGTCGTGGTTGTTATAATCATGGTCGTGGTTGTTATAATCATGGTCGTGGTTGTTATAATCATGGTCGTGGTTGTTATAATCATAGTCGTGGGTGTTATATTCATGGTCGTGGTTGTTATAATCACGGTCGTGGTTGTTATAATCGTGGTTGTGATTGTTAAAATAAGTGTCTCTTTCTTCTTTATTTTTTATCTCATTATTCCTACTCTTTTTACTTACGTTTAACCGACTAATTTCTACATGTTATCATCCAAATACTTGTTCTGATTTTTGTTTTACTTATCGCTGTCCTTCCTTTGTCTCCTTCTCTAGTCTCCTTCTCTACTATCCTTCGATACCATTCTTAATCTGTCCTTCCATTCATACTCCACCTCTCACTATCCCTCTCTCCCATCTCCTTTCCTCGCCTCTTAGGGATAATAATGCTTCAATCTCTCATCTTCTCCTTCTCTTCTCCCTTTCTATCTTCTCCATGCATTCCTGTTATTATCTTTTTCTCTCTTCTCTTTTTCCATGTACAGTCAGCCACAGGAATAACTATACTGTACACACTGTAGCTGTAAGGTCCGAAAAAGGTCTGGTAACTTTGAAACTGCGCATCCAGACGCATGATGAAACTCACCTCCCCCCCCCCCCCCCCACCTGTTATCTCTAACTATTTTCTGTTTCCCCTTCTTTATTCTTCTATTTACTCATCTTCATTCTTTTACTGATCCAAACAACATTAAAAAAAAGTAGGCAAAGAAAAAAGTGGGGGGAGGAGGAGGGAGACGTACGATAACTGCAATCGTGGGCTGACAGCGTACAGCGAATGAGGGTGCGCCAATTCCGTAGACTTGCAATGTTTTCCAGCTTAAATAAAATGGTTCATTAATGGCTTCCTAAAGAAACCATCGACATGGGACCAGGTTTGTTCCACTCTACGAATATTTTGCGATTTTTCCACCAAGTTTCATGAAAAACGATTGTGCCGTTTCGGCTGCCCAGAAGAGACAGACATACGGCTAGTCCTATAGTATATTAGATACAGGGTAACTTATTCACGGATGCCTGAGTACAGGCGTGTGAGGCAGTATATCTGGACGCACACTTTGTTATTCACATTTGCGTGAGAAGTATTGAAGCACATTGTGTATTTGGTACTATACATGAAAACGGATATCGTTACTAAGTGCAAAAAAGTGGATACGATCTTAATATGTCTGCTATCTTGCCATTAGAAATGAAGTGGTGTGCCATTTCACACACAGTGTGCTTGGACCTGTCCCTAAAAGGTTCTATCTTCACACAATCGAGGACGTAGTGTTCAAGTGTGTGGCTATATGTCTGGCTACATACTTTACATTTAGTCTTGTTTACATTTGCTTGAGAAACATACTGCCACATTTACTTATATCCTAAACCTTAATCTAGCGGTTACAACATCTTGTAATCTAGTGATCTTGTTACTTTCTCCATATACATGTTTCACTTGATACATCTCATCATGGTAAACTATGGATCGACTAGTGCCTGTTTGCACTTGTAAACTTTCGTCAAATTCATCAATAAGTTCTTTCCAAATTAAAGTTTTAGGGGTTCTTTTGACAGACCAAAATTGTATTCAACCGTGTCTTTGTTAGACGCGAGTTTGGCGAGGGGATCAACTCTGTCATGTTTTATGAACCCTATGTGAGAGGGGGTCCACAACAGTTTGACCTTGACACCCCGGTCAACAAAGTAAGCATATTTGAGTCTGGCTTCAGAGACAAGAGCGTGACAACTTGAGTTCAGGATGTCAAGGGCAAGTAGTGAGGATAGAGAGTCAGTGATGATGAGACTGTCAGTGACAGTGGTTTCAATGAATTTAATAGCTGTGAGTATTTCAACTAATTCAGTTTGTAGAGTGGATGTCAAGTTGTTAAATCTAACTCTTTCTCAA
The DNA here is from genome assembly GCA_958450375.1 of Homarus gammarus. Classification (NCBI taxonomy): domain Eukaryota; kingdom Metazoa; phylum Arthropoda; class Malacostraca; order Decapoda; family Nephropidae; genus Homarus; species Homarus gammarus. Next base: position 909,140 of record CAUDMG010003003.1, read on the forward strand.
TTATATTACCGTCAGGTTGATTAACAACAATAGCACTCCCAGCCCTCCCACAGGCGGTGTTAAGAGATCCATCAGTGTAGATGGTCTGCGTGATATTATCATCAGTCTATAGAGTGTGTATGTGTTCAAGAGCTCTCACTTTGGCAGTGTGTTGGAGATAAATACTTTTCATAATTGATTTTTTAGGCGGATATGTCGGTATTGTGATATCGAAGGGAACTGTCCGCCAGGGTGGCAGGAAGCGCTGTTGTGTCTCAACTTTATACAGGATTAGTCTAAACATCTTCATATGTGTAGCTGTAGTTTGGATCCATTTAGACTCACCAGTCCTATGGTTCTTACATTCTAGCAATTTTAAAGAAACAATGTTATCAGGATGACCACGCAGAAGCCTCAGGGCTATCATGAGGTTGACTTCAATTATTCTATCTTTAACACTGGGGATACTTAGTTCTTTCCTCATATTAAGTACTTAAGTGCTCATAGGACATCCTAGGATAATTCTGAGGGCTTTATTTTGCATTTTCTCGAGGTTGTCAACGCCTTTCCTGTCACGAAGGACCAGAGCTGTTGCGTGGTAATCTATCAAAGATCTTATATAGCCTAGGTACATTGTTTTAACAATTTTAATATTAGCACCATAGTGCTAATATTACTCACATGTGTGAGTAGAACTAGGATCATAATACACATAATTGGGCAGACTGGGTGGGGTCTTACCATTAGGTGTGAGACACTCCTGCAGACACAATATCGATGTCCTCAGTCACAGCATTGTGTTGTAGGTCAGGGTATCTTTTTCTAAGAGATGTTTCAACTCATCACCTTCACCGCTCTGTATCTTTGCCTGGTATTAACACTGGCCATTATGAACTGTATTTGGAAAGAAGCAAAAGGCACTGTGTGATACTGTTTTTTTTATACGCTGCCTGTCCCTTCGGCAGGCAGTAGGCCAGTTAACCTTATTGAAACATTTCTGGAGCATATACTGCGCAACAATTGTTGTATTTCAGTGGCAGACAACAACACACTTTGGTTACACTCGACATCACCACCATTTTCTGTTTGTGTTTGTTCATCTTCACTGACCTTGTCCACAGAGGCATCAGTAGAACTGTTACCAGTATCACTATTTTCCTCTGTGTGGATATCAGTTTGACTGTAATCTTTCCATAACTGCTGCTCTGTGTTGGTGGTGTTCTTTTTCTGGAGTGTATCACAGAGGCTCTTTAACATATCAGTTTGAGCTGTAAATTGAGCTTGTTCTTTAATTTCATTTTTCAAATCATTGATCTCTTCATGTTGTGCGTGTTCACTGTGTGTGTTGGCAGCTACCTCTTGTGTCGGTACGTCTGTGTTGCCCATGCTGATCTTTCGATGACTGCTGGTGATGATCCTGGAGCTTTGGTGGGGAGGGTGGGCCAGGGGTTGGCCGTAGGGAGCAGCAGTAGTGTTTCTTGAGACCTGCCTGGGTGGCGGGTCTGGGCGCTGAAGGGGTGTAGGAGCTCTTGGACAGTCAGGGTGCCATATAGGAACTCCAACTGTTTTGTAGTTAATATCCAGTCTACAAAGACTGCGTGTTTGCCCCTGAGTCGCTTCGCCCTTGTGATGTCGGGATGAGCTTCTAGTAGTGTAGCGGTCTGGTACTGGTCGAGCCCTATGATTAAGATGGTTTTCTTGCTCGATGGTTGGGATGATTGTTCCATGGTTATTCCTCTTATGCTATTGGTGAGGAGATCCTGTATGACTGTTGGGTCGCTTCTAATCAGAACATGATCTTGTGTACCGACTCTGAACTGAAACTCAGCGTCTGGGTGTTTATCTTCCACATCGTTTAGCCAGAGATACTTGGCTTCAGGTGATGTACCTACAGGGAAGTATAATCTTACTCTCATGGGGGGTTGAGGTTGTAGTTGATGGTCTCTAAGTTTTTCTGCCTTTTCGGCCTTCCGCTTGTTCCTGGACTGAACTAGTTGTAAGCCATCCTCTCCATTGGTGTCAAGGTCAACACCATAGTCACCTGGCTCATTCAGTGCATTAGGAGAGTTAAAGCGAGTAGCTGGGTCTCCAGTCAACTCAGACATGTTGGAGTTACAGGACTCGACCTATATGCCTACGTCAGAGAATCGAGGACTTCTTGGCACTCCTAGGAAGTCAACGGTGTTTGGGAGGCGTAACCCTCTTACAGGACAAAGGAAACTGGCATCTACAGCATATCAGCAGTGTGAGGGGAGGCCATGAACGGTCCTCCCGGGAGCGGATGGAGTGTGGTGTCAGAGGGACCAAGGTAGCAGGAGTATTCTCAGTTTATAAACACAAGGGTATAGGTAATAGGCCTTGCCTCGCGGGCACCTACACACGCCACAGTGCTCAACCCACACGTTAGTTCACTTGTTATACAGGCAACATATTTGCAGTTGTTGACCTATCGGTTAAGGTAATCCTCCAAGTGATAGTGTTAGGAAGAACACCTAATATTCAGTAACACCTTCTGAGAATCCTGCTCCTCAAATCCCAGTGTGTACCAACCACCGTAATCTTAAAAAGATCACAGGTGGTCCACGCACACAGCCCTGCCCACACACACACTGAGGGGAAACTGCGCGAGTGGAAGCTACCCTCCTTCTCGTGCGTCACAGATGATGCATACAGTATGTGGCGTTGTTTAATGACGTGTTTGTACGTCAGTCAGGGCGTCGCTGAAGACGTGGTAGTTGGAGTTATTTAATGACGTGTTTATGCGTCACTCACTGCATCACTGAAGGCGTTGTAGTTGGCGTTGTTTAATGATGTGTTCATGCCACAACTCTGCCGCCCCTACTGGCCTCTCCCTCCCTCCCGCCCTCCCCACCCCTCCTCCTCACCTCTCCCTACCCTACCTCACACATTGGTCGAGTACCATAACACACACATACAATAAACCACTCTCTTGAAGCCATTATAATAAGCAATTACACAAACAAAATTGAACTATTAAAAACTTTTGTTCCAACCTGTCTAAACTTACACACCGTATTGGGTTATATATCTAGAAGTGTAAGTAATAAGAGTGCAGAGGTCTTATTGCAACTATATCTTGCGCTAGTCAGGCCGCACCTCGATTATGCGGTTCAGTTCTGGTGCCCTTATTATAGAATGGATATCAATTCACTAGAGTCGGTGCAGCGACGAATGACGAAAGTGATTCATCCAAGTTTCGGTGATTGCTTTGACGTCTACATTCTCGGTACATACAACCGCTCTCAGCAAGTCTATTTTATTTCTAACGCTCCTACGGTTTGTATAGTATACATTTAAACCTACCCCTCCCTGGTCCTGTTTTACCCCTTGTCCTGAGTAACCAATTTTGCTTCCCAGGAGAGCCTGTTTTTTGACTCCCACTTACCCCAACCTCTCTCTACTGGCGAACCCCCCCCCCCCCTTTGGAGTGACAATTTCACGCTCCTGGGATGCAGAAAAAGTCTTTACCCCCTCACGAGACAAGTGTACTCCGTCGCGACTGTACAGGTAGTCGTTGCCATAGAATCGTTGCCAATTATCAATGAATGCCCAACCATTGTTCGCACAATGTTCTTCCAGTCTGCAATTTATAGCAATTGCCCTGGACAGCCATTCACGACCAACCCCTCTTCTAGGCAAGACACCACATATTATCGGGATCCCTCGGGATCCCTCCCCTATCTCTAATCTTCCCCAGCGCCTCCCTATACCTCTTGAAAAGTTCCTCACTCCTAACCTTTCCTATGTCGTTTCCTCCCACACTAAGACACACTACTGGATTGGTACCCTCCCCTGACAAAACCCTGTCTAACCTCTCAGCTACATGCCCTATCCCAGCCCCAGGAAAACACACCCTAGTCCTACGTTTCCTATCCCTTACACAAAAAGTCCTATCTAAAAACCTCACCTGGCTGTCCCCAACTACCACGACCTTACCTGTGGGCAGGGTTTGTACAACTGCCCTTTCCTCTCCTTGCTCTATACCGTCCTGCCTCTTCTCTTCCCCACCAGCTTCCTCCAGCACCTGGTAGGGGTTACTGCACTCCACACCCTGGTCAGCTTTCCTGAGTCTGACCCTAGTCCCCTTGGAGACAACCACTCTCCACGCCTGCTCCTCCTTCGCAGGTGTCCTGCTAGGCAGGACACCAACCTGAAGGAGTACAGTCCTGAGGGCCTCATTTTCCCCCTTTAGAGTGTCAAGCTCACTCCTCAACTGCCCCAGATGCCTTAACAGAGTGGCCAGTAGGTCGTCTTTCCCCACACTACGCTCCTCTTCCCCCAAGACACAACGATCCAGGGCGGCCATTTTCCTTGATCACTACGGGAGCACTTGGGGGCACGACCTTCCCCAAGCTAGGTCAGGTAGCGTTGAGGAGTCAGGTAGTAACTCTCGACAGGAGCTGCCATGCACAGGCCAACCGGCCTATTGCAGACTCCTTATTTTTCTTATGTTCTTATGTTGTAAAATTGTTCACTGGCTTTCTACGAGACGTTGCTCACTGATGTTGATGTGTGTACTGAGCACTTGTTACTCAGGAACTCAGTAGGGATAAATCAGGTATGAACTGTCTTGTTACTTGTGGACCCGGTGTTGAACGTTGACGTGAACGTTTGTAGACGTAGGTAGATGGGTTGTCGTAACTTGCATGAAGTTGTAGACACTGTAACTCTCTTCGTAGGTTAGGAATAATCCTTTCAAAGCTGCCACCACTGTAATATCCCTTTAACTTCACTGTAACTTCTTTTGAAGACTCACACTTGTTTAGGGAATTACCAGATGTTGTTCACAAAAACAAACTATCTTAGTTCACTTCTCTGGGATGGGTGGACGGATACAAGTCGTTATATATATATATATATATATATATATATATATATATATATATATATATATATATATATATATATATATATATATATATATATATATATTGATAAAATCACACAGGGAAAAGGGAAACAATGGAGCACCATAGCTTTCGTCTTTATTCAAGACATCTTCAGAGGCAACTGAATTACAAGGACCGAGAGAGGCTTAAGTACACAGGGTGACCTTACTAATCATGAGGTCAGGTCATAAATATGACCTCCACTAATTCCCACACCAGCACCACCATACACGTAAAGGGCTTAAGAGAAAGGGCGACGTGACTAGTGTAGATCCACAATGAAAACGTGGATAAGATGAATCTTGATAAAATCACACAGGAAAAGGGGAAACAATGGAGCACCTTAGCTTTCGTCTATGTTCAAGACATCTTCAGAGGCAACTGAATTACAAGGACCGAGCGAGGCTTAAGTACACAAGGTGACCTTACTAAGCATGAGGTCAGGTCATAAACATTATATCCAATAATCTGCAGGTCAACACCACCACACATGCAAAGGAGCTTAAAAGAAAGGGCGACATAACTAGTCATGTTAAGTCAGGTCAAAAATATGGGACCCACTAATCATCTATCCTACATCTAACTCGAATGCTTTCAAAGCATTATTAACTTTGGGCCACTGACAAATGAATTTGTGTAACAGTATCAGTTTTGTACTGACCATCACTAAGGTTTATAGAATCCAATTCTCGATGTGCTCCCGGCTAAATTTCCACTGGCACGAGTAAGGAAGGCAGCCAAGATATTTGACAAGAGATTTTGTTCCAGAACATACCCTTGTTTAACCCTGTTTGGATGGGGAAGAACTGAGATTGGGTGCCGCTGTGCAGGACACTGCCGTTCATACTACTGTAAAGTTGCCTCATAATGGCGATGAATTTTGGCGGGCACCCAAAACGGCTGAGGGTCCACCAGAGGGCTTCCCTGTTGACCGAGTCGAAGGCCTTGGTTAGGTCGATGAATGCCATGTACAGGTCTCGACGCTGTATTGCACTTTTCCTGTTTCTGTCGGGCAGCAAAGATCATGTCAGTGGTGCCACGTGATGGTCTAAAACCACACTGAGACTCTGAGAGGACGTTTCCGCCTCTGGAAAAAGTCTGTTTAGGAGGACTCGGGCGATAATCTTGCCAGGTACGGAGAGAAGTGAGATGCCACGGTAGTTGCCACAGTCTGATCAGTCTCCCTTGTTCATATAAATATTGATAATGGAAGCGTCTTTAAGAGCTTGGGGATATTTCCTCTTTTTCCCATATATTCTCCAGGAGAGAGTTGAGACGTCTGGTAAGCAGAGGTCTTTGTGCTTTGTACACCTTGTCTGGGATTCCATTAGGCCCTGAGACTTTGTTATTTTTCATCTGTTTGATGGCAGTAACTACCTCATCACTGGATGGAGGATAGCTGAGGTGGGTCAGCTCTGGATGCTTATGAACCTGCTGGGTAGTCAGGTCACCCTCATTGGTGTTTCGGTTGAGCAATGAATGGTAGTGATCTTTCCAGCGCTGTAATTATGAAGTTACAGTGAGATGAGCAGAGGCCGGGGGGGGGGGGGGGTGCCATTAGTGATTGGCCCGAGTTTTAATGGAATTGAAAAATTCACGCATCTTGTGCAGATTTGTATTTGTTTATATTTCACATTCTTTATTTTTAAGCCATTCATTCTTTTGATTGCGAAGTTTCCGCTAGGCAGCCGCTTTCTTCTTGCAAAAGGTATCAGCTTTGGTCCGAGATTGAGGGTTGTTGTGCCAGTCAGTAAAAACAGCATGTTTATCATCAATGAAACTTTGATTGCTGGGTTATTTTTATCAAACCAGTCCTGGTGTGTTCTTTTAATCTGGCCTGTTTGCTGCTGGGTTGTTTATAAGCCCATGTTCGAGCTGCTCTCTGAAAGCATGTGCTACCTCTGGATTTTCCAGACACTTAGTGTTAAAACCTCTTATGGAGGCTTGCTGCTTTGGCCGCTTTGGGGCGACGTGAAGTGAAAGCTTGGCTCTGACTCGTCGAAGATCAGTGTCACATTGGTCTGAGCCACGCATGGGACGGGTGATGAGGAGATCTCGGCAATCTCTTTCTCTGACAATGATGAAGTCAATGAGATGCCAGTGTTTGGATCGTGGGCTTTGCCAAGAACACTTGAACTTGTCGGCCTGCCTAAACAAGGTATTGGTGATAGTGAGGTTGTGCGCAGTACACTTGCTGAGGTGAAGTAAAGGTTGGGATTGCACTTCCCTACTCCATTTCTCCCTATGGTTCCCAGCCAAATGTTAGCATCTCTGCCAACTCTATCATTAAAGTCGCGAAGTAGCACAACCTTGTCTTCTCTGGGGATAGAGGTTAGCACTCTGTCGAGGTCGGCGTAAAAGGCCTCCTTCATGTCATCCTCTGCATTCAGTGTTGGAGCATATGCACTGATGAAAAAGGCATGACGTGAGTGATTCATTGGGAGTCGAAGCGTCATGAGGCGCTCGTTCATCCCAAAAGGCATTTCAGTTAGCCTCTGAAGGATATTTTGGCAGATGGCAAAGCCAACTCCATAAATGCGGTTTCTTTCTGCAGCAGGCTTACCCCCGTTCTGTGAGTTGGCCCTCTTCTGGTAGCCGGGACTCACTAATGGCTGCTATGTCGATGTTATACCTAGCCAACTCTTTTACCACAAGGGCAGCTCTTTTTTCAGGACGCTTATTTGTGCCAGTATACAGAAGGGTCCTGACATTCCATGCAGTGACCATAAGAGGTTGTATGGTTTGTTTTTGTTTGGATCTGTGATTTTGATTGTGTTTTCGACCACATTAAGATGACCTTACTGGGTGCGGTTGCCCAGTCAGGTTGGGTTTTTCGGCAGGCAATGTTTAGGGCACCTTTTCTAGCCCTCTTCCCGTGTGGGGTGACCAGAGTGGCTCCTCGAAAGGGCTGCTCAGTCGCACAGACAGGACCGGATTGCACTGCTGCCTAGATCCCAATGCATAAATGACCCTCTTATCTGTGCCACCCATCTGCAGAGTTGTGACTGGAGACTCCCGGCAGTCATCTCTGCCTGTCCCCGTCGCCACGCGTCCGTCACCAAAGGACTTTTTGGGGGTATAGGGGTTTTGATGATGATGATGATGATGAGAGGTATGATGAGCTGGATGATGGCTGCGCGTGAGTAGATTTATGCTGTGAGGCAGGAGCGCATGCTGCAACCAAACATCTTGGCTCACACTTCTCCTGTTCCAGTGGTGCACACACACAAACACACATACACACACACACACACACACACACACACACCCCTTAGTGAACGATCAATGTATGTTGCTCCCTAAGTAGAAAAAGCCCATACCCCTATTATATGGTTTGTTATGAAAGGACAATTGGTTAATATTTTGTTTTTGTTTCCGCGTTATACTTATTAATCTACATAAAGGAACCATTCAGTCATTGACGATATATGGAGCACACTTTTCATACGTGTTAATTAGAGATTGATTAGTATCCTATACGCACTGATTTTATAATGATCGTTGAAAATTTTAAGACCTAATGGAAAATGATATGCATGACGACACATATACTGTACACGAGAACTTTCAAGGTCCAAAATATACTGTTGAAAATATTAAAAAAAATCATGATATTAATTAGGTAACTCGAGAAGAGATATTTTCTCTTTGAACTTATTTTTATACCATGATTTGAGAAAAAAAATAACTGAGGGCAGGCAGGTTCTCCCTCGTGAGCACTCTCGGGACTCTGAAGACCAGGAGCTATCAGGACCAGGCATACTCAGAAATAGCCACTTCAAGGACCAAACAATCTCAGAGGCCTTTTTTTTTTTGTTTTTTTTGTTTTTTACGGGAATTAGCCCACCCGGGCACAGCTCAAACGACCCACAACGGAGCCTGGGGGGCGAAAAAAAAAGAACGGAAAGAAATTGTAAATATAGACCAAAAAGGTTATGCTGCATTAATCTACACCACGAAGATGCCGGAAAACCAGCTTTTTAAAGTGAGACAGATTGCAAAAGCATGGAAACACAGAAGAAGGTAGAGCATTCCACAGTTTGGCTGTGTGAGGAAAGAAGGAGGTACTATAACGGGTTATTCTCGTGTGACCGACATCCACAGAGAAACGGTGGGCACCGCGGGCTAGACGTGTGTTACAAACCCATTGTCGACTAAAGGAGGAGAGTTAATAAGACGAAATGCCTTTGATTCCACCCTATCTAATAGTTGGACAGAAGAAGAGCCACCCCAGATATGAGAGCAGTACTCCAAGTTAGGACGAATGAATCCCTTATATACTTGGAGCAACTGCTCAGGAGTGAAGTAGCTGCGGCATCTGTACAGCATTCCCAACTTTCGGGAGGCAGCTTTAGTTATACTAAGGATGTGTGATTTCCAGGACATATTGGAGGAAATGGTGAGGCCTAACATATTTATTTCAGAATTAGGAGGATGATAGTGTCCTTAAATGTAACTGGTGGGAGATCGTCTAATTTACAAAGTGTAATTGGTAAATATTGAGTTTTATTACTATTGAACTTAACCAAGTTTGTACCTCCCCATTCAGAGATGCTGCACAGATCCGCGTTGATAGAAGTAATGATATCAGTTCTAGAAACAGATTTACGTAGTTTGAGAGTTAGGAGGAAGAGGAAAATGTGAGGAAGAGTGAAGAGTAGAATCATCAGCGTAAGAATGGATAGAATTAGTTGTAGTGTGAAGTAAATCATTGATAAAAAGAAGGAAGAGAGTTGGTGAAAGAACAGAGCCCTGTAGGACGCCACTACTGGTAGAGAAAGAGCGAGAAATCGATCCCTCGACAACAACTGCCATGGATCGGTTCTCAAGGAAGCTAGAGATGAGAAAACAAAGTGGGGGAGAGAAACCAAAAGAGGGAAGTTTATATAGCAAAGACTTGTGCTTTGGAGATGTCGAGAGCCACGACAAAAGTTTCCCCATAATCCCTAAGAGAGGATGACCAAAGATGGGTGCAATAGGAGAGCATATGACCAGTAGATCTCGCCTAGCAAAAGCCATACTGGTGATCCGACAAAAAAGAAAGGCGTTCAAGGTGACGGAGAAAATGTGAGTTCACGATAGTTTCGAAAATCTTAGAGAGGGATGAAGTTAGGGCAATGGGTTGATAGTTAGAGGGATTAGAATGGTCACCCTTCTTTAGGATGGGCTGAACCAAGGCATGCTTCCAAGAAGGAAAAGTTTGGGTTTTGAGGCAAAGACGAAAGAGGCGAGCAAGCACAGGGGCCAGGGCTTCAGCACACTCCCTCAGAACACGAGGGGGTATTCCGTCCCGTCAATGCGCCTTGCTCACATCCAACGTGGATAACACACCGGCAACCCTGCGAGTGGAGATTATAGGAAAGTGCATAGGTTCAGTGGTAGGTGCAGGGGTAGGAGGGATAGAGTGGGAATCGTCTAAGGTCGAATTAGAAGAGAATAAGGTGCCAAAGAGGTTGGCTTTGTCAGAGGGAGAGTTGGCTATAGAGTTATTAGGACGGAAGAGGGGAGGAAAAGAAGGCGTGCAGAGGTTGTTACAGATGTTTTTAGTTAAGGACCAGAAGCATTTGCTAGAGGAAGAATTTGTCAGGACAGCGGTCTTTCTTTTAATAAAATTCCGCTTGGCCCTACGAAGAATAGCCTTTCAACGATTCCTAGAAGTAATGAAAGAGGTGTGGGTAATAGGAGAAGGAGATAGTTTCATAGCTCGATATGGCCTGTCTCTCACCCTGCAAGCAAAAGAGAGCAGGAGCGATCAAACCATGATTGTAATGTGAAAGTTTTGGTAGAAGATGGGATAAATGCACTCATACCTCCCTGTATAACCCCAGCAATGCTGTCAGCACATACCGAGGCATCCCGAGTGGAAAAGCAACATTCATCCCAAGGAAAGTCGGTGAAGAATTCTCGCAAGGATTTCCAGCTTGCCCTCCGATAGTTGACGTTTAGAGTGGGGTGGGGGAGGTGGTCGTGCCCAGTTTGATTTAATAGAAATAAGGTTGTGATCAGAAGACCCTTAGGGGGCAAAAATTGAGTATAAAAAGTGTGAGGGGTTAGAGGAAAAACAAAGATCAAGAATGTTAGCAAGTTGGTCGTGTCGATCAGGAACGCGTGTAGGGTGTTTGATTATTTGTTCCAAATCATTAAGTAAGGAAAAAGAGAGTGCCTCAGCTCCACCTGGGTCATCCCTTGCAGAGCCAAGCCACTCTCTGTGATGTACGTTGAAATCCCCTAGGTAGAGGATCTCGGTGTTGGGGTGTGTGGATAGCAACGACTCATGGCAAGAAGTGAGATAGTCAAAGAGTTCGAAATAGTTGGTAGAGTAGGGAGAACAGTATAGGAAACAAAGAAAAATAGTTACAGTAGGTAGAGATATTTTGAGCCAGATGACATCATAAAGGGGAGATTCACGATCCGTGAGTCGGGCTATAGGTGTACGTGTGTTGCAGTAGGCGCATACATCTCCCTTAGAACGTAAGTAGGTATGAAGGTTGTAGTTAGAGACTTGAAAAGGTTTGGGTGAAGCTGCTTTGGTCAGTTGAAGTTCGGAGAGTAGTAAGAGGTCTGGGGAAGAGGTTCATAAGTGGTGCTCCACAGAAGAAAAATTGGATCTCAGTCCGCGAATGTTGGAAAAATGAAGTGTGAAAAAAGCCGATCCTCCAGCAACCGCGGTGGCGTCAGTTGAGGCCCCAGTAGCTTGATGATGATCAGGTCGGCCCTGAGGTCCACAACCTTCCCGACCAGTGGGACCCATCCGAGAAGGCCCTGCTTCAGTATTAATATCAACTGACATAGGAGAATAAAATAGAAATGAATATAACAGATCAAGAATGAGTACGATTTTATTTGTGGTGTTGTCAATAGTAAGAGAGACAGTTGAGACCCTGCAATTGTGTGTAAATGAGGCAGAAAGATAGAGCAGCAACCTGAGACTTGGTCACAATTTTCGTGATGCCATATGGCAGCAGGGCCTATTATTAGACAACACATTATGCTTCCAATATCTTTCCAGGCGGCAGTACCTCCCTGTTTGATAGCTGCCTACTACCTACCAGATATTCTCAGGACTCTCTTGACCAGGCACTCTTATGACCAGACAGTCTCAGGGCCCAACACAATCAGAACCAGGTCCCTAAACACATGCATACACACACACACACACACACCACGTCACCAACAACCACGTCACCATCAACCATACCAAGACCATGGTTATGCACATCAACCTCTCCTCCGACATTGTCCCACCCCCTTCCATTACTTTAGGTCCCAACACACTCCAGGTTGTAGATTCCACTAAACTCCTCGGCGTCACCGTAGACAACAAACTAAATTGGAAACCACACGTCAGTGAAGTTGTTAAGTCCTCCAGTTTCCGTCTCCACCTCCTCAACCGACTCAAGTCCCTCGGAGTTCCTGCACTTGAGCTCCTCAGTGTTTACTCAACGTTCATACTTCCCAAGCTCACCTATGCCTCCCCCACCTGGTCTTCCTCCCTAAATGCCACACAACGAAAACACCTAAAAAATGTGCAAAAGAGGGCATGCAAGATTATTCTCTCCCCTTCCTACTCCACATATTAAGAGGCGCTCATCACACTGACCCTTTCGACTCTCACTGACCATCACCACGACCTCATCTGCAAATTTGGTAAGAAGCTTCTGCACCATCCTCGACACCGGCTCCTACTACCACCTGAGATCCCTAGCCCGAGAATTGCTGTTCGACACCACAACCGCATCCAGCCCATACGTGCACGGACTGATCGCTATAAGAACAGCCCAGTCCCAACCATTGTAAAAATTATCAATAACTTGTAATAAACCAGTGTATTCACTCCCAGTAAATCCTACTTCTTGCACTGTCACTATGTTGAAATGTCCTGTAGTTTGAGCTTTTCCCCATCTAGTTATTACATATCTTATTTGTATCACTTATGTTACTTGTATATTATTTGTAAATCGAAACCCATTCCCCAATTATGTAACTGTATATTTTCAGCCTTCTGGCTGCTATGCTCTTTCAATAAACTATTAATTATTATTATTATTATTATTACACACACACACACACACACACACATAGGTAGTTTGATCCTTGGGGATAAGGAGCCTCTTACGTTTTCAAGTAGAGACTAACATCTTAATGACAAGTCCGGAGACCCTCAGTTCTAAAAGTGAATTTACGTAGACTTTATGACTCAAAATTTATTCAAGTAAAAGCGACAAAAGTTAAAAAATAAAAATAATACTGTACTGTATGTGTGTAAACTCATAATATATGTTGAATAATGTAATTAAAAGAGAAAACTACCTTGATCTGAAGAGTGCAAGAGACTATAGGAAAATATAGATAGAATTTACCCCCGAAATAAAGAATATATATTATTTCCTAATATTTCTTCAACATCTTAGACTTACAAAGATGTTAAAATGATAGATCACTAAAAAATATGTACAAGTTATGGAATACATATACATACATAATACAGATTTAAGAGAATTACGCCTACTGATGTGTTAAGAAGAGTGCGGCAGTCTAATGGATATATCAGTAGCCTCCCGTTCCGAGGGTCTGTGGGTCGATTTTCGTGCACTCCCAGTTCACCCAACTGTTAATGGGTATCAAAGTTTACAATATAGGGAAGGGAAAGTGGTCGAGAAAAGTATCGGCCATGCGTCTTCCTTGTGTACCGAAGGCTTGGTATACAGTGTGATGTACCCATACGGGCAGTCATGCCCATGGGACCCACTTTCACTTTTCAATGTGGTAAGACGAATTGTTTAGGTTTTTTAAACAGTCTGGTAAAACAGAATTAATGAATTCTGAATGGTGAAATGCGTCTAGTGTGGCAGCATTAGGTATGTGTTAAGCTGCAGGCAACGTCTGCTTTCTCGCTTTCAGATACTTCCGCTGGCTAGCCTTCGTGGTGAACAGGGAAGCAGCCTTGCATAAGTCTTCCCCTGCCAGTACACAGCCTCTTCACCATCAAGACTCTTGCTGTGCCTCCTCGTGGCAACACACCGTAACTGGGTGCCTCACGGCCCCAGGTTACACCAGCAAGGAAACTCGGAGCAGCAGTAGTTCCCAAAGAGAGGGTGCATAGGCCCACTGGCATGTGGACCCACCCTGGTGCCTACCAACCACTGCTCTCCTGCTGTGGGGATTAACCAGGAACGATCTTCCTGCTCGTTACCGCTGCTTACTCGCTTGTTTGCTGGTGAGACGACACTTGAAGCGGTTGCACAGAGGTGAGAACGGCAGTGACTATCTGGGTCACCAGCAGATTCAACCCAGCCGCCATACAGTCACTATCTAGCTACCCTGCTGTTCGTCAAATTCTGGCTGTGATCTCATCATAGGTCCTGGACTCGTGGGCTGTGTCCCCAGACCTTCACCTATCGACTCTCAATTCTCTGGTCATCTACTACTACCACATACCATGACCATCAGTTCATCTCATTCCGTCGCTCCAGTTGAATGGACGCTTCCCTACCATGAGTGTGAATCACCGTGTTCCAGAACCTTCCCCCAGGGCCACTGCCGTAGGAAATATCTGTTCATTGTTTGAGTCTATGGTTGTTTAATTCCATAAATTGCTGATGTATATGTTCTGGGTATCAAGTTCTATCTACAGGAGCGAACACGAACACCTGTAGAGTTTTCGTAGGTTCTATTTACTGGATAAACAGAGATACACAAGGGAGGTGGCATTCCTTACTCTGTCTGGGGGGTCAACTAGCCTTTTAGGCGACATGTGGCAAGTGATACATTAGCAGCTTCCATATGTCGCCAGGCACATTAATTAAGCGTGTGGGACATGGTAAATACATTGCCACAGGCTGCTAGCAAGGCTGAATAAATAATGTATATAAATGGAGCACATACATAATATACATACATAATATACATACAGCATACATAATATACATACAGCTGACTCCCCTTTATTGTTCGATTCTATCAATCGTTGACTCCCATTAATTGTTAGATTCCATTAATTGCTGACTCCCATTAATTGTTTGATTCCTTTAATTGTTTGCTTCCCTTAATTGTTTAACTCCATTAACTATTGACTGCATTAATTGTTTGACTCCCGTTGTTATTTGATGTTTGTTGAGTGGTGTCAGAGTTTTGTGTTATATTTTTTATAGTAAAGAGATGTCAATCTCAAACGGTATATATACACCTTGGTTAGTATTCTCTTTAGTCTGTACTCACCCCTGAAGACGTGAATTACACGAAAGCGCTTGGGAACTTCGTGTTTTCTTCTTTCCTTGTGGTTATCAGCATATACCTAGATGACGCGCACCTACAGTGATTTACTTGCATAAATGGATTCCACGCTCCACTTCTTCATCCTCTCTACAAGCTGTCCTGGACTGTCTCCTTTCGTTACTGAATACTCCTCTTCGATGATCAAGGCCCACAAATTGAAAATACGTTTGAAATTTCTCCAGACATGCCTCAGTGAAAAAGTTATGCCTAGATCAATCCTCCCACAACGTGTCCTGAAGATGTTTGACCGCCTCTTTGATGAGTTCCAAGAAATCATCCTTAAGAAACATTTTGAAATAAAGAAAATTGAAGTGGATGAAGCCTTCCGTATTGTAAGACAAAAAGAGCGTGCTTTTAATATGACCATACCGAGTTATAGGAAAAAGTTCATGTTGGATTACTGTTTTGATAACCTGAGACGTGAGCGTTCTGATCTTCAAGCTAAGATAGACCACAAATTGGCACTCCTTATTAGAAATAGTGACTGGACTAAGGATGCCAATCAAAACTGTGTAGTGAATCTCTCCTCTAAACAACTAGACAATAATACCTTGTGTGCCCTCGGCTATGGTTTAAGCTTTGATGGTTCTAACAAGGGAGTCGACAGTGTTGTCATATACAGAGCATTTTGCAATTTGGAGAAATTCAGTAATTTGACAAGTGAAGAAGTGAACATGTGTAAAGGTGTTGTTTATGCATCTATGTCTAAGCCTTGCATTCCAAACTGTCCAGAAAGATTCACCAAAGCAATCCAAGCCCTTAAGAAAAATAAGGATCTACATGTCACTAAAGCAGATAAAGCCAACACAGTAGTGATTTTAAACAAAGATGACTATATCTCAAAAATGAATGACCTTTTATGTGATACTACAACATATTCTAAACTCATAAATATTCCTCTCAACACTGTCAACACCCAGTTCAACAAAAAACTGAAGTCTCTATTGAGAGGCAAAGCTACTCTCATTAAACATCTTACTTCAACGTCCCCTCTACTGCCATACATGTACGGTGTAATCAAGACCCACAAGCCCAATAACCAAGCAAGACCCATCATTAGCTCAGTTTAGTCAATCCCTTATAAACTATCTAAATGGTTAATTTCTTTACTAAATCCCCTAGTTGGCAACATTTCTAACTCCAATATCAAGAATAATATGGATTTGGTTGATAAACTCAATAACTTACACATTAATTATGATTTTAAACTGGTCAGTTTTGATGTAACATCACTCTTTACAAAGGTCCCAGTTGATGATTTACTAGAGTTCCTCATAGATTCCCTAGATGACATTTCACTGCCCGTCTCGAAAGACGACTTCATCGAACTCATCAAACTATGTATTAAGGATTGCAAATTTTAATTCAATGGAGAATATTATGCTCAAAAATTTGGTATGGCAATGGGTAATCCACTCTCACCTGTATTAAGCAACCTATATATGGAATTCTTTGAAAAGAAACTATTAAGTAATATTTTACCACCTTCAGCAGTCTGGTTTAGATATGTTGATGATGTATTATGTCTCTGGCCATGTAATGAGGACCTAAAAGCTTTCCTGCCACAACTTAACAACTTAGCCCCCTCGATCAAATTCACTGTGGAATTAGAGCAAGACTGTAAATTGCCATTCCTAGACTGTCTGATACACAGAATAGATAACACTTTTGTGTGTTCATACATTCATTATTATTCTGCTCACCATAATAAAGTCAAACAGTCAGTATTTTCAACAATGTTTTTACGTGCTTTGAGAGTTTTCAGTCCGGAATTCATTGATGAGGAATACAAATATATATATAATATTGGCTCAAACCTTAAATACCCTAGATCTTTCATAGACAAATGCCTAAACATTACTAAGAAAACTTTTTATAGAACTGATCCCAAGCCCACCCATGACCATAAGAATATCTTAATATTACCATTTCACAAAAATTTCTCACACATTCCTTCACAACTAAAAACCTGGAACGTCAACGTGGCATTTAAAAACTCATGCACTGTTCAACAAATGTTAATCAAGAACTCCCCCAACAACACAATTGGTTGCATTTATAAAATTCCTTGCAAGGAATGTAACATGTTTTACTTAGGCCAGACAATGTAAAGATCTTGCAACTAGAATTAAACAACACAAATACAGTGTTAGGACAGGCCAGGAATCCAATGCTCTGTTTGTTCATTTGAGGGATAACAAGCATTGCATTGACTGGGAGAATGCCTCCTCAATATTACCGTGTAATTCCATTGATAGTAGGAACATCATAGAATCTAGTCTTATGAAACATACCGAAGCATTCAACATGAATTTGAGTAATGGCATGTACAAACTGGACAGTTTTGTAATTAAGAAGATTTGTAACCAGGTGAGAAGGTCGGGTCACCTTACCATCTGACCTGACCACAAACCGCTGTGTGCTATTTAAAGATTAGTAGGGCCATTACCTAATACCTGACCATTGTGGACCTGGTCTCACCCTCCTCTGTATATATACACCTTGGTTTGTATTTCTCTTTAGTCTGTACTCACCCCTGAAGATGTGAATTACACGAAAGCGTTTGGGAACTTCGTGTTCTCTTCTTTCCTTGTGGTTATCAGCATATATACATATATATATATATATATATATATATATATATATATATATATATATATATATATATATATATATATACATATATATATATATATAAAATATCACAGATCAAAGCCAAAAAAAATACTAATTAACTTCTTATGGTCGCTGCATGGAATGTAAGGACCCTTTTGGATAATGGTACAAATGAACGTCCTGAAAGACAAACCATCCTTGTGGGATAGATCTATCTAGTTATAACATCGACATATCAACCATTAGTGAGTGCCGGCTCCCAGACAAGGGTCGACTCACAGAACGAGAGTCCGGCTATACCTTCTTCTGGAGGCGTAAGCCTGCTGAGGAAAGAAACAGCATATATGAAGCTGGGTTTGCCATCCGCCAATCCATCCTACATAGGCTAACGGAAATGCCTGTTGGGATCAACGAGCGCCTCATGATGCTTCGAGTCCCACTGAATCACTCATGTCATGCCTTGTTCATCAGTGCATACGCCCCAACACTGGATGCAGAGGATGACATTAAGGAAGCCTTTTATGCCGACCTTGACAGTGCTAAACTCCACTCCCAGAAAGGATAAGGTTGTGCTACGAGACGACTTCAATTCCACAGTTTGTAGAGATGCTGACTTATGGCAAGGACCCACAGCAAACAACACAAACCCTAGTGCCGAATGGAGTATCCTCGACTCTGTCATGACAAAAACCGAAGAATACACCAGAACTGGTTTGATGAAAATTACCCAGAAATCAACGTATTTTTCGATGATAAACGTGCTCTTTTAGCTGACTGGCAGAATAACCCTCAGTCACGGACCAAAGCTGAAACCTTCCACGAGAAAAAAAGCGGCGGCCCAGCGCAAGCTTCGAAATCTAAGGAACAAATGGTAGAAAAATAAGCGTATGGAACGCAAAAATTTTCAGATCATCACACGATGCACGATTTTTTCAATTTCGCTCAGAGTTTATATGGCCCAATGACTGA
Source organism: Homarus gammarus (assembly GCA_958450375.1). Classification (NCBI taxonomy): domain Eukaryota; kingdom Metazoa; phylum Arthropoda; class Malacostraca; order Decapoda; family Nephropidae; genus Homarus; species Homarus gammarus. Next base: position 927,889 of record CAUDMG010003003.1, read on the forward strand.
TGGCACGGCCTCCCTCCTCTCATCCGATAACAAAAAATAGCATCCATCAGCACTGGAAAGAGCACTACCATTTGCTGCTTAACCGAAACACCGATGTCGCTGTCAAGACTACGCAGTAGGTCTCTCACCACCCAGAGCTGACCAACCTCATCTATCCTCCATCCCTGGATGAGGTAGGTACTGCCGTCAAGCAGACGAAAAATAACAAAGCCACAGGACTTGATGGAATCCCAGCCGAGGTGTGTAAAGCAGGAGGAGATCTGCTTACCAGCCTGGAGAATATATGGGAGAAGGAGGAAATCCCCTAAGCTCTTAAAAACGCCTCCGTCGTTAATATTTAAAAGAACAAGGGAGACCGGTCAGACTGTGGCAACTACTGCTGGATATTGATGCTGTGCATAGCAGGCAAGAATATCGCCCGAGACCTTCTAAACAGATTTCTTCCTGAGGCTGACTCCCCCCCCCCCCCCCCACCGAATCTCAATGTGGCTTTAGACCATCACCTGGCACCACTGATAGATCTTTGCTGCCCGTCAGATACAAGAAAAGTGCAAAAACCAGCGTCGAGACTACTACATGGCCTTCATCGACCTTACTAAGGCCTTCGACTCGGTCAACAGGGAAGCTCTCTGCTTGCCCACCCAAATTCATCGCCAAGGTGAGGCAACTCCACGATGGCATGAACGGCAGTGTCCTGCACAATGGCACCCATTTTCTTGGCTGCCTTCTTTACTCGTGCAAGTGCCAATTTAGTACTGTATGAGAGGTCCTTTCAACATAAAACGACTCCAGGCATGAACAAAGGTGCCGGCCGCTTCAATCACTGAACTTCAGTATGCAGACGACCCACCTCACCTCACCACAGATGCGTATGCACACTTCGGCCTAGAGGTGAACGTACGTAAAAGTCAGGATCCCTTTCAGCCTGCCACTGGTTCAACCACACCTCCTCCATCCATCCAGGTTAACGGTATTACCCTCTCTAATGTTATCTACTTTCAGTATCATGACTCCCACCTTTCCACCACCGCGGACATCGATGAAGAGCTTCATCATTAGATCAGATGTGCATCTGAAACCTTTGGTAGACTCCGTACCCGTGTTTTCAGCTGCAAGGAGCTGAAATTATCTCCAAAGTTGCAAGGTTATGGAACAGTAGTCGACATTCCGTTCTCCGAGTTCGCTTAAAAGGCAAGAGAACAAATGCCTGTATTCTCGGTGACACGAACTGTAGCACCATCGAGGCAACCATTCTAAACATGGTTACCATGTTACTAGCATGAACGACAGTAGACTGCCAAACCACATACAAGCCATTCACAGTAAAGTCAATAAACAGTGCTGTATCATGTATCACACTCGACAGTCACTCACTCTCACAGCAATGAAAGAAATCTATCATGATCTTGTTTACCAACACCTGATTCACTGTCACACACTATGGGGGGCCTCTGGCTCTTCAAAAACACAATCCCTGGTTACAGCACAAAAAACAGTTGTACAGACAATGACATACTTGAAAAAAACGGATCACACAAACGAAAAATTTGCTAAATTGTAAATGTTAAAATTCGAAGATATTAACACCTACTGCTGTGCCCTCTTTGTTTACAAATCTATCAATTACTTGCTTGGCAATAATTGTTTTCAGTTCCGGAATAATCAGAGATACAACTTAAGGTACCCAGAGCTACTAAGACCACCCCCCCCCCCCCCATGCGCTCCTCTCAGTCCCAGACCTCCATAAAATATCACGGTGTGAAGGTGTGGAACAACTTGCCCCAACCCATCCCAGCAAAGACTTCGCTCCCTTCCTTTAAATCATCTCTTAAAAAATATCTATTGTCTATGTATTAATATTTCTTGCAATGCCAACTATATTTACAGTACCTGCTTTTATTGTACCATCAAACCATTCTATCGGAAATTATCATGTAAATAGATAAGAAATTACCATTGCAATAAAAATATTTGCAAACTAGATATAATCCTGACAGCTCTGTCCTCTTGTTCAACCTTAATACTGCACAACCCATGTTGTACTGCTCCCCCATTATACTTATGTTTTTCAATACCACTGTTATTTATGTATATGCTTATAATATAAATAAACAATAACAAATAAAATAATAAATAAATAAAATAAATAAATATTGAAGTGATAACCGTGGTAACATTATGAGATATTCTTATCACCACCATGCTATTGTACTATTCCAGATGTTACTAAATGTTACATAATACTTCCTTGAGATAAATGTAGAGTATATATCAGGTGCCTACGAGAGAGCTCAGGTTCTCAATTGGCTCAGCCATGTTAATATTGTTATTAGTATCCACTCTGTATCTGTGTTTTTCTGGCTAATTAAACTGTTTCAATTCAATTCAATTCAAAGCAACTACTTTATAGTCACCTAATGAATGGTAAACGTAGCGCTGGGAGACGATCACTCCACACCGTAACTCTTTGAAGCGCACCATACAAGAAGGTTTCAATAATTTCGAGTTAGCCAGACTTCATACCGAGGCAGACTAGCGCCAGCGCCGGAAAGACGCTGCCGCCGTGCGTTCCATACTAGTTGTAGCCCTCCACACGTTTAACATCAGTGGACGGCCCTGCCGTTCCTATATCGGCCTCTCGAGTCACCTCAGAGCTCTCTCATATCATTATATCTTAGCTGGATGATCGTTATCCTCCATTTCGAGTGGCCGCATGTCACCGTAACTTAGCTCTCGTTGCTGCACACAGGATGAACGAGAACGACAAGATAAGAGTATTCGGGGAGAGAATTCAGAACGTTGATCAAGGCAGCTTCACTCCTCTAGTGTTAACAACCTCTGGTGGGATGGGACCAAGTGCAAGATGCTTCTACGCCAGACTCGCGGAGATGATATCCGAACAGAAGCAGGAGCCCAGAAGTTATGTTACAGCCTGGATGAGATGTCGACTGTCCTTCTCTCTCCTTCGGTCGGCTTTGCTCTGCCTCATGGGAACGAGAGCGTCGGCCCCAAAGCCGACAACAGTTGCAGATTTTGACTATGAGGCAACAGTCATTGAATGCCGCATAGATCTGCGGCTCAACTAACTCAACACAGCTAGGATAGCTACTTAAGTATTAAGCTATTTAATATTAAGGTAATAAATGGCGGCGAAGGTGTGGCTATCGGGGGAGGCTGAAGGCTACGTTAAAAAAAAAAATGTAGTAGAAGTAGCATTGATTTTGATTTTGCCGCTTACAGCGGCTTCTTTATTGTGCACCCCACACTCATCCTGTGAGCGGTAGCGCAAAAGGATGAAAGAGTAGAGTTTACAACGGGTCATAATAATTAACCCCCGTTGTCAGGATATTATGGCACTGAATGTTACACAGTATTTCAATTACATTATTTGTTTAATTCTATACATAAAGGGTAACTTATTCACAAATGCGTGAGTACAGGCGTGTGAGGCAGTATGTCTGGCCGCACACTTTGTTATTCACATTTACGTGGGAGGCATTCAAGCACATTGCGTATTTGGTTCTGTACATGAGAACTGATAAAGTTACTAAGTGCAAAAAAGTGGATACAATCTGAATATGTCGGCTATCTTGCCATTAGAGATGAAGTGTTGTGCCATTTCACACACAGTGTGCTTGGACCTGTCCCTAAAAGGTTCCATCTTCGCACAGTCGAGGACGTAGTGTTTAAGTGTGTGGCCATATGTCTGGCCACACACTTTACATTTAGTTTTGTTTACACCTGCTTGAGGAACATACTGCCAAAGGTACTTATATCCTAACCTTAATCTAGCGGTTACAACATCTTGTAATCTAGTGATCTTGTTACTTGCTCCATATACATGTTTCACTTGATATATCTCATCATGGTAAACTATGGATCGACTAGTGTCTGTTTGCACTAGTCTACTTGCGTCAAACTCATCAATAAGTTCTTTCCTAATTACAGTTTTAAGGGTTCTTTTTGACAGACCCAAATTCTATTCAACGGTGTCTTTGTTTGACGCGAGTTTGGCGAGGGCATCAACTCTGTCATGTTTTATGAGGCCTTTGTGAGAGGGGAGCCACAGCAGTTTGACCTTGACACCCCGGTCAACAAGGCACGCATATTTGTGTCTGGCTTCAGAGACAAGAGCGTGACAACCTGAGTCGAGGGTGCCAAGGGCAAGTAGTGAGGATAGAGAGTCAGTGATGATGAGACTGTCAGTAACAGTGATTTCAATGAATTTAATAGCTGTGAGTATGGCAACTAATTCAGTTTCTAGAGTGGATGCCCAGTTGTTAATTCTAACTCCTTTCTCAATTATATTACCGTCAGGTTGAGTCACAACAATAGCACTTCCAGCCCTCCCACAGGCGGTGTTAAGAGATCCATCAGTGTAGATAGTCTGTGTGATATTATCATCAGTCTATAGAGTGTGTAGGTGTTCAAGAGCTCTCAATTTGGCAGTGTGTTGGAGATAAATGCTTTGTATAATTAATGTTTTAGGTGGATACGTCGGTATTGTGATATCGAAGGGAACTGTCCGCCAGGGTGGCAGGAAACGCTGTTGTGTCTCAACTTTGTACAGGTGGTCTAGTCCAAACATCTTCATATGTGTAGCTGTAGTTTGGATCCATTTAGAATCACCAGTCCCATGGTTCATACATTCTAGCAATTTTAAGGAAACAATGTTATCGGGATCACCACGCACAAGCCTCAGGGCAATCATGAGGTTGACTTCAATTATTCTATCTTTAACACTGGGTATACTTAGTTCTTTCCTCATATTAAGTACTTTAGTGCTCATGGGACATCCTATGATTATTCTGAGGGCTTTATTTTGCATTTTCTCGAGCTTGTCAACGCCTTTCCCATCACGAAGGACCAGGGCTGGTGCGTGGTAATCTATCAGAGATCTTATATAGCTTAGGTACATTGTTTTAACAAATCTAATATTAGCACCATAGTGCGGGCTGTATCCCGCTACACTTCTAAGAGGTCTCAGTCTGTCAGTACATTGGCGGGTTAGCTGTTGTATGACAGGTAGGGTACAAGGGACGGAAACACCAAGATATTTAAAAGAAGAAACATAGTCAATAGTGCTGTTACCTATCTTGAACTTGGTGGGGCCGCGTTTGTGGTTACCAGCTTGTTTGTTGAACACCTTAGTTTTCTCCGTGGAGATAATAAGACCGAGGTTCTCACAGGCTGCGTGTACATGGTTCAGGATGGTTTGCATTTCACGATGAGTTTTAGTATGTATAAGAATATCATCAGCATAGCTGATTGAGATATTGCTGGGGTTGTCTGGTATTAAATTTAATAATGCATTCATAAGAACATTGAACAAAGTGGGGCTAAGGACTCCACCTTGAGGTGTACCTAGTTGCATATCTTTAACTTCACTTTTTTAACCCTGAAACAGTGCGGCAGCCCTTCTGTTGGTTAGGTAACCACTTATCCAGTATAACAGCCTACCTCCTATATCCATTTTGGCTAGTTAATACAATATCAGTTACCTATTGGCAATATCAAATGCAGCTTTTAGGTCAAGAAATGTGGTGTATCTGTAACTTTCATCACCATGTACAGCTAGGAATGTGGTGATGCAATTATGTACACCTTTACCATGGGTGAAGCCATTTATGTTAGGAGACATGTGTTCTCTGATTCTATATAAGAGTCTCCCAAGAACCATCCTCTCAAAGATTTTACACAGGCAGCCGGTTAGTGATATGAGACGAAAGGCATCAGGCTGTCCTGGTTTCGGTATTGGTACAACAATACTGCTGGTCCATGATGTGGGAAGTTGGCCCGCGGCATGACTCATATTGTACAATACCAACAATGGATTGCCTGGGACGCACCTTAGTAGTCTAACGATGTTGTAGGTGACTCCGTCCTCTCCAGGGGAAGTAGACCTACCCCTGGCGAGGGCGGCGTCAAGCTCCCACTCAGTATATGGAACATCACACTCATCGTGCTGTTTGCCCAGCATAAAGTTAACAAGATTACTTCTCTCTACAGACTTCACATCAAGGAGTCCCCGAGTCCTAGCTGGTAACATGTCATAGCTAGAGACATGAGCCCACTTTGTTATTAGCTCATTCGACTTTTGCAGAGGGTTTGGATGGGAGACGTGTCTACTGTTTTTACCTCTGATTATGTTTATGTCTTTCCAGGCTTTGCTGAGGTATGTGTGTTGGTTCAGGCTATTGACATATGTCTCCCATGCATTTTGTCTGAGTTCGCTTACACGTTCCCTGACAGCAGCAAGGGAAGCTTGATACAATTGTAACATTTGAGGTGTTCTAATTTGTTTGTAACCCTTACCCACCCTCCTGACCCTAGCCCTGAGTTTTTTCAGCTCAGGGTCATTATAGCACTGCTGTTGCCCGTTCCCATTATGCTGACCACGTTTTCTCCTTTTTTTGGTGGAGGCATTGTTGGTGAAGTATGCATAAGTCTTCTCTATCAGATCGTCATGGAAACTTTGGTAGTTGTCAGGCTTGTAGTCCTTGTACCAGTCATGGATGAAGTCTATGAACTGGCTTTCATGTTCTTGCTTGACTGTGATTCTACGTCTCTTGAGTATACCACCAGTGGAGATGTCATTGGCTACATGTGTACTAGCTTGGATTGGGCTGTGGTCAGACATAAGATCAGTGACAACATCAGAGCTATGAGTTGTGTATGATAGATTAAAGCCAATACATTTGTCTAGACCCCCGCCATAGATGTGTTTTGGTTCATTATTACCTATAATTTGAACATCTTCATATGCGCTGAGAAGTGAGATAAGTCTCCTGACCATTGGTGCTAGTGGTGGAGTCACCTAATTTCTTGTGTCTAGTATTCAGGTCACCCATCAGGACAGTGGGCTCAGTGTGTAAAAAGTCTGGGAGATTTGTGTACTGAAGCTGATCAGAGGGAGCATAGGCGTTTAGCTCGTTGAGTGTGGAGTTGCCCAGGTGGATAGTGATCCCATGGTACTGAAGGTTGGTAGTCTTTTTGGATACAAGAGGTACATGCGGGAGTGACTTCTTAACATACATCAAACATGTGTGAGTAGAACTAGGATCATAATACAGATAATTGGGCAGACTGGGTGGGGGCTTACCATTAGGTGTGAGACACTCCTGCAGACACACAATATCGATGTCCTCAGTCACAACTTTGTGGTGTAGGTCAGGGTGTCGTTTTTCAAGGGATGAGATGTTCCAACTCATCACCTTCACCGCTCTGTATCTTTGTCTGGTATTAACACTGGCCATTAAGAAATGTATTTGGAACTTTGTCTGATATTAACACTGGCCATTATGAAATGTATTTGGAAAGAAGCAAAAGGCACTGTATGATACTGTTCTTTTCTGCGCTGCCTGTCCCTTCGGCAGGCAATAGGCCACCTAACGTTTTTGAAACATTTCTGGAGCATGTACGGCTCAACAATTGTTGTATTTCAGTGGTAGACATCAACACACTTTGGTTACACTCGGCATCACCACCATTTTCTGTTTGTGTTTGTTCATCTTCACTGACCATGTCCACAGAGGCATCAGTAGAACTGTTACCAGTATCACTGTTTTCCTCTGCGTGGACACTAGTTCCTGGGGGGTCTTGAGTTTCCACATCTGGTACTGACATCTGAATGTCTTCAGTTTGACTGTAATTTTTCCGTTGCTGCTGCACTGTGTTGGTTGTGTATTTTTCCTGTAGTGTATCACAGAGGCTCCTTAACATTTCAGTTTGAGCTGTAAATTGAGCTTTGAGTTCCTTAATTTCATTTTTCAAATCATTGATCTCTTCATGTTGTGCGTGTTCACGGAGTGTGTTGGCAGCTACCTGTTGTGTCGGTACGTCTGTGTTGCCCCATGTTGATCTTTCGATGACTGCTGGTGATGTTCCTGGAGCTTTGGTGGGGAGGGCGGGCCAGGGGTTGGCCGTAGGGAGTACCCTAGCAGCATTAGTGTTTCTTGAAACCTGCCTGGGTGGCGGGTCTGGGCGCTGAAGGGGTGTAGGAGCTCTAGAACAGTCAGGGTGCCATACAGGAACTCCAACTGTTTTGCAGTTAATACACTTCTGTTGAATGACACCCCCTTGAGCAACTGTATCTCTGCAAACCTGTGTTGCATGTTGCCTTGAGCAGAGACCACACCACGGCTTAGTGGAGGGGCATAACCGGGCCACATGGCCCCAGTGCTGACAATTGTAACACCTCCGGTTAGGGGGCTGATAGAGAGTTACCTTCAGAGTCCGATAGGCACCACGGACTCGAATGGTCTTGGGTGGGTCCTCCGAGCCAACCCAGTCTGCAATGACTGCATTCTTGCCCCTGAGTCGCTTCGTCCTTCTGATGTCGGGATGAGCTTCTAGTAGTGTAGCGGTCTGGTACTGGTCGAGCCCTATGATTAAGATGGTTTTCTTGCTCGATGGTTGGGATGATTGTTCCATGGTTATTCCCCTTATGCTATTGGTGAGGAGATCCTGTATGACTGTTGGGTCGCTTCTAATCAGAACATGATCTTGTGTACCGACTCTGAACTGAAACTCAGCGTCTGGGTGTTTATCTTCCACATCGTTTAGCCAGAGATACTTGGCTTCAGGTGATGTACCTACAGGGAAGTATAATCTTACTCTGGGGGGTTGAGGTTGTAGTTGATGGTCTCTAAGTTTTTCTGCCTTTTCGGCCTTCCGCTTGTTCCTGGACTGAACTAGTTAAAAGCCATTCTCTCCGTTGGTGTCAAGGTCAACACCATAGTCGCCTGGCTCACTCAATGCATCAGGAGAGTTAAAGCGAGTAGCTGGGTCTCCAGTCAAATCAGACATGTTGGAGTTACAGGACTCGACCTATATGCCTATGTCAGAGGGCCGAGGACTGCTTGGCACTCCTAGGAAGTCAGCGGTGGTTGGGAGGCGTAACCCTCTTAAAGGACAAAGGAGACTGGCATCTACAGGGTATTAGCGGTGTGAGGGGAGGCCATGAGCGGGCCTCCCGCGGAGGGAGTGTGGTGTCGGTGGGACTAAGGTAATAGGAGTATTCTCAGTTTATAAACACTTTTATTACACTACACTTGTTCTTAATAGTATCTCTGTTTTTCTGGTTAGATCCAGTATCAAAGTCAGTTTTAGTTTCAAAAGAACTATCCAGCCTGGCACACTATGAGGAGGGGGGTTTGTGTAAACAACCCCTCACCACATGGCCGAGCGTGACCACAAGGGTATAGGTCTTGCTTCGCGGGCACCTACACACGCCACAGTGCTCAACCCACACGTTAGTTCACTTGTTATACAGGCAACATATTTGCAGTTGTTGACCTATCGGTTAAGGTATCCCTCCAAGTGATAGTCTTAGGAAGAACACCTAATATTCAGTAATACCGTGTGAGAATCCTGCTCCTCAAATCCCAGTGTGTACCAACCACCGTAATCTTAAAATGATCACAGGTGGTCCACGCACACAGCCCTGCCCACACACACACTGAGGGGAAACTGTAGAAGTAGCAATAGCGTGTGTGTGTGTGTGTGTGTGTGTGTGTGTGTGCCAGACACGGAAAATATTCTTTGTAAACTCATTGATGAAATTAAAAATCTTTATTTGGGCGAGAAGCGACTTGTTAAATTTGTAGGTTTACTGAAAAAATATATGTATTCATTAAAGCAAAGTGTGTTAGAAACGCTCTGGGATTTTACTGTTCACATGAGTTGATAAGTACAAAGAATAATTATATGGTGTTTTTCACAGCATTTTAATAAAATGTGGAGATGAGGTAGCTGAATGAATACAGAATACAAAGCTGGCCTCCTGTCCTAAGAGTCGCTGATTCCATCCAGAAGCACTCCTATTCCACCCAGTTGTCAGTGTTGTCGAGTAGAATGTAGACCACCCTGCCTTCTTGTATACCAAAGCCTTAGTGTGTGGATTCCATATATTCAATTTTCTTATATATATATATATATATATATATATATATATTATATATATATATATATATATATATATATATATATATATTATAAAACACACACACACACAACGCATACATCCTGTACATACCAACCTGTGTGACTGGTGAAGACTTGAGGTAATCGTTGTTCCAACCTTTGCTCTTAATATTCCCTGACACATGAAAGGTGAAGGTTAAGAAACAAAAAAACAAAACATTTCCCTTTATTCTTATTTATTGATATTTCTACCCAAACACGATATTTGCAAACATACATATGGACAAACGAGCATTTATAATTCAATAATTTTTTCTCTTATTTCCATAAACATATAAACGCACACCGAGGTTGTCAGTGTAGCAGCCTCATATTTTTTTTTATTAAAATTCGACGTTATGTTAGTCGACGTGATATGAGTTTCTGTAAACATTCGGAAACCCTGATACGTCTAAATGTTTAAAGGTTTCAGTTGTAAAAGGTGGACAAACATACAGTACAGAGAAGCCTGGGAAGTTTTGGGAGAGTTTACACTAATTCGGACACTTCGGCTGAATGAGGAAATTTTATTATTTTATCCATATATTTACTTATATGCAGAGAGATTTATTTTGTGACCGGAGAGTCTCTTATATTATTTTTAGTTCCGGTTAAAAGTTCTGACAACAGTAGAGTCATCTTGGGTCAACTTTGCTTAATTTGGGTCAAATGAGTGATTAATTCAGAATGTGATAGCAGAGTCTGAGGACATTTTCCGGTAGGTTGTACAGTATATACACTTAGCCCAGACCTGTTTAGGAGACCCATCGACTTCTTGAGAATAATGATCTTACTTTGAATATTAGATCAATTTCCCTAAATACTGAAGATATGAAAAGGTTATCGTAAAAGATAATCCACAAATTTAAATGGTTGTATATATTAAAATCTGGGGATTCTTTTTCGATTAGCCCGTATTTATTCTGAGATTAGAATACAAATATTATCTCCAGAAGATTTTATATCCTGTGTGGACAGAGAACAAACAGAAAATACCACATCAGTCCTGACTACTACTAAAAGGGGTCACTCAGTCGGCCGAATATCTCCACGCTACTACCGCGTTAGAGCAGGTTGGCTGCTGAACAGAACACAGCATCAAAAACACCTAGTGTGATATGACCTTTAAGCGAGCCACAGTAGAACTAGAACTCCACACATATTAAGTTTCATTAATGAAGTAGTCTATGGCAATATCACTTTCTGACGAGTTTCTCATTGGTTGTGTCTGCCTCACCAAACACTCATTTATTTACACATTTTCGAGGACTCTAGAAAAAATAATGTTTCCTATGAACAGTTTTTTTTGGTATGAACTACTATGAAGAAAATATGATTGATAAGAAGACGTTATGTTAGATACAGTAGAATCAATGTGATTTATTACATATAAAAAAAAGTTTGTATACAGATTTCTTATCAAAACTGAGTGATAACAAAGAAAGGAAAGCGAGCTTAGTTCATCACCAGACCTCGTAACATGGATAAGAAGACTTTTTAGTCCTTTGATCTGGTTTGTCCCGTGGTGAGAGACACTAATGAACCTAAGTGGCATAAGTCTACCTCTTCATATCATCAACTCCCAGAATCAACATGGATGAAGTGAAGCATCAGTTGTGTCTTGTGTTGTCATCCTCAGTGTTTACATTACACAAAGTAGCATTTCCAGTGTTTACAATATTATGTGACTTACAACTCACACTATCATTCCCTCGAAACTCATTCACAGTTCACTCTTATATGAATGCGTATATGCATATACATTAGCCATTGTATATACATATACTGTGTGTAGCAATGGCAGTGTCATGTGTCTTAAGGATAGCTGTGACATAACGCCAACGTCATTACATTCCGGATTTCTTCAAAAGATTCAAGCAAGTTTATATACAGGAGTAATCATATAGATGAACGTAACACAAACTATAATCCAATATGATTTTGGTAGTAGCAAACGACATTGTCAGTAAAACATAGACCCAATTTATCCCACATTCAATAACTTCTATTTAATGATAATAATAACGCCAAAATATGAGCTCTAGTGAGATATCTCTAGTCAGATGATTTTCCCTCAAACATATGACGGCATTAACTCCCATATAGCAACATTAAGCAAAATATTCCCTATCATCACGGCATAGGACACTCCCCAAAGGCTGCCATCCAAAGTGTGAACTGTGCTAAAATTTTCAGCTCCAGCCCTCACATGTGTGGCAGCCAGTGGTGCTACGGAGACTGCAGGATTGGTGGTAAGGCTGGCACACGACACGCCAAGACAACATAGAGACGTGGAACATCAATTTATGTAATAGATAATTCTAATATGGGGAAAAAATATTCGCGTGTGTACGTGTGTGTGTGTGTTTATATATGCCTACAGTAAGTGTTTGTTCAATGAATAATAATAATAATTATAATAATAATGATAATAATAACTCAAACACACACACACACACACACACACACACACACACACAAAGAAAATAAAATACGTGTCATAATGTCCACAAGATTCTCCCGTTCCAGCCATGTGTGTCGTGAAAGACTGCCACATACGTCTTAATACATCTTGAATTTACTCCACCTTGACTTCTACTTTAAGCTCCGCAGATATTAAAATTCTTACGATTTATTGCCATATTCTAGGATATATTGTGACACTGAGTCGTAATATATGTGGATTAATATAGTTCTTAGTTTTAGGGGTCCTTCCTATATTTTAAGGTGATTTGCTTTGCTTTTAGTGAGTGGTAATGTGAGTTCGTAAGATATAGCTCTAATTTTTAGAAGGTTTTAAGGTGCCTTGCGAGTCTATAGGAATCATTATGTGTGGTGTTAAATATTTTTGAGCTATAGGTGTTATTGAAATATTGTGTCTAGTGAGTCAGTGTGAAACATATTGTGTTGCTATAATTTAACGTTACTTTTTAAGTCAGTAAAAGTCATAAAATGTCTGGACTAAAATGGTTCTTACCTTCATGGTGTTTTTCTATATTCCAGAGTGGCTTATGAGTTATTATGATTCAAAATATGTATATTTCTAATAAAGTATTTCAAAGTATTTTATGAATCAGTGCGAGTCGTAATGTGTGTGTGTGTCTGTGTGTGTGTGTGGTCTGAGTCTCTGTCACCACCTTCCACCTTATGCTGCTTCTCCTCAACCATTACTCTTACGAACAACAATGAACTTTCTCAGACTTACCACATTTAAAACTTGTTTAAAAAAAAATTAAAAGTTTCATTACATTTTTAAACTCCATCCTCGGGTTACTGGTGAACACGAGAAATTAACTTATTACTATATATAATTAAGTGATCACTTACCAATACAATTAATTTATCTAGTATAATTATAAGCATTTATCCAGTATAGTCAATGGATATTCAGTATCCAGCATAAAGTTCATCATTTTTGTTTACACTTATTTTTCCAATGATAACATTCACTGTCAACACCACACACCGGTTATTGTATTATTGCCGGAGGAACACATTCACGTTATCCACCTTTTATGGATAAGTTCAAAGTCGTTTATGCTAACAAAAAAAAATATACCGAATGCTGAAAAGTTATTTACATTATAAACAGACATCGAATTTGTTGTTCACGTTGTATATACATTTATTTGTCCAGGATCACGGTCAGGAGTGAAGCCAATCATTAGCTGGAAAAAATAAGAAACGTATGCGCATTAATTGAACTGATATACAGTACAACTAAATAGTTAAATTATTAATGTGATTTTGACATGCATAATTATATAGAACAACAAAGACATATTCCTGTACTTAAATATATAAATATACATATGCAGTCATGACGCTATTAAACAGTATTCATGAATCAATGCCTAAAATATGACGAAAATATGACAAAATACCAGTTGTCCACAAAAGAAATATATGTATATATATATAATCAACGACCTCACCAGCAAGGAATCGAACCCTCGACCTACTGGGTGGGACTAGGGGACGCTTACCGGCTAGGCCACAAGGACACTAAAAGCAGTTCTAGACTCTGTTATATTTCACACAAAGCCTGTTCATCGAGCTGATGGCGCCGTGAACCTCATTGGGAAACTGTCCCACCCAGTAGGTCGAGGGTTCGATTCCTTGCTGGTGAGGTCGTTGATTACACCGGTCAACACAATTTTTCTGGCACAAGGTTTTTAAACGGATTTTAAGTAAATTTGGGGTGCAGAATCCAAATATGACTTTGGTTTTTGTCTATCATATCAGGTTTTTGAGATATACCATATTGCACTTTTGCTGGGAAACGTAAACTTTTGGATCAAAATTGACGGTTTAAACATGTATACATAAATTTTTCAGCATTATAATTTGTATTTTTCTATAACCAAAAATTGTTAATATCAAATTGGAAAGTTAATGCACATATAATATTTAAATGTAACGTTGAAGGGTGAAAAAAAACAATTAATGTACGGTAGAAATGGTGCAAGTATTAAGATCAAGTTACAGTTACATAAACTTCCTCTTTTTGGCCGATCTCTTATGTACAGCTTCTGGAATGTCTCTCATCAAACTCCAGCAGTAGTCCGCCATCATGTTCGAGTCCCATCGACCTTGGTAACGTTCTTCCATTACTTTAATGTCTTGATGAAAGCGCTCCCCTTGCTCCTCGCTCACTTCTCCCAGATTTTCTGGAAACTCGTCCAAGTGACTGTGTAAGTAGTGAACCTTGATACTCATTCTGCATCGAAGTGCTTGTAAACTCAAGAGCAGCTCTTCCACAATTTCTTGATAGTTGTCCGCTTTCTTGTTCCCTAAGAAGTTCCGCACCACATTAGAGAAAGCATTCCAAGTTCTTGCCTGTGCCTCAGTCATTGTTGCAAGGAAGTGTGGATCTCTGAGTAGTGTTCTTATTTGAGGTCCATCAAAAATCCCTGCCTTTTTCTTCTCGTCGCTAAGACTTGGAAAGGTTGAGCATATATATCTGAAACACTTTCCACTATGATCAAGAGCCTTGACGAATTGCTTCATGATACCAAGTTTTATGTGCAGAGAAGGAAGGACAATGTTTTTCCTGTCAACCAGAGGATCGTTAATGATATTCTTGTCACCAGGCGTCAAACTATGTCTTGGTGGCCAATTCTTTTTCACCCAATGGTCTGCTGTAGCCCTGCTGTCCCAGTAGCACAGAAAACAGGGGTATTTTGTGTACCCTCCTTGCTGGCCCAATAGAAAGTTTACCATTTTCAAGTCCACACAAATTAACCATTCATGAGCATGGTATTGTAACCTCTCTAGAACAGTCTTGATGTTTTCATACTCTTCTTTAATTTGTACAGAATGTCCGATTGGAATTGAACCATACTTGTTTCCGTTATGAAGAAGAACACATTTCAAGCTCTTTTTAGAACTGTCAATAAAAAGTCTCCAATCCTTACTATCATATGCTGGTAGTCCCATGGAGAGAAGAAGTCCTTCTACATCATTACAAAAAACAAGCTGGTCATATGAATGAAAGTACTTCCGCAGTTGCTCTTCTCTGTTGCGATAAAAGGAGACACTCGTGCCAGGTTTTAAGAGTCGTTTCTCTTGAAGCCTGGAAGCTAACAATTCAGCAGACTGTTTTGGCAAATTTAGATCTCTGACCAGATCATTCAAGTCTGACTAAGTAAACAACATTGGCTTTTCACAATCTTCACCAGATGGCTTGAAAAGATCAGTCTCTTCATCTTCATCAGTAGAAACAGGTGAATTCCGGTCTATATCCTCAATCTCTGGTAGCTCAGTAAATTCTGGCACGTTACGTGATGGAGCAAATCTGAGATCAGATTTGGATTCAGCACCTTAAAGTTAGTAAAAAACAGTTAAAAGGTTTCATGCCAGAAAAAAAAATATTTTTTTGTAGACCAGTGTTATATGTTCAAAGTCCGCGTGTTATATAGACTAAAAATGAAGTATATATATATATATATATATAATCAACGACCTCACCAGCAAGGAATCGAACCCTCGACCTACTGGGTGTGACTAGGGAACGCTTACCGGCTAGGCCACAAGGACACTTGTGGCCTAGCCGGTAAGCGTTCCCTATTCACACCCAGTAGGTCGAGGGTTCGATTCCTTGCTGGTGAGGTCGTTGATTGTATGTTCAAAGTCCGCGTGTTAAATGGACTAAAAATGAAGTATATATATATATATATATATATAGTTCATGTAGATCCACAATGAAAACGTGGTTAAGATAAATCTTGATAAAGACGAAAGCTGAGGTACTCCGTTGTTTCCCTTTTCCCGTGTGATTATCAGCATATACCTAGATCACGCGCACCTACAGTGATTTACTTGCATATATATATATATATATATATATATATATATTTAAAATACAGGGTATATCAATCAATAGCGTTCACATATGATATCACCTATAGATCACATATTACAGCACGAAGAATAAAATGCATTAGTTTTTATGAGTCTTCTGTGGACACCGTGTACAGTATACTCGTATAATAAATTATTCAGGATATACTCTTATATCACAAATAAGTTTACACAGTTTACGTCAGGTGAGGATATAAAGGTGTTGTGATCCCCTGCTCATGTGTATAAAATATGATCCTTTTAACTTACCTCGATAGTGGAATTTCGGCTCTGATACTGAACACTTTTTCCCCTGCAATGATGGACAAAAATATTTTTTTTAGAATTTTCTATAAAGTCGGATTTTATTGTGATTTTTAGAAATGGATATTATTTCTTTGTTTGTGACATGTATATAATCAATGAGAGATGTGTAAGTTGAGTCATATTTCACTTTAATGACAGTCTTACAAATGAGATATAACTCTAGCTAATGACAGACAGTGTTAAGTGAGTCAATATTCCACTGTCCATAACTACAGTGGGTGTATGTTGTTATATGACAAAGAGACCAGTGGTGGGTATATATATTACTCCCGAATGCATTTTGTTCCACCTGTGACATTTGACCCCGACAAACAATTGTCTGAGAGTTAAATTTATTTTAGTTAAATCATGATGATCAAACACATTAAACCTTACTACTGTATACATTACACCTTCGTTATAAACCTTATTGGTAATCACCGGAATCAACAGCAAATAAATTGTTAGTAATCTTACCAAATGGAAATCAGCATATCCTAATCCTCTTCCCTTCCAGCCTATTTTAGGTAATCTTTCACCAATCCCTGACCATTTAGTCCAATTAAGAGTTAACAGTATTAGTGCCTTAGGTATGTCGAACTTTGTCGAGTCAGGGCTCATACCTGGTATTTGTTGTATTACAATTGTCACTGATATACTTCGTCAACCCCTTCGACTGAAACCTCCACACACCTATTCTAACCTAACCTAAAGTAACCTGCCTTAACCTAACCTAACCTAACTTAACCTAACCTAACCTAGCCTAGCCTTACCTAACCTAACCTATGTTCCAGGAGGTCAGATTCACTTAAGTGAATGATGTAATATTATATTCTTAGCTGTTTTAATATAAATTAAAGTACTCCTTCTGTGTTCCGCTCTCTCTCTCTCTCTCTCTCTCTCTCTCTCTCTCTCTCTCTCTCTCTCTCTCCTGTGTCTTGTACTCGCTCTCTCTTCCTCTGTCTGTCTGTCTGTCAGTCTGTCTCTCTCTCTCTCTCTCTCTCTCTCTCTCTCTCTCTCTCTCTCTCTCTCTCATTAAAAAAGATGGCTCCAGTATTAATACTCTAAAAGCACACTCCAACAGGTCGTGGTTGCACAAACTTGTATAATAACAGATTTTCCCCCGTTAATTCCGGTGACAAAAATTGACGCAACATAACTCTCTCACTTCCCGCCCACCAAAATAATTAACCTAGTCGATATATTATCCAATTTTAATCTGTGTACACTCTTTCATCTCAATATATCTCAGGGAAGGATTACGATCTTTTAACATATATATATATATATATATATATATATATATATATATATATATATATATATATATATATATATTTATATATATATATATATATATATATATATATATATATATTTATATATGTATATATATATATATATATATATATATATATATATTTATATATATATATATTTTGAGAGTATGATTATAATAGAAGAATTTGTTTTTATACCATGTCATAAAATGAAAAGAACAAATTTATTAATTCAAATTGAACTAAGTCTTAAAAATACAATAATGATGGAATTTTATAAGATTAATAAACTTTAGGGAACGGAAAAGGGTAAATGCGATTATTTCTTGCTCAATATACCACCCTAATTATACAGTGAATTTCCATATAATTTATTTTAAGTGTATTCCACACTGTCATAGAAGAGTAAACTTTAAAAAGGAAACAATTATCTTTCACAAAAATATAATAAATTAGGTTCATCAGAATATTTTATCATGAATATTTGTTATTATACTTTTTTTATCGTGTAATTTCTGTCTTATTTTCAACTCTCATTAATATTACTTCAGTGATATTATTTATTTTAAAATAAATCAGAAGGGAATCGAACCCTGGACCTCTGCCTGTAAACAGGGATCGCTATCACCATGCCATAAGGACAACAAAATGCTACTCCGACCACACAGTTGGCACGGGCAATCCCTAATGGAGGTTCACGTTGTTTAATAAAGATGGATGAACAGGCTTTGTATGAAATAAAACAGAGCCTAAGATTGCTTTTGTTGTCCTCGTGGCACGGTGATAGCGATCCCTGTTCACATGCAGAGGCCCAGGGTTCGATTCCCGACTAGTGAGGTATTGTTTGTATACGGAAGTCCGCGTATATATATATATATATATATATATATTTATATATAACCGGTCGGAATTTACTGGACTATATTTTCCTCACTTGACTTGGGGTTTATTAAAGATTACACAGGACAGCAAATTTTTTATAATTCCCAGTTGCATGAGATTTCTTTACTGTTTCTTACCATTTTTGATCTGCTGATTTCATATTTGAAACCAGTTTTGTTCTGCATGCTCCAGTTTTCATGTAATTTGAGGTTTTACATTCTAGCCGTTTGCCGTCAAATTAATTAATTACACGATTATGGTATCAATAGGGAGATATAATTTTGTCTGTTTTTTCTTTCAGATTTGGTCATGGCTACAAAGAGAAATCAATGTGTGAACAAACCTGATGCCTTCTGTTATATTTGTGGATACTTCACGCTTATTCGTCAGAGGCGCAAAATAACATCGTTTGTGAGGCGCGGCTATAAAGCGTACTTCGGACTTACTCTTGGCGACCAAGACAAAAAATGGGCTCCACATGCTGTGTGTCATAACTGCGAAGAAATGCTGCGTGACTGGACAAAAGGAAAACGTAAGGGCTTACCGTTCGGAATTCCCATGACCTGGCGAGAACCGAAGGACCACACAACTGACTGCTATTTTTGTCTGATCAATACGAAGGGTGTTGGCAAGAAAAACAGACATAAAATATCGTATCCTAGAATCCCTTCAGCAATTCGACCTACTTTGCACTCTGATGAGCTACCAGTTCCAGTTTTTAATGGGTTGTCTCCAGCTGAAGAGGAGGGAAGCGACAAAGACCAAGAGAGTGAACATGAAACTCAAGAAATACTTACAGATTCCGACGATTCTTCTGATGGTACACCAGAGTCATCAACCCCTCAGAAGTTTAGTCAGCCAGAGCTGAATGACCTTGTGCGTGATTTGGGTCTCTCCAAAAATGCAGCAGAAGTTCTAGCTTCTAGGTTGCAAGAAAAGGCTCTACTGAACCAGACCACAAAAGTTTCAGACTTCAGAAAGCGGGAACAGGATTTTGTGCCATTCTTTACAGAGGAGAATAAGTTTGTTTACTGTCATAATATCCCGGGTCTTCTCCAGGAATTAGGGATTCCATTGTATAGTCCAAATGACTGGCGATTATTTCTAGATAGTTGTAAGCGTAGCCTGAAGTGTGTGCTACTACATAATGGTAATGTCTATGCAGCTGTTCCAGTGGGTCATTCTGTGTGCTTACGAGAGGAGTATAATGACATTAAAACTGTGATTCACCTGCTAAAATACCATGAGCACAACTGGACAATTTGTGTTGACCTCAAAATGGTGAACTTCCTTCTTGGCCAACAAAGAGGATTTACAAAGTATCCCTGCTTTCTTTGCATGTGGGACAGCCGAGCTAGAGACAGGCATTGGAACCTGAAGGAGTGGCCCTTACGTGAGACTCTGGAAGCTGGTATGCCAAACATTGTCAATGATCCAATCGTCAGTCGAGAAAAGATCATATTTCCTCCTCTCCATATCAAGCTGGGCCTGATGAAACAGTTTGTCAGAGCATTAAATACTGATGGTGAATGCTTCCAACACATAGTCTCTGCTCACCCTGCTTTGTCATTTGAGAAGATAAAGGCAGGTGTGTTTGATGGACCACAAATTCGTGCACTTGTACGTGATCAAGACTTTGTCAGAAAGATGGACGACAAGGAAAGGGGTGCATGGCTTTCATTTGTGGCGGTAATGGAAAACTTTCTTGGTAATAAAAAGGCTGACAACTATGAAACCCTTGTAGCAACCATGTTGTCAGCCTTTCATGACCTTGGATGCAATATGAGTGTCAAACTCCATTTCCTATATAGTCATCTTGATAGATTCCCTGAGAACCTAGGGGCAGTAAGTGACGAGCAGGGCGAGCGGTTTCATCAGGATCTCAAGACCATGGAAGACCGCTACCAAGGGAGATGGGACAAACATATGATGGCAGACTACTGCTGGAGCATTAAACGAGAGTGCCCTGAGACATTTCACAAACGCAAGAGCTTCAAGCGCAAATTCCTACCTGGCTAAAATGTGATTGGGCTTTGTCTCCTCATAGTAACAAATTTCTTACCTAACAATGAGTTTTTTACAAATTTCAACCTTTGTTTTAGATGGAACATGTTTCAAATTGTGTTGTTGAATAAATTTAGAATATGTAACATTTTATTGTTTATTACCCAGCTAATTTAATGACAGTTTAATGACATATTTTTCAAGATAGACGACGAGGTCAATAAGACGAAGACGAAATTTTGAAATTTCAAAATACCTTGATTGCAAAAAAACTAGAGCTTACAGAAAGAAACTAACTTCAGATATGAGATCAGCACACCCAAATTAGGTAGAATCAAGTGTTTATAGCAATGCAACAAAAACTTTGTTGACCAGTGTTATTAGATGGTAATGGCAGTGGAAGCGCCCCTTTGAGAAAAATCCCGAACCAGCACAAGAACACTTAAATCTACTAAACAAAATGACTTGTCCGTGACCCGTGGAAGGATAGCGTCTGTGACTGGAATGAATGAGACACACTGTAAAATTTAGACACTTATATTCCCTCCAACACTACAAACACAATCAAATAATGGTACACCAATATGCCCACCTCCTAACCAAACTTAAACACTATTCTGGGGAACAAAGGTTATATCTGAGATTGAAACTATAAAGAAATTTTAAATGCACACAGCATACATTAGAAACTGAAAAAATAGTATTAACTACACACAAAAATATTGTCACTATTATAAAGACGTTACTGAGTCCAATACCCGTGAACCATGCTTCCTAACCTAACACACACACAGATTCCACCTGCACTCCGTAGATGTTTAAGGCACAACCAACAGGCACCCGTAGTTTAAGGCCCAAATCAGCCTTTCTCCACCTTGGAAAGTGTACCTCTAAACTCCACTGACTCTTGGCCCCAGTGTGCGACCCTGTATCACTCAGCTAGCTTCACTTTACCCCCGGTACATCCATAAAGCGGAAGGGAGTGAACCAATCAGACCTTGTACAGTTGAGAGAAGCTTTAGCTTCCCGTTAGCAAGAGGGTTTCACTAAGCTGCTTGAAACATGTGGTATTGTGAGCCGAGGTAGAGGAGAGCTGATGACCCCAACGATCGTCCCGTCGTCAGCTGGGCGCCCAGACGGCTAGATACCCTCAAGAGATCCTTTGATACCCCGCTAAACAGTGACAGGCCTACACTGATCGATCCAATGGCGACAATCGCCACCCTCAATCATCAACGGCAGTCTCAAAGGGCAGTCAATCTCTCGCAGTCATCACTCTCGCAGTCAAATTCTCGCAGTCAAGTGGGTTCTGGCGGAAACCTTGTTATACTGCAATAGCGCAGCACAGGTGACTAGACCACGTGACTATTTCCGTGGACGGACGCGCAGGGATGTCCTGTAGGTCCAATCGCTTTCACGTGACTGAGAACCAGCCAGCGTCGCGTCTCTCCAAGGCGCTAGCTTAGGCCTACATGACATATTTTCCTCCTAACTAATAACTCCTTGGAACACCCGTAACATTATTCAGACTGATACATGATCTATAATAATTCCAATTCAATAATAGTCCCTTAACTTCATGAATCGCATCATTATTAATTCTGCAAATTATATTTAATATCATATAGGCCTAGTTCCACAACCTCCAACTATGTGCGGGGAGAGCTCTCTTCCCTCAGACGACCTTGAAAGCTCAGTATCGCCAATGGCGCGGCATTCGAAATTACTCTGAAATTTCTGAATATTACAAGCAACCCCCCTAAAAAAAGACAGCACTGTCCTCATGTGCTGAGAAAAACATGCATACGACCCCCCCTAAAAAAATTTTCTAAGAAACTGCATCTTACCCCTTTAGCGTGCTAAACGCAGCATTCCCATCTTCTCTTCTCTACTTCTCTCTCCCGCTAACATTCGACCCCCCTAAAAAAACAGCACTGTCCTCATGTGCTGAGAGAACAACTTAGAAACCACCTTCAACTCTGCCGTATTCCAACTCGCAGCCAGTAACTCCATTTCTTGCCTAGCCCAACTCAAAACCAACCAGAACGTCAGGCTCCCCTTTTTCCTGGCCCTTAACTAGAAACCCAATGTCAAAATAAATACCAGCCCAAAACAAACATGCTCTCAATTGGCCTGGCCCTTGAACTAAGAGAACCAGTGTCAAAACAATACACAGTCCAAAACAAACATGCTCTCCTTTGCCTGGCCCTTGAACTAAGAGGAACCAGTGTCAAAACAATACTCAGTCCATCTCAAACATGCTCTCCTTTGCCTGGCCCTTGAACTAAGAGGAACCAGTGTCAAAACACTACTCAGTCCATCTCAAACATGCTCTCCTTTGCCTGGCCCTTGAACTAAGAGGAACCAGTGTCAAAACACTACTCAGTCCATCTCAAACATGCTCTCCTTTGCCTGGCCCTTGAACTAAGAGGAACCAGTGTCAAAACAATACTCAGTCCACGTCTCCGAACCTCATGCCGGCAGACCAACCCTCTGACAATGTACCAGTCCATATTAGTGAGGCCCTGGACATTACAACCGTACTCTCAATCCCGCTTATGACAGCAACTCAATCCCGCTCATGACAGCAACCACTACTCAACGCACATCTCTGACCTAACCATCTCTCCAATCCCCTCTGCCCTACTCACGACTCCTCCAACTCACCCTCGACAACCTGCCTTTTCTCATTACCATGCACCCTAAACTGTAATCGGTCGGCTTCGTCTTGTCTCTCAGCTGGAGGGCTCGATCAACCTCTCTGAACTACTTACGTACCTCTGTATTTCCCACTTGGACCTCACACTTCGTTGACTGCTGGACGTGTGCCTGACATTCACCCCTTGTTTCCTCTCTGAACCGTTGAATGTGTGCCTGAAACTCCCACTTGAACCTGTTTACCTGTGCTTGATAATCCCTCTTTAGATCT
Source organism: Homarus gammarus (assembly GCA_958450375.1). Classification (NCBI taxonomy): domain Eukaryota; kingdom Metazoa; phylum Arthropoda; class Malacostraca; order Decapoda; family Nephropidae; genus Homarus; species Homarus gammarus. The sequence goes on from CAUDMG010003003.1 coordinate 951,595, forward strand.
CCGAACTCCTGTCTCAGCTGTACCAAGGTCCCGTGGCTGTCTCTCTTCCTCGTCACTTTTATCTCTACTGTCAAGCCTAACCAACTCAATCCGGGCACAAGGATGAGCATCAGTGCGAGTTCAATCCCTACCAACACTAACCAACACATGATGGCATTCATTATCCCAACCACAGAACTATCAGTCACGACATTAAAAACTACGCTCTGCTACCATTTGTAACCGGTCGGAATTTACTGGACTTTAATTGCCTCACTTGACTTGGGGTTTATTAAAGATTGTTAGATGGTAATTTGCAGTGGAAGCGCCCCTTAGTGAGAAAAATACCGAACCAGCACAAGAACACCTAAATCTACTAAACAAAATGACTTGTCCGTGACCCGTGGAAGGATAGCGTCTGTGACTGGGATGAATGAGACACACTGTAAAATTTAGACACTTATTCCCTCCAACACTACAAACACAATCAAATAATGGTACACCAATATGCCCACCTCTTAACTTGAACTTAAAACACTACTCTGGGGAATAAAAGTTATACATGATATTGAAATTATTAGAAACTCAGGCAACAATAAATTTAAAGTATTAAGAAATGTTGCTTGCACACATGAAACAGGCCTTAAGGGCTTTCAACAAAATTATATCACCCCAACAGATGCACAATTCCTAACCTAACTTAAACACTACTCTGGGGAACAAAGGTTATATCTCAGATTGAAACTATAAAGAAATTTTAAATGCACACAGCATACATTAGTAACTGAAAAAATAGTATTAACTACACACAAAAATATTGTCACTATTATAAAGACGTTACTGAGTCCAATACCCGTGAACCATGCTCCCTAACCTAACACACACACAGATTCCACCTGCACTCCGTAGTCGTTTAAGGCACAACCAACAGGCACCCGTAGTTGAAGGCCCAAATCAGCCTTTCTCCACCTTGGAAAGTGTACCTCTAAACTCCACTGACTCTTGGCCCCAGTGTGCGACCCTGTATCACTCAGCTAGCTTCACTTTACCCCAGGTACATCCATAAAGCGGAAGGGAGTGAACCAATCAGACCTTGTACAGTTGAGAGAAGCTTTAGCTTCCCGTTAGCAAGAGGGTTTCACTAAGCTGCTTGAAACATGTGGTATTGTGAGCCGAGGTAGAGGAGAGCTGATGACCCCAACGATCGTCCCGTCGTCAGCTGGGCGCCGAGACGGCTAGATTTCCTCAAGAGATCCTTTGATACCCCCCTAAACAGTGACAGGCCTACACTGATCGGTCCAATGGCGACAAACGCCACCCTCAATCATCAATGGCAGTCTCAAACGGCAGTCAATCTCTCACAGTCATCACTCTCCCAGTCAATTTCTCGCAGTCAAGTGGGTTCTGGCGGAAACCTTGTTATACTGCAATAGAGCAGCACAGGTGACTAGACCACGTGACTATTTCTGTGGACGGACGCGCAGGGATGTCCTGTAGGTCCAATCGCTTTCAAGTGACTGAGGACCAGCCAGCATCACGTCTCTCCAAGGCGCTAGCTTAGGCCTACGTGACATATTTTCCGCCTAACTAATAACTCCTTGGGACACCCGTAACATTATTCAGACTGATAAACGATCTATAATAATTCCAAATTCAATAATAGTCCCTTAACTTCATGAATCGCATCATTATTAATTCGGCAAATTATATTTAATATCATATAGGCCTAGTTCCACAACCTCCCATTATGTGGGGGGAGCGCTCTCTTCCCTCAGACGACCTTGAAAGCTCAGTATCGCCAATGGCGCGGCATTCGAAATTACTCTGAAATTTCTGAATATTATATATATATATATATATATATATATATATATATATATATATATATATATATATATATTTCATTAGCCCACTAAAGCACGTGGGTTCGAATCCTGGCGGGTTGAGGTGTTGATTGTATATATATATATATATATATATATATATATATATATATATATATATATATATTTATATATATGTCTTCATACATCTCCGTTGATCACCTCCCACCACAACAATAACCGTACATTAATGGCCCGGGAATCAGAGCTACGACCTCTCCCTCAGAAATAGTTACACACCTGTTTTACATAAAAAATCCATAGTAATCATGGTAATAGCAGCTTGGTAATAATGAACGCGTTAGCTTCACAAATATATGAGAATAACCCGAAGTTTAGCAGGAGCTTAAGTTCTAAGTAATAGCGAATATCCTTTTTGATTAAGTCAGTTGAGCTACTTTGTATATTATGTTGTATAATTTTACATTTGTATGACACTTCGGTAATGGATGTGTATCTTGTAATGTGATTTATTTTAATGGTAGAATCCTCTTTGTATGATTAACCAGGACCAGATTAAAATTGATACAGCGATTTACTTAAAGCATGAATTCTTGATTACTGGATCGTGGTACAAAATTGAATTATAGTAGTGTGTGTGTGTGTGTGTGTGTGATTGGCTCTCATAGACCAGATTAAGTAGGGATGTACTGATACTTCGTTAGCTCGCTTAGGTCTGTAAGGATGCTTGCTTATTATGGCACCCTTTTCAGTGTATAGACCGTTAAGTAAAAATGGTATATAGAAAATGAATTTCCTATATACAATGTATTTGAACGTAACCTCATATAATTAATAATAAATAGATAAAACTCAATATTGCACTTATTTCAGAGTAGTGGTTTAAGTAAAATAATGTATAGAAATAATTAACTAAATTTTACACTTACAGCTCCGTAAACTCCCAAAAATATCAATCCAGGTTCTACTTTTACTTAAAATTGCTAAGATACATTAAGATACTTAACAGATACTTAACATTAAACATTAGTGTATACATTCCAATACATACGTAACTTATAGTGAAAATGGATTGCATTAACGAGGTTCCTATTTACATATGGCTATCATTGTACTCGTCAACAGATTTTAGTATGTATACCTCCTTATATTTTGTTAGTTTCTGAGCCGAGAGTAGGGATAGACCTATACTTACAGTATATACTTATAATTGCCTAATATTCTATATTAACCTCTATTACACCACCTACACTGCGCCTACACCAAGAATATCTCTCAAAAATCCACCAACAATAAACCTACACCCACTATTGCCCTCAAATACTCTACCAACATTGCGCCTACACAAACTAAATTTCTCAAATAATCCACCTACACTGCGTCTATGCCCATTATTATTCTCAAATATTCCACTTACACTGCGCCTACAACTCCTTGACCTACCTCGGTGTCTGAGGAAAAGTCAATATTGGTTCGGACGGTCCGGTGATGCGCTGACTGCAGCGGCCGGAAGTTGTTGGATACGGGCGCATTTCTGCGGAAGTCGGAAGACCCCTGCTTCAGCCGCCGAAGACTGCGCATCTGTTGAGAGAAGGGAACACTGATTATGCGAACTGTGAGCATCTGTTGAGAAAAGAGCTGCGCATGTGCTAAATAAGGAATACTAAAAATGTAATCTGCGCATCCATAGAAACACGAATATGGGTTTTATAAACTGCGAATCGTTTCAGTAAGAAATAATTGTTAAACGAACTGCACTTGTCGAGAAAAACTCCTGTCATATGGACTCACACCTGATGAGAGAGGAACACCAGCAATTATTATTATTATTATTATTATTATTATTATTATTATTATTATTATTAATTCCATATTTAACTTACGCTACCCTTCGCCCACTGCTTCTTCTTCCTCATCTCACAAGAAGGACCACAAAGCCGACAGAAGAACCTTGAGGTTTTCTCGTGGTTCGACCGACTGTGTGCACGTGTTCTCTCGTAAATACTCAAGTTAAAAACAAAATCCCTCGACTTACCTCCCAAAGCAGTGATGATCCGATTATTCAGTTACCGAAGCAGTGAAAATCGGCTTATTTTATACACAAGATGGTGGAAATCTGACCATTCAATCGTCAAGGTCACTTGTGATAATACGAATAACTTGTTAAGAAAGCAGTGGAAAATCTAATTTTCCACTTATGAATGGTCAGGGAGCCAGAATAAGTTAGTCCCGTTGCTGTATATATCATGCTTTTTTTTTACTATTTTGTAATTAAAATCAGACTTATTCAATTTCTTTGTAATAAATACCAGACTTATTCAACAATACTGTCATTGCAATGAAAGTTAGGCTACACTGCTACCAAGACAGTAAATCCGCTTGACATAACCTAACCCTGCCAAACATAACCTATCCGAACTAAACTAACCTTCCCAAACTAAATTAAAACTAGCTTAACCCAACATAACCTAATTTCTCCTTATCTAATAAAACCCAAAACTAACCTAACCTAACTAAACCTAACCCATCCTCTCCCAACCTAATTTAACCTAACCTAAACAAATAAAACTTAACTTAACCCAACCAGACGTAGATTTATCTAACCTAGACTCATTTATGTTAGTGTTTTGGGTTTAATAAAGACACGACAAAAATAAACAAAAACAAAGACATTTTTGTAAGTAACTAGGTATAGAAAAAACACATAAAACAACAACAACAACAAAAATAACAACGATAAACCAAAAAAAAATCATTTACTAGAAAATATTGAGGAAAGCTTTTAGGGTTTTGGGCATGTATGAACATTTTCTCTGGCGTGGTGGTGTGTGTATGAATGTATTTTAATAATAATCAACGGTTTATTGAAAGAACATGGCAGCCAGCAGAGTTAAAATATACAGTTACATAATTCTGTAATGGGCAATGAATCACTGGATCGATAAATAATATACAGTACAAGTAACATAAGTGATACAAATATGATATATATGAACAAGGGGCGGGGAAAGGTCATATTAAAGGGCATTTCTACATAGTAACAGTGCAAAAGTAAGACTACCTGGGATTGAACATACTGGTTGACTATGAGCTGTTTCTAATTTTTATAGTGGTTACGATTGTTCTGTTCTTATAGAGATCAGTGCGTGCTCGCATGGGCTGGATGCTGTTGCAATGTCGAACATTAAATCGCAGACAAGGGCTCTGGTGTGTGTGTGTGTGTATGTGTGTGCCCTTTTGCCTTGCAGATGATTAACCTTGGCAGGTATAAGGCTACGGGAGTAAACCACAAATGAAAAATCTGCGGTGGAGCCCCGCATCAGGCAGACATGCTTACAGAGCTCCAATAAGACCCCAACGGCGGTATAGGAGGAAGAGGTGACCAAAATGGAAACCCAACGACTACACCAGCGGATGAAGGCAATGCATGATGGATGGCTACTAAGGCGAAACCCAACAAATTGGGCTATCGGCAGTCCATTGCAACTCTCTCTCTCCCCAGTCGTTTCAACTTCTTACACCATTGAATCAGGAAAAGGGAGAGCCAAGATGTGTAAATGCAGCCTGCGTTCCTTCCTCACCCCATAAATCAACTCTTGCGCAGCTATCATCCAGCTAATCATACTTCTCATCATCATCTAACCCCAACCCTCCCCCCCCCTCCCTCCAAAAGTCCTATGACAACAGGGGAGTGGAGAAGGGGACAGGCAGAAATGAATACCGGGAGTCTCTAGTCACAACTCTGCACCTAGGCGGCATAGATAAGATGGTCGTTTATGTTCTTGGATCTAGGCAGTAGTGCAACCTGATCCCGTCTATGCGACTGAGCTACCCTTACCAGGAGCCACTCTGCTCACCCCATATAGAGAGGGGGCAGGAAAGGGTGTCCTAAACATAGCCTGCATATAGAACGAACCTGACTGGGCAACCACACCCATTAAGGTCATCCTTATGCGGTCAAAAACATAATCGCAATCACAAATCAAAGCAGAAACAAACTAAACAACCTGTTAAGGTCGCTGTATAAAACATCAGGACCCTTCTGGATAATGACAAAAAATGAGGGGGTCCTAAAAGAAAAACCTCCCTTGTGGAAAAAGTGCTGTCCAGGTAAAACATCGACATAGCAGCCATTAGTGAGTCCCGACTCCCAGACGAGAGTCGACTCACAGAACAGGGGTCCAGCTATACCTTCTTCTGGAAAGGTAAACCAGCTGCTGAGAGAAACAGCATTTATGGAGTTGCCTTTGCCATTCGCCAATCCATCCTACATACTGTAGGCTAATTGAAATGCTTATTGGGATCAAGGAGCACCTAATGACACTCTGAGTCCCAATGAATCACTCACGTCATGTCTTCTTCATCAGTGCATCGCCCCATCACTGGATGCACAGGATGACATCATGGAGGCCTTTTACACTGATCTTGACAGAGTGCTAACCTCTATCCCCCCAAAAGATAAGGTTGTACTCCTAAGTGACTTCCTTGCCAGTGTTGGCATAGGTGCTGACATATGGCAGGGAAACATAGGGAGAAACGCAGTAAGTAAGTGTAATCCCAAAGGTCAACGCCTCCTCAGCAAGTGTACTGAACACAACTTCATTATCACCAACACCTTGTTTAGTCAGTCCACCAAGTTCAAGGGTTCTTGGAAACACCCACGATCCAAACAGTAGCTTCTCATGGACTACGTCATTGTCAGAGAAAGAGATTGCCGAGATGTACTCATCACCCGAGTCGTGTGACACATATCATTGGTGCGTCAGAGCAAAAACTCTCCCTTCTCGTCGCCCCAAAACGGTGAAGGCTACAAGCCTCCAGAGGAGGATTTAACACTAAGCAACTGGAGGATCCAGCGGTAGCACATGCATTCAGTGAGCAACTCAACACTAGGCTGATAAATAACCCAACAACAAACAACCAAATCCTCATGCGGAAAGGGGTCCTATCACAGCTGTCATCACAATAACCTGCAATGAGACACCCAGCCCGATCAAAAGAAAACACCAGGATTAGTTTCATGAAAACAACCTGTAATTCGAAGTACTGGTCAATAGTAAACATGCTGCTCTCACTGATTGGCAGAACAAACTTAAGTCTAGGACCAAAGTGGATACCTTCCAAGAGGAGAAAGTGGCGGTCCATCGCTAATTTCAAAAACTAATGAACGAATGGTGGAAAAGTAAAGCATGTGAAATTAAACAAATTGCACATCATCACAAGATGCACGAATTTTTCAATTCCACTAAAACAATATATGGCCCAACTACTCATGGCGTGGCCCCCTCTGCTCATCCTAAGGTAACACACTAATTAAAGCCGAAGAAGGCATCAGTCAACGCTGGAAAGAGCACTACCATTTGCTGCTCAGCCAGAACACCGATGTGTATGTACTAACTGTATGTATATTATGTATGCTGGATTATATATCATGTATGTATATTATGTATGTGCTCCATTTATGTATTATTTATTCAGCCTAGCTAGCAGCGTGTGGCAATGTTATTACCATATCCCACACGCTTAATTAATGTGCCTGGCGACGTATGGAAGCTGCTAATGTATCACTTGCCATACGTTGCCTATAGCAGTTGACCGGGAGCCTAGTCAAGAGAGAGTGCTGCTCTCCTTTGTGTACATACTCTTATCCAGTAAACCGAACCTACAAAACTATACAGGTGTTTGTGTTCTCTCCTGTATATAGAACTTATTATTCAGAACCTAACATGGCGCAGTGAGTAGTCTTACTGGATAATTACGAGTGATAGCGCAAAGTTTGTAGAAAGCCGGCTAGGGTCCCCTCCCGTCTTGGGTCAAGCCTTGGGTCAACTCCCGCGCCATCTCTCCTCGAAGAATTTCAGCAACTTTGAGCAGTGTCAGTGACAGTGATTTTCTGTGAAGTGTTTAGTGCATTGTGTGTTCGTGCCATTCATGTGTGACCTTGTTCTAAAGGATTCCCAAGGTATACGGCACGTTCTGGGCATTTGTAAGGAGTAAAGTTCAGTGCACCCGTCTCTGACCGCGTCCTGAGGGTAACTAGACTGACTGGGAGTCGCCGCGCCTCTCCCTCCAGCCCCCCTCACAGCGCCGCCTCCACCCCCTCTCACAGCTGGGGCGAGACGCTTTGCTGGCCCGGGACACACACTCACACGTACTAACACTCGCTGACCGCGCGGCTTCCTTATATATATTTTATATATATAACCTACTTATCTGTGTATTTAATTAATTTTTTGTCTGAAATCTTGTTGATACGACGGGCTGACCGGTCAACACTGATTTAAGACATAGTACACAGAGGAAGTAGTTATGTCTCACGCCTTACGTAGCCGTGGACCCAGCGTCTGGATGACTCAGGCGGGTGATAGCCCCGCAGAGATGGATGACCAGACCGGCCACGACGCTTCAGCCCCCACATCGCGCAGTCCCTCACCTCAATATTCAGCGTTGTCTCCAGAGATAATTGCTTTACTGAAGTTTATGAGAGATGAGAAACGCGAGGATGAAGCCCACAGACGTTTGGCGGATGAGCACAGAAGGCAAGCAGAGGCAGAACGAGACAACCAACGGAGATTGGAAGACAGTGAACGGTTTGAAGCCTTGATATCTCGCCTCACTGTTAACCAAGCCCCTGGCTCTAACACTGCCTCGGTACTGACTGGTTCAGATACCTCATCCATGCTTCCTTCACACCCCCCAGCCCCACCTAAAGCAGCAGCTCAAACGCCGCCCATTTTGAAGCCTGATGAGACTTTCCAGACTTTTCGTGAATGGCGGCGACGGTGGACTGATTACTCTACATTGGTGGATCTCCAGAGTTTGTCACAGCCTAAACAACGCATCCACCTGCGTATGTGCCTGTCCTTGGAAATTCAGCGTGTCTTGGAACATACGTTGCAGGTACCCCCAACCTCTTCGCTGTCTGTAGACGAGGTACTGGACGTTCTACAACGGCACATCAAAGGACAGCAGAATGAAGCTCTGCGCAGGAGGGAATTGTTTAGCTGCAGACAGATGGAGGGTGAGTCTTTTGATGCCTTTTACGTGCGTCTTAAGAGAGCCTCGGAAGAGGTAGATATATGTCCAGGCCACCACCAGCAGTGCGAGGAGACCCAGTTGAAGCAGGTGATCCTGATGGGTGTTAAGGACGAGGAACTTGTCCAACGCCTCACCTCCCTCGACTCTTCCTCTTCTCTTAAGGATGTGTTGACGATATGTCGCTCCTATGAGGCTGCCAGGTGTGCCACCTCTGCCATCCGTGCTCCCCCTACAGCTGTACGCGCTGTGTCCCGGTACAAGAAGGACAAGAAGTCTGTTCCTACGCCTTCGCCCACCACGTCCACGCCTGGTTTATTTTGCAACAACTGTGGTAAGCAGCACGGAACACAGGTGTGTCCAGCTGCTCAGTCTACCTGCAACAGTTGTGACCGTAAGGGCCACTGGTCACTCACAGTACGGTGCCCAGCCAAACGCGTCCAGTGCAATGTGTGTGGTCGTCTGGGCCACTATGACAAGTGTTGCCCTTCCAACATACCCAAGGGACCGCGTCGGCGGAAGCTTCAGCCCCCCTCCACCAGAGAGGGCCGCCCACAGTCTTCCAATCAGAGGTATGACGACTCTTGACAACGCTCGAGCCACATTAGGAATGTGTGCTCCCCCCAGCGTCCCAGGACCAAAGTCCCCCAGTACATCAGCGTCATCGTGACCTACGGCGGTGTGTCATCCCGCCTTCAGATGTTGCCCGACACCGGCGCTGATGCTACAGTCATCGGCCCCCAGCATTTGCAATGCTTGGGGCTCTCTCCAAGTGATCTAGGACCGCCCCCCAAGGATCTCCGCTTTATGGCAGATGGTTCACAGATGACCCCGGCCCTGGGTTCACTCCAAGCACAAGTCACCTTTGGCAACAGGTCGTGTCAAGCCTGGATTGATGTGCATAACGGTGTCCAGACTCCTTTGCTGTCCTACAGACATTGTCAGGAGTTGGCCATCATCTCCCAGGACTTCCCCAAACCTATTCTTGAGGTAAAACACGCCAACAGGGTGCAAAAAGGGAGCAGCAACGACCCTGCTGCCGCCCTACCCCTGCCTCTTGCCAGTGACACCTCTCCTTCGGATGCTCGGAAGTACTTCCTGAAGGAATTCAGCGACGTTCTGGTGACCAAGTCCGCTCTGGAATCCAAGCCTCTCAAGAAGATGGCAGGCCCCCCCATGAGGATCCACCTGAGGGACGACGCGAAGCCATTCGCTATTTACACCCCTCGACTGGTTCCCCTGGCCTTCCGCGAGGCGGTCAAAAACGAGCTGGACTCCATGGTCGCCCAAGAAATTATTGTACCAACCGGCGATGACCCGTCTCCATGGTGTCACCCGATGGTTGTCGTCGCAAAACCTAAAGGTGGTGTTCGGATCACCACTGACCTTTCCAAGCTCAACAACCAGGTGTCTCGTCCTGCGCACCCTTCTCCCACGCCCTTTGCAGCCATACGCAGCGTGAACCCGAAGGCGCGCTTCTTCACGACGATGGACGCCCTGTGTGGATACTGGCAGATAGAGCTTGCCGAGGAAGACCGACCACTCACAACGTTCATCACCCCGCATGGACGTTACAGTTATTGCCGTGGCCCCATGGGATTCGCCGCTACAGGAGACGCTTTCTGTCTTCGAGGTGATATGGCTCTACAAGGTCTGGCAAACTGCGTGAAAGTGGTCGACGACATACTCGTGTACGACGAGGATTATATGGATCACCTCTGCCGTATCTACGAGGTACTCAACAGGTGCCGGAAGCACGGCATTACCCTAAATGCCGACAAGTTTGTTCTGGCCAGCTCTTCAGTTGACTTTTGTGGGTACACCCTCTCAGGGAATGGTATCGCAGCTGACCCGGAAAAGGTCCGCGCCATTACGGATTTTCCCACCCCTGCTAACCTGACCGACTTGAGGTCCTTCATAGGTCTCGTCAACCAGTTAGCAGAGTTTTCGTCGGACATCTCCGCAGCTGCTCAACCACTTCGCCCCCTGATGAGCCCCAAGAGGACATTCCTGTGGACCCCCGACCACGACAAGGCCTTCCAGCAAGTGAAACAGGCCCTGTCTCGTCCACCTGTCCTCGCCACGTTTGACCCAGCCTTGCCGACAGTTCTGCAGACAGATGCCTCACGCTTGTATGGCGTGGGATACGCCCTACTGCAGGATCATGGTGGAGGGCAGTTCCGGCTCGTCCAGTGTGGCTCGCGTTTCCTCTCTGACACTGAGACGCGCTATGCCACTATTGAGTTGGAGCTGTTGGCTGCGGTTTGGGCGATGTCCAAGTGCAGGTTTTACCTCATAGGCCTGCAATACTTTCACCTAGTGACCGACCATCGCCCGCTTGTCCCGATCCTCAACCACTACACGCTAGACGCCGTTGAGAACCCTCGCCTCCAGCGTCTGAAAGAGAAACTCTCGGCGTACATCTTCACTGCAGTGTGGCGTGCTGGTAAGGAGCTCTGCATCCCTGATGCCTTATCCCGCTCCCCTGTCAGCCGCCCTACTCCAGAAGACCATGTACTCGACGCCGACCTCGCTCGTTCCGTCAGGACTGTGGTCACTCTCCATGCCGTCCAATCCCTTCGTTCGGACCTGTCACCAGATGACGACAAGGCAATGGAGGACCTTCGAACAGCGGCCCGAGATGACCCTTCCTATGTCCGACTCGTCGAGTGTGTGAGGAATGGATTTCCTAGCAACCGCTACGATCTTCACAACACCCTGCTCCCGTATTGGAAACTCCGCGATGAACTCTACTGCGACGGAGACCTTGTTCTGTACGGAGCACGTGTAGTTGTCCCTGCTGCATCACGTCCCCACGCCTTGGCCCGCCTTCACGACAGTCACCGTGGAGCTGAGGCCACCAAACGACGTGCACGACAGACTGTGTTCTGGCCCGGCATCAACTCCGACATCTCCAATGTTGTCCGTGCGTGTGAGCCCTGCCAAGTATTACAACCCAGCCAGCAGCAGGAACCCTTTATGAGTGACGACAACCCCACCCGCCCCTTTGAGTCTGTGTCGGCCGACTTTTTCTGTGTGTCAGGAAAGTCCTTCCTCGTTATCGTCGACCGTCTCTCTGGTTGGCCGGTTGTCATCAAGTGCGGTAATGACACGACGTCTGCCGCCACCATCAGCAAGTTCCGCCACTACTTCCGTGACGTGGGCGTTCCTGTACGCCTGCGAACCGACGGAGGGCCTCAGTTCACAAGCCGGGACTTTGCTGCGTTCCTTGACCGATGGGGAGTCCGGCATGTGTTGTCATCGCCCCATTACCCGCAGTCCAACGGCCACGCTGAGGCTGCTGTCAAATCCCTGAAGCACCTCATCCTTAAGGTGGCCCCTTCTGGGAACATTGACTGCGAGGCCTTCGACAGGGGTCTTCTTGAACTCCGCAACACACCTAACTACACCGGACGCTCCCCTGCCCAGGTTTTGTATGGACGCCCCCTTCGTTCTTGTGTCCCTGCTCACCCTCAATCCTTCTCCAAGGAGTGGCAGGCCAAGACAGAGGATTGTGATCGCCGAGCCGCCGAACGTGTTCAGGACGTCGTCGCCCGCTACAATGACCACGCCCGTTCTCTCCCCAGGTTGAGTGTCGGCACCCAAGTCCGTGTTCAGGACCCGACCTCCCTACGTTGGGACAAAGTAGGCGTAGTCATGGGTCTCGGCAGGTCACGGGACTACCAGGTGCGGTTACCCAGTGGTCGTGTGTGGTGGAGGAACCGCCGTTTTCTCCGACCCGTAACAATGCCTTCTGCTGGCCCCGCCACCAGTGTTGAGTCCCATACCCTTCCCAGTGATGAAGTCCCTCGATGCTCAGAACGGATCCAAAAGAAAAGGTCCGCTCAAGACTTTGCTATGAGCGTATAGGGGGGAGGGAGGTGTATGTATATTATGTATGCTGGATTATATATCATGTATGTATATTATGTATGTGCTCCATTTATGTATTATTTATTCAGCCTAGCTAGCAGCGTGTGGCAATGTTATTACCATATCCCACACGCTTAATTAATGTGCCTGGCGACGTATGGAAGCTGCTAATGTATCACTTGCCATACGTCGCCTATAGCAGTTGACCGGGAGCCTAGTCAAGAGAGAGTGCTGCTCTCCTTTGTGTACATACTCTTATCCAGTAAACCGAACCTACAAAACTATACAGGTGTTTGTGTTCTCTCCTGTATATAGAACTTATTATTCAGAACCTAACACTAACTACCCAGGAGGTTCCTCAGCACCCAGAGCTTACCCACCACAGCTCTCCATCCCTGGATAAGGTAGCTCCAGCCATCAAACAGATGAAAAATAACAAAGCCGCAGGGCATGATGGAATCCCGGCCTAGGTATATAAAGAGGGACGAACTCAGCTGGAGAATTTTTGGAAGAAGGAAAAAATCCCCCAGGATCTTAAAAACGCTTCAATCGTCAATTTTTATAAGAACAAGGGAGACCGGTCAGACTGTGACAATAGGGTGTGTCATACGGAGGCGAATATTTTTCTTTTGAGTTTGAAAAATCGGCCCATAGTATTAATGATGTAGTTCTATGTGCAGAATCATGTGATATGTTCAGATTTGAAAAGTTTTCATTTTTTACTAGGTAAATTTTAACTTGAAATCTTATGAACATTCAGTATTCCCACCCTTTTACCAACACCACTAAATAGCTTATTTAAAGTAAAGTAAATGTATCAGGTTAATTTATTAGGATGAAAATGATCCAGAATAGTGAAACGAATGATCTTGACACATTTATTAAATTTAATATTCCTTTAGAAAACAAAATCATCAAATACAAAAACCGGTTTTACTACTACGACCCGGTGTTGCTGCACACCATAGAGAACATGTCTTTCTTGCTTCTGTTTCTACTCATCACCTCCCTGCTGACCACCTGAGCTCGGATGTAGCCTTCCCTCCTCTCCTGGCTGTACACGTGACTGCTGGCCTCGCTCACTTGCTGTACACAACGCTCTATACTCTGGGTGTGCGAGGGCCAGGCAGGGACATGCATGGGGTTGTCCAGGAAAGCTCTGACTTGAACATTGGTGAGGCTGCAGGTAAGAGGGGGCTCACTGCCAGCCTGGATGTTATCCAGATCTTTGAGATCAGTGAGGGTCTTGGCACCTAGATTGACTTCAGGAGTCTTCCTGACCCTGAAGGAATCGTCACCAACTGATTCGTCATGCCCAGATCCTCTCATAAGTCTCATAGCCAAGATCTTTTTGACTGCCACTCTTCTCTCCTCCTCATCCTTACTGCAGAGCATTGTCTGCAGAACTGCCTCGGGATGAGCATACCAGGAAGATCTCCTCACAGTCTGCTCCACAATCTGAACAACCTTCCTTGGCTGACTCCTCAGGAGCTCAAGCTGGAAGAGAACATGCCTCGGACCTTCGGAGAACGATGACTTGACCTTGGTGTTGAACCAATTTGGCAAGTAGACACTCACGATGAATTGGACAATAAGTCTCAGGTTGTGAAGCTGGTTCCCTTTCAGTTTATGATGAGCGACCCAAATTCTGCAAAACCTGAGAGCCGTTGTGAGCCACCTAGAATGTGAGACTGGACCTATCTGCAGGTAAGCAAGTCTATCAGGCATGACCCCAGTTTTGATGGCACTGCAAATCATGTAACCATAGTACTGGTCAGTACTCAGGTCGTCAATGACAGTATGTGCAACCTCAACGAGTGGAGGGCCAACTGTGATTTTTTCAAAGCTCTGATTTATTTCTAACTCAGTGGCAGAGTCCAGCATCTTGCCAAGAGGACCAGACCATCTGTTGTTTGAAAGAGTCTTGCCATCCAGCTCCTGGATCAGATGTCTGAGTGGCAACTCGTTGGTGTGGAGGTCACAAACAATCCAGACCAGCTTCCTCCCAATCATCCGCTCTATCCACTGTATGACCCCCCCCCCCCCTTGCCACCCTGTGTTCGTGTTGGTGCTGTCCCCTCCAATGGCCTGCAGGGTCTGGTCTACGTTCCTCTCTCTGAGCCAGTTCGCAATGTTATCTGCCACTATCTCAGCTGGTTTCCTGATGTCATCTTTCTCTGGAGTGAAATGCCACAAATACTTCCCTCCTGGTTCACTGCAGCAGGAGTAGTGTTCCTCCTTCACCATGGCAGGGAACAACTTGTCAGAATCTCCAACTTTCATGAACACTTTAGTGTCATCCCTTCTCCCATCAAAGAACAAACACTTGATTCCATTTTCTCTTATCCCCTTATCAAACTCCTCTTCTAGGTTACTGACAAGTTTCTCTTGAGCTCTCCTTACTTTGTTATGATCTATCACCAGGTGAACATCATCAGGTGTTATCAAACCACCGTCAATCCAGGCAGCTGTTGCTATCTCTGCAGTTTCTCTGAGACCAGTGTGGTGTCGCATGCTGGCCAGAGCTATGCTCGGGATATCTTTCCTATTTCGAATCTTATGCCTGGAAGGTTTGAGATCATTATTTTCTGGGTTAGGGACAAAGTCACCATTCTCCTGGTCAGCACTCGGATCAGCCATGGGGAAGTCATTAAACTCTGAATCAGCTTGACTCCAATTATCGGCCTTTTTTACCTCACCCTGGGCCTTCTCAAGTCTCTTTTCCTCGGCAACTCTTCTCCTCTTCTGTCTCTCTGTGGCAGCCTCCTGTCTCTTGGACTCCGGAATATCTTGGCTAGAAATCATGAGAGCCCCTATACTGCCAGTCTTCTCTCTCTGTGCTTTGACAAATGCCAGTTCGATCACAGGAATCTTCAGTTCACGCTTGCAAATACAGGAGATGTGGGCCTCGGATTTACAGTCGCGATCGCATCCAAACTCAGGACAGAGAGCAATTGGGCACTTGCAAGTAATTATGTCAAATAACTGGTCCAGTTGCTCGGCAAAGCTGTCCTTAACTGCAAGTTTTCCTCTCCCAAGAGAGATATCTCATGCCTTTTCCCAACTGGCTAGCAGTCTCTCACTAATCTTCTTCTGACTTGTTATGACTGGAAGCTTGAACTGAGCGTTAGCCAGAGTGTACTGTGCCAAGACAGCTTTGGTCATATCACTGGCAATGTCTTTGTTTGTGTAAGTTCTTTGGTTCTTTTCACTGATTTGCCTGATTAAAACACCGTATCTCAAAGCATCTCTCAATGTAGGCAACTCCGACTTCAGGAGCTCTCTCCCAGACCCAAGATAGTGACTAAGATGGCTGAATTTTTGGTTCCTCGTCCTGACACAAGCAGCCATCGCAAATATTATCAACTTATAAATGCATCAGAATCTGAAACAGAAAAAAATATTGTTAGTTGGGTTGTTAAAGAATGAAGTCAGAAAGCAATGTTCACTATTTAATTGTAATGCACTAATGCAGCTGTACGTTAGATTTTCGATAAATTTCACGCTAAAATTTACCTAGCAAAAGTTTGCAAAATATTGAAACTGAAATTATTTTATGTTTATATAAACTAAAATCTACCAAAAAAGTGATGGGCCATTAGTTTTAGCTGATCTTCCCTCCTATGACACACCCTACTGTGACAACTACCCCGGGATCTCATTGCTGTCCATAGCTGGCTAGATTATCGCCCGAGTCATCCTAAAAGACTTCTTTCTGAGGCAGAAAAGTTCCTCCCAAAATCTCAATTTGGTTTCAGGCCATCACGTGGCACCATTGGCATGATCTTTGCTGCCCGCCAGATACAGGAAATTTGTAGAGAACATCGTCGTGACTTGTACATGGCTTTCATTGACCTTACTGTGTCCTTCGAATCAGTAAACACGGAAGCCCTCTGGCGGACTCTATCAGTCGTTTTGGCTGTCCACCAAAATTCATTGCCATTGTGAGGCAACTCCACGATGGCGCCCAGTCTCAGTTCCACCATCCAAACGGGGGTGAAACAAGGATGTGTACTGGCACCAACACTCTTTTCTATTTTCTTGGCTGCCTTCCTTACTCGTGCCAGTTCCAATTTAGCCGGCAGGGTAGGCATCCAGTACCGGATGAAGGGATTCTTCAACAAAAGACAATTCCAGGCAGGAATAAAGGTGTCAGCCACTGAACTTCAGTATATAGACGACCTCACCCTCGTTGCTCACACTGAACGCGACCTACAGGAGATCCTGAACACCTTCGCAGATGTGTATGCACACTTCGGCCTTGATATGAATGCACGTAAGACTCAGATTCTCTTTCAGCCTGCCTCTGGTTCAGGCACACCTCCACCATCCATCCAGCTTACCGGTACTACTCTCTCTAATGTTACCCACTTCCAGTACCTTGGCTCCCACCTCCACCGCGGATATGGATGAAGAGATCCAACATCGGATCTGATGCGCATCTCAAGCATTTGGCAGACTCCTTACCCGTGTCTTCAGCAGTAGGGAGCTGGAATTATCTCTACAAAGCTGCACGTGGGTTAAGCAGTGGTCCTCCCCACGCTGCTGCATGGCAGCGAGGCATGGGTCATATATCGAGGGAACCTCAAGGTACTTGAAAACTGTCACCAACGTATTCTACTTTCCATCCTCCGAGTTTGCTGGGAAGACAAGAAAACAAATGCCAGCCTTCTCGCTGACACCAACCTTAGGAGCCACGAAGCTACCACACCGGTCTGCATTTTAATAAAAGTTGAATGACGGACGAGGATTTTGAGCTGGTGGTCGCTGGTCGGTGGTCAGCGGAGCCGGTTGTGGTTGGTAGCAAATTGTGTTACTCTGGCTTCGAATGTAATGTAAGTTTGTAATGTTTATGTATATTTCTATGTGGTAGGATTAGGGTGATTGTTAGAGTATTGTTATATATTTATTTAACTGTTGTATGAGTGTGGCGATTGTTAATGTTTGATTATTGCTGGTTGTTGGTGTTTCTTGTCAATACAGTATATTGTGCATTCCAACATTGCGTTTGCTACTCCACTTCTATAGTGATGTAGAATACCTGAGTAAGACTGAATAGTGCAGTAGCAATAGGCTAAACATAAGGCGAAATGTAAGTAAACAAAACGTTCGAGTCTGTGGGGGTCGATTTAGATCTTTTCTATTGCATAAAAAACAATACATAACATTCTTGAAACTATTCCATGCTTCTTTCTCACACTGGTTCATCGATTCTTCAAATTGGTGGTCCAACAGTAACTTTTGGATTTGAGGGCCCACGAAAATGCCAGCTTTGATTTTTTCATATGTGACTGATGGAGATCCCCTGCATACTGTATGTACCTGAAACAATCACTGTCCTTATCAAGGGTCAATCAATGGTTCATGTAGAATATTTTTTGAACCATGCACAAAAGCCTGTCTAGGTGGCCAGTGTTTTTTTGTCCCATTGTTCACGTCTTGCTCTGCTGTCCCACTCACACAAAAAAAAACATGGCATTTTCGTGTCTCCACTCTGTTGACCAAGCAACAAAGCAATGACTTTGAAATCTCCACAAACCAACCAACCATGATCTTTATAATGAACTTTCTAGAAGTATCTGCCACGGGAATTAATGAAAATATATTTCCATTATGAAGTAAAACTCCTTTGCGACTTGTTTTTGAAGAATCAGTGAACAACCTCCATTCAGTAGCTGCATAGGTAATGCCAAAATGGTAAATTAAAGCAGACACATGATTACAATAAACCAAGGAGCCTTCCTCTGAAAAAAAATTTAACTAGTTCTTGTTCACGTTTCCTATACCATGAAAAATATGTCCCATTGCTCAATAACTTCTTTGATTTCAACCTAGATCCTATAAATTCAGCAGACTCCTTTTGTAAATTCAAATCCCTAACCAGATCGATAAGCTCACTGTGGGTAAACACCTCCGGTACATCACTAATATCATCAGGTTGATAAACATCACTTCCGTTACCTGACGATGAATCACGGTCAGATTCTGAAGACACGGACTGCAACACATCTGGCGGAATGGGGACTGGAACCTCAGGACCATTTTGCACTGGTCTCATGGCAGTTGGAATGTTGGGATAAATGATTCCTTGTTTATTGTTTTCATTATATCCCTCTGTCTTCACAGAAAAAAAATAACAGTCATCACCATGATTTTTAGGCTCCCGCCATACCATAGGAACACCATATTTCCAGTCTTAAGCCTTCAACACAAGTGCGACATACTTTATGTGGCACCCATGGTTTATCTAAATCAACTATTTTCTCTTCAAAGTAGGCAAAATATGCATTTTTCACGAATGCGGTTATTTCTTGTCATTGCTTATGCACAACAAAGCATCCACTTATGTAGCAGAATAGGCTTGGATTGCTCAAACATCCACGAGAAGACATATTTACAACAGGAATAGTATCTTAGTAGAGCAAAACAAGGAGATTTGGCACTACAGCTGCTGATGGGACACTGAACAATGACATTTGCCTCAAGGATTCCATTTGTCAATAAACCTTGCGTGACAGACAAAAACTGAAGCCATAGCTGAAATCAAAATTAAAAACAGGTTTGGGAACATATATTAGTTTGAAAACATTAAAATTCAAGCAGACCGGTGTATTCATGTTGGAATGGGCATGTTACCCGCATGGACGGCAGTAGACTACCAAAACAGCTTCGTTACAGGCACCTAACGAATGATAAACATAACGCTGGCGGAAAACGGTTGAAGGAGCACAACACGGAGAGGTATCTATACTTTCGAGTTATCCCGACTGCACACCGAGGCAGAGAAGCGCCAGCGCCGGGAAGACGCTGCCGCCGCCCCTCCCGCACTAGATGTAGCCCTCCACACGTGCAACATCTGTGGACGGCCCTGCCGGTCCCGTATCGGCCTCTCCAGGCACTTCAGAGAACACCAACGAAAGTGACATCCTTAATAACTCAAATCAATATATCATAGCTGGATGATCGTCATACTCGATTCCGAGTCACAGCAAAGCAGCAGTAGTAGTAGTAGTAGTAGTGTGTGTGAGTATGTACATAGACTGTGAAGTAGAGAGAGAGAGAGACAGATTCGGACCCTCATGTCAAGAACTGAATAACTCATCCACGGTCTCCGAGACTAGATCAACTTCTGATAACACTCTTGCTTTTTCCTCTCAGATAATAAATAAAAAAATCTTGTTTGTTTTCAGGGAGAGAGAGAGAGAGGGGGGGGGGGGACCCTAAGACGTACACCCTGTCGGATACCTTCTAACCGGACACCCCCACAAATTACAAACTTTCAGCTGGAAACCCCCTCCCCCCTCCCTCTCCCTGCCGGTCATCCCCAGCCGGACCCCACCCAACCGGACTTCTCTGCCGTACCTCCTAATCGGATATACTTTTTATGGTAGCGTAAGAAACATTTTCCTTCCTCCACACATCTTCTCATAAATGCAAATAATGGTAAAGCAAATCTGATTAAATGAAAAACGTGAATAGACTAGGAAAGTTGAATAAATGTACTAATTGATTTATGAAATGTAGAGGGTAGTTTAAGCGAGTCTAACCTAATCTAATCTAACCAAACCTAACCTAAACTAATTTATATCCAACCTCATCTACCCTAACCTGCCAACCTTAACTAATCTACCCTAATTTACTAACCTGATTTAACCGAATCTAACACAACGTACACTACAGCCTAATCTAACCTAACCTAATCCATTCTAATGTAACTAAACCTAACATACCCCAACCTAATCTTAATCTAGTTTCATCCAACCTAATTCAAGGTTAACATAAACCAACCCAATCTAACTTGAAACCAACTGCAGAAAGTCTTTAACCAGTTTTCAAGTAAGCAATAAGTACAGTAGTTAAAATATCGTTAATATTACACTAAAACTCTAATGTAAACTACCTGCATGTTCTCGCTCCGAATACTATGCAAATACTCAAAGGTGAGAATCTCTGAGAGTTTGGGCATTGGACTCTGAAGCTCGTCCTGACATCTGTGCACGAACACTCTCTTTAAATAATTCCATTCTAATTTCTACAGCCCAGTTTCATTTTCTTTTTACTTTTTTTATTTTGTCCATTTTTTCTTTATTTTATTTAATTTTGTATTTGTTTTTCTTTTTTATTTATTTATTTTCCGTTTCGCGTTGTTCAATGTATTTTCTCTCGTTTTTTTATAGTTTTTCGTTTTTCTAGTTTTTCTTTTTTATTTCTTTCTTTTTCTCTCTGGCTATCTTATCTTTCTGTGTGTATCAGGTGTGTTTTATTCATTTTCCTTATCTCGCTCTATAAATATAATTACAGTATGTCTTTCTCTTACCTTATTTTTGTCTATTTACTTTGTCTGACCAATTGTCTTTATATTTTTCTTTGTACCTCTGTCTGTCTGTGTTTCAATCTCTTTTCTTGTATTGTCTGTTATTTAATCTTTGTGTCTCTGTCTCTCTCCTTTTCTATCAGTTTCTTTCTGCATCTGTCTCTTCCCTCTTCTGTCTAACACTTTCTCTCTATCTGTACCTGTCTCCCTTGCTCTGTCTATCACATCTGCCTCTGTTTCTCTTTCTCCTTTTCTGTCTATCAGTTTTCTCTCTGTCATTGGACGAGGAGTTATAAGTACAAACGACTCCGTAAATTACAAAATGCAAAAATTTACTGCACCTTCGGCGCAAGAAAAAAGAATTCTGGATAAAAATTACGAAGAGGATAATTTTAGCCAGCATGTGTCTTGTAAACACGGAGTTGACTTATCGCCATAAACACAAACAAATTATTTTACCGTGAAGCCACACTAACTACACAATTTGAATTAGAAAATATAATAAATCCTCAGGTTAGGTTAGGGTAAGTTAGGTTAGGTTAGGTTAGGTTAGGTTAGGTTAAGTTAGGTTAGAATATAATTGTCTAATGGTGTTTACCCATATAAGATCACCCACCTGACCATAACAAATATATTTATTCTAATCTTTAGTAATTATTATCTAGTGTAGAAACTGATTACAGGAGGTATATATACTGCACTTAAAGACCTTAGACGGTGATGTAACTAAATTCATAATATAGCAAATATAACATAGTTGAACCTATTATACAAATTATGCCTTGTGAATGTTTATACATTGAACAAAAACGTGACAAATGAAAAACAATACGTATGTGATGTTTACGAGATACAACGTTAACAGAATGTTTATTAAAGATGACAAAGAAAGGTTGATAACAAGTCACAAATATGAAAATTTATTATAATACTCTCGTTATCGATCATTAACTGTGTAGATATTAATAACGCTTATCAAAATCATTAAAATTCTAAAGAATTTTGTTTTCCGGGTGACTAATTTTGCGTCAAGGAAATCCATTATCAGCGTGTGAAACGAATCTCCACAACCCGAAAGTTGAGTTGGATTAAGGCCCAACCTCTCCTTGTTTTACATAGCGGGAGAGAGGGGCAGAGACAGGGAAAGAGACAGAAAAACAGGCAGACAGAAACAGAGACAGAAACAAATACAGACACAGAAACAGACAAACAGGTAGACAAACAGACACAAAGTATTAAGGGCATGTAGGGAAGAGCTTAGTATGCACTTAGCAAATATGTTTAACATATTAAAAACGGGTGTAATACCAGAATCCTAGAAGATAGCGAATGTGAAATCGATTTTCAAGAAGGGAGATAGATCAGTATCCTCTAACTACCGTCCAATCAGTTAAACATCAATTGTAGGCAAATTGTTAAAAGCAATAATTTCAAACTCTATTCGAAATCACCTGGAGAAGCACAAATTGATCAATGATTCCCAACATGGCTTTACAAGTTCGATTTCATTTCTGACTAATCTATTAACATTCCTTTTAACTGTTTTCAAATCAGTGGATGATGGGTACGATTATGATGTGGTAAACCTCGACTTTAGCAAAGCCATCGACAGAGTCCCACACGAAAGACTAACGCGAAAAGTGGAGGCTCATGGAATTGGAGGACATATTCTAAAATGGATTAGGGCGTGGTTACAGGACAGGAAAGAGCGAGTAAGCACTAATGGCACTAAATCCGATTGAGGTAACGTCACTAGTGGAGCACCCCAAGCCTCAGTACTTAGACCATTACTATTTATTATATACATAAACGACATAGTTATATAGGTGTAGACAGCAACAAGGGTAAATTTGCTGATGACGCTAAAATAGGGCGTGTAATTATATCTGGCGAGGACCCCGCAAAACAATAGGAAAATCTATAAAAAAAAATTCACATGGTCTGAAAAATGGCAGATGAAATTTAATAAGGACATGTGTAAAGTATTTAGTCAAGGAGATGTAACCAGAGAAACCAGATATCAGATGAACAACGTTGTTATAGAAAAATCCGACTATGAGAAGGATTTAGTAGTAATGATAAATAGGAATCTTTAACCAAATCAACAAGTGTATATGCTCGAAACAAGGCTAACGAAGTTCAGTACTTGGCTTCATACAAAGGGGTGTTAGTTACAAAATTAGAGAGGTAATTCGAAACTATATCTTGCGTTTGTGAGACCTCTCTTGGATTACGCAGTTCAGTTCTGGTCATCGTACTACACAACAGATATAGAATCCCTAGAAGGAATTCAGACGAGAATGACAAGACTAATCCTGGCATTAGGAACCTTGAGTATAAAGACAGGTTAAAGCATCTTCATTTGCACTCCTTCGAGAGACGTAGAGTGAGGGCCATATGATCAAGGTGTATAAATGGAAGTCAGGGTTAAACAAAGGTGATATAACAAAGGTGCTCAAACTATCCAACCAGGAGCAAACTCGTAGCAATGGTTTTAAATTAGACAGATTTAGATTTAGGCGCGATATACAGTAGGTAAACATTGGTTTGGAAATGGAGTAGTGGATGAGTGGAACAAGTTACAAACCATCATCATTAACCCGAATACGCTGGATAGCTTCAAACATAGGTTGGGTGGAAATTTGAGGGATATGGGTTGGGTGTAAACGGGACTGCCCAGTATGGGCCAATAGGCCCGCTGCAGTTTTTTTTCCACTCTTATATTCTTTTTAAGTAATAAGTCATTATTGTCTAATGTATATTTTCAGCCTTCGGGGTGCAGAACTTTTTCAATAAACCGTTGATTACTATTATTATTATCAATATTATTATTATTATTATTACATACATACATACATACATACATACATACATACATAAAAAGAGACTAACAAACATAGAGAGAGAGAGACAGTCAGATAAACAGACAAAGACAGACAGACAGACAGAGGAAGAGCGAGACAGAAACACACACACACACACACACACACACACACATATATATATATATATATATATATATATATATATATATATATATATATAGAGAGAGAGATAGATATATAGAGAGAGAGAGAGAGAGACGTCTGGTTGCTTCCTCTCCTCGCTCCACAATCCTCTCGGCCGTTCGAGCTGTTAAGCTGCATGATCAAGGACCTTAAGACCATCTGTAGTTAACACGGGTGTCTGGGTGTGAGTCTACCTTGTGTGATGCCTTTTGTAGCGGTGGTGGTGTGGTAGTAGGGGTAGTAGTGGTAGATGTTAGTTATGGTTGTAATAGTAGTTGGTAGTAGAAGTGGTTTGTTAGCATTGGTGGTGGTGTGGAAGTAGCGGTGGTGTGATAGTAGTGGTGGTGTGGTAGTAATTGTGGTGTGATAGTAGTGGTGGTGTGGCAAGAGTGGTAGTGTGATAGTAGTGGTGGTTTAATAGCAGTGATGGCGTGATAGTAGTGGTAGTATTGATAGATGGTAGTAGAGGTTGTTTGATAGTAGTGGTCGTGCAATAATAATGATGGTAATGTGGTAATAGTGGCAATTTAGTAGTAGAGGTGGTATGGTATTATTGGTTATGGTATGATAGTAATGGTGATTGGCTGTAGTGGTAGTTTGATAGTAGATGTGGTGTGATAGTGGTAGTGATGGTGTTGAAGTAGTCGTGGTGGTAATTGTGGTAGTGGTGTTGATAGTACTGGTGGTAGTGGCGGTGTACTAATAGTGGTGGTGATAGTAATAGTATTGGTATTAGTGTGGTTACTGTGGTATTGATGGAGTTGATGGTAATGATACAGGTTCTTATTACTAGCTGCTACTTCACACACACACACACACACACACACACACACCCACACACACACCTGATATCGGGCAACTATAGACACACACCTGGCTGAAGGCGATGTAGAGCGGCTTGTTAGGGAGAATCCAGGTGACAGTCTCGTAGCAACCAGGTACAGTGAGGGACCCGTCGTAGGTTAGGTACTGCTCAGTGGAGGGCAGTAAGTCACTCACCCTCAGCTCTTGCACCCCGGACGACGACCCTGCAAGGAGCACAGAGAGCAAGAATTATCTCGTTTCTGAAGGGTAAGAATAGTTTGAGTTAGAAGGGCAAGACTGAGAACATACAGCGACAAAGGCACAGGGGGCAAGATTGAAGTCGTATAATTATGAGGAGCAAGAATTGCTTTTATGTAAAGGGCAAGAATATGAACCTAAAGGGAAAGAGGGCAAGAATTTACTCGGACCTGAAGGAGAAGACACAAACTCTGGGATGAGAGCTATCTATTAATCTATCTATCTATCTATCTATCGATCTATCTATCTACATTCTCAGGTAGACGGAATATAACCTATGCCTTACTACTTGCCACAATAGTCAATACATCTATATAATACCGAATTCATGTCCAATATACCTACCATCACGAAGGTCATAATCTATTATATAAATGGAAGCGTTGTTTTGTGCATCCAATATATATATATATAAATATCTTTATATTTTATCCAAAAAAGGGCCGATATATCAGTGGTCTGTACAGATTTTGGGTAACAAATATTTACTTGATCAGCTGTTTAATTTTAAACGCTGAGAAAGTGAAGAGTGATGTCCACTTATTATTATTATTTTTTATTTATTTTTTTTATAATTAAGAACTAAACACTGCAGGTCCTGTTGATGGGAAATTCTTAATTGGTGCAATGGTGGCAGAGTGGCTGACCTCATTCAGATGTGGTTCATTCAACTATAACCAGCATTGAAGCATAACGTTAAATAAGCAACAATTAATAGGTTGAGTGATACTGGGGAAAATAATAACATTTAACGGAGAATTTCGGTAAAACTACACGCGCGCACACAACCTATCACTCTGACACACGCACATACAGAAGAGCTAATATAAACCAACACACACACACACACACACACACACACACAAAGACACACACACACACACACTCTCATATAAACTAAACTAACAACATACACTGTACGTACACGCATAGATATGTATAAATAAACATATATAATATATATATATATATATATATATATATATATATATATATATATATATATATATATATATATATATATATTTATATATATATATATATATATATATATATATATATATATATATATATATATATATATATATATATATATATATATATATATGCACACTATTAAATATTTCAGTAACCTAGGTAGCATCGGCCGATATGATATTCTAAATCTTACTCCCCTCCAATACTTTACGTCGATATAAGAGTTGTTATGTACAAAAAAATTTACGTCCTCTACCGATATATCGGTCGTAATTTGTAGAGCTTTCCCATTTGTGCCGAAACACTCGCTATTTACAGCGGCGGCACAACAACTTTTTGTCCCCTGACCTGTAGCAGCGAGCTGAGTCCGGTGTTCGGGAACGCATTACAGGGAAGATTTTTACCAGGTGGTTTGGGTAATGCATTTCCCGGATATAAGTGGAGTTCACATAATGTATTCCAAGGATGATTTTAATTGGTGATCCAGAATAAATTTCTAGTTCAGGATTGAGTCCGGTGTCCGGCTTAATGATTTTACCTCAAAAAATAATACACACACACACATTCACACACATACACACACACACACACACACACACACATGGTAACAAAGCTCAGGGGTTTACTGTATATACGAATATTCTTACAGAAATTCTCAAATTGATAAGCTTGTGGGCAATTTCGTGGTACATGAATCAACAAGATGATGTTCATTTGGTAGTCGACGAGCGTACAGGTGTCCAGGACTCTTCTGACAAAACATAAGTATAGTACTGGTGGTGTCCTTTGTCATACATGATGTACGTACAAACAGATACACACATGTACACATACTGTATACGATGGTGTACGTGTTCAGTCCTGAGAAATTGGATATTATTATTAGTAGTAGTATGAGTAGTAGTAGTAGTAGTAGTAGAAAATAACAGGGGGGATGATGTGGAAAAAGGCACTGTAGACTCAGGGAGGTACAGGCCCTTCAGGTCTGGATGCAAACGGTTGGAGAGTCATTCTCAGCACTAACAAGTTTGGCCCTGTAGCAAGTGATCTCTGCACTGCCATTGCCGTCCTTACAAGAAAGCTGTCATGCTCGTGCTGCCAACACCTCCATGCTTTGACTGCCTGCCGCCTCAATTCCCTGAATAAGAATCCAGGATGTAGGCCTATAGGGGTGGGGGAAGTGCTGAGGCGGATCATCGGAAAATTAATAATGGAGGTGGTAAAGGATGATGTCAGGGCAGCAGCAGGTAACCTGCAAGTGTGTGCTGGCCACCAGGCTGGAGGAGAAGCTGCCATTGACGCCATGAGAACGATATTTGAGCAGCGTGATTGGGTGGCCGTTCTCCTGGTGGACGCTTAAAACGCATTCAACATACTTAACCGCAAGGCCGCACTGCACAACATCAAGATCAAGTGTCAAAGCTTTGCAATGTATGTTGAAAACTCCTATAGGAATCCACCAGACCTCTATATAGTAAACAACAAGGCTCTAAGAGGTGATACCATCATCCAGTCAACCGAGGGAACAATGCAGGAGGACCCTGTTGCAATGACAATGTACGCAATAGGCCTATCCGTGCTCCAACATACAATAAAATTTGAAACAACTGACGTCAAGCAAGTGGCGTATGCTGATGACCTTACAGGAGCAGGAAAAGTGAGGACATCAAAAACTGGTGGGACTTGGTAACATTACGAGCCCCACAAATAGAGTACCACCCAAACGCCAGCAAGTCCTTCCTCATTGTGAAGCCAGCACATTTTGAACGGGTAATGGAGGTGTTCGGTGGAAGTAAGGTCAAAATAACAAAGGATGGCCAAAGACACCTAGGTGCAGTAATCGGCACGACGGACTTCAAGACCGAGTACTTAACGGGAAAGGTGAATGAGTGGTTTAGGTAAATCCACGCTCTGTGTGAGATTGCTAACACAGAGCCACATGCAGCTTTTGCGGCATTCACCCATGAAGTCAAGCATCGCTGAAACTACCCGATGAGCACTATCCCCTCCTCCATCCTCTGGAAGAAGCTATCATCATCAATTTCATTCCCAAATTAGTGAAACACCCTCACTTAACCCCAGCATAAGGATCACTCCTTGCACTACCACCGAGACTGGGAGGAATGGGATTGACCAATCCAGAAGAAATAGCTGCCACCGAACGTCAAAACTCAGTTAAGCTCACGGCAGCCCTCACTGACCAACAGGGGAGGTGGACACCAGTGAAGTAAACAAGATTCGAAGGTCCATTACGACAGAACGACGGCACGGCCAAAGTGATAAGTTGCAACAACTGTTGCAGCAAGTACCAGAGAATTTGAAAAAAAAAGTAGCTATAGCCCAGGAGGTGGGCACCTCGAACTGGTTAACTACGTTACCGATAAGGGCAAATGGTGTCAGTCTCAATAAACAAGAATTTACAGATGCCAATACTCTAAGGTAGGGTATGCCAGTAGAAGGTTTGCCCTCTCAATGCGTGTGTGGCTCTTCCTATGACGTCGATCAAGCCATGGTGTGCAAGAAAGGGGGCTTCATATACATGAGGCATGACGAAGTAAGGGATCTCACAGTAAATATGTTGATGGAAATCTGCCGTGATATCA
Source organism: Homarus gammarus (assembly GCA_958450375.1). Classification (NCBI taxonomy): domain Eukaryota; kingdom Metazoa; phylum Arthropoda; class Malacostraca; order Decapoda; family Nephropidae; genus Homarus; species Homarus gammarus. The sequence continues at coordinate 980,291 of CAUDMG010003003.1, forward strand.
GGGTAGAACTGACCCTCCTTCCATTGGACGGTGAGAATTTCCAACATAGGACTTCAAACACATCCAACGAAGTCCATGTTGACGTCAGTGTTCGAGGATTCTAGAAGAGGGGACAACGAGCCTTCTTCGACATTAGGATTTTTTATCCCATGGCCACATGTCACCATAACATAGCTCTCGATGCTGCACACAGGAGGAACGAGAACAACAAGATAAGGGCATACAGGGAGAGAATTCAGAACTTTGATCAAAGCAGCTTCACTCCTCTAGTGTTAACAACCTTTGGTGGGATGGGACCAAGTGCAAGATGCTTTTACGCCAGACTCGTGGAGGTGATATCCGAACAGAAGCAGCAGCCCAGAAGTTATGTTACAGCCTGGATGAGATGTCGACTGTCCTTCTATCTCCTTAGGTCGGCTTTGCTCTGCCTTAGGGGAACGAGAGCATCAGCCCCAAAACCGGCAACAGTTACAGATATTGACTATGAGGCAACAGTCACTGAATGCTGCATAGATCTGCGGCTCAGCTAACTCAACATAGCTAGGATAACTACTTATGTATTAGGATATTTAACTTTAAGGTAATAAAATGGCGGCGAAGGTATGGCTATAAGGCGAGGATGGAGGCCATGTTAAAAAAAAAAAGTAGTTGTAGTAGTAGCAGTAGTATTGCTGTTACTGGTTATTATTATTACTATACCGACACATCAAAAGCATACACACATACCTTCTTACATAAATCCGCAAATATATATTTTCGCTTATACTGTATACTTCACACACACACACACACACACACACACACACACACACACACACACACACACACACACACATACTGTATATATGTCACCTGGCGGCCAACTATTACCGTCGGCAGATTAATTCGTGTCGTTTTTTATCACCTGCTGAGAGCCGCACCCCCCACACACACACACACACACTGAAAAATGGCGACATTTGCATTGACACACGATGACAAATGCTGATATACTTTTATAAATACAATGAGAAATGATGACTTTTCATTAACACATGCTGAGAAAAGCTGACGCTTGCATAGAGATATTGAAAAATGGTGACAATTGCAGAGATACTGTATACGTTGAGACTCGCCGCCACTTTCATACACATACTGACAAATGCTGACATGTGAATAGATACACTGCGAAATATGACACTTTCATCGACTCGCTTACATACGGTAACAAATACAATATAAAGATACACTCAACACACGCTGACACTTGCTGTTGTCTCTGAACATACTGACACTAGCTGATACCTACTAACATCCTAAAATATGTTGACTCTCACCATACTGACACGCACTGACACAGGCTGTCACTCATTGCCACTCCGACACACGCTACAACCTGCATTCACACACCCAATGACGCTTATTGACAGTCGCTGACACTCGTTGACTGACACACATGCTGACAACAGGAAAGCGCTCAAGGGTCTGACTCAGCTACGATTCGAATTCTTAAAGATTCGGATTATCAACGTTTTGGGTTCTTAAAGAATCTGATTTTATCTTTGTTTCGGTTTTCGTAAAGATTTGGATTATTAATGATTCGAGGTTCTTAAACATTCGGATTATTAATGAGTCCGGTTCATAAGGATTACTGTAACATAAAAATCTTCCCAATAACAAGAGAAGTAAACAGACACAGGAGAGTCTCAGTGTGAATTTTACTCCATGAATGAAGGTCATTTTGGCAGTGTGTGTGTGTGTGTGTGTGTGTGTGTGTGTGTAAAGTGCATCCATTAGAAGTGAGTTTACATCTGTTTGTGTCTAAGCTTTATCTATCTGTTAGTCTGTCTGTACTTTCCTGTCTGTTTATCTGTTTCTACTTTAATTCTTCCTGTTTTTATGCCTGTTTTCTCTTTCTTCCTCTGCCTGCCTGTTTGTCTACCTGCTCTCTCTCTCTCTCTCTCTCTCTCTCTCTCTCTCTCTCTCTCTCTCTCTCTCTCTCTCTCTCTCACTTATGCCATGATCACCTCACTCATCCCTCGTCATTATCCCGGAAATTACCAGTTAGGTTCCTACTCACCAGTACACCAAATTTATATCTTTACAATTTAAGTTAATATCTACATCTCCTATTTATTCCTTTTCCCACAAGTCATTCATCGCATCTATCTATCTATCTATCTATCTATCTATCTATCCATCCGTCCGTCCGTCCGTCCCTCCGTCCATCCGTCCGTACGTCTGTCTCTCTCTCTCTCTCTCTATCTATCTATCAATCTATTTATAAACCATTATAGTGTATAAACCGCGATATCTTGTTTATTCATTTTAGTTCATTTTTTCGGTTTATTAATTGCAATTCATTTTCATCTTGTGTATTATTTTTCATTCATTTGTCTTCTTTTATATTAATTTTCCTTCATTTTTTGTCTTTCTCTTCATTTTATTCAACTGCCTCCCATATTACGCTAAATATTTTTCCTAACAGCGGTAGTGAGAACTTCCCTGACACTAAAGATAATTAACTGAAAAATAACAAAATGGCCTCAAACCTGCACCAAGACTCTACCATATTTTCTACATTAATTCCATATATGACGTCATCTATCGAGCTTTCTATTTTAATATATTCTATTATATAGAAATTATCTCTATGTATTTATCTCTTTACTTCAATATCTATTAGTTTATATCTTAATCTTCCAATTAACACACACACACACACACACACACACACACACACACACACATGTACATGTGCATAAACATTCACACACATACGTACATACGTACACACACATACACACACGTACAATACACACACATGCTACTACTACTATTTTGCTGTCACTCGGAATCGAGTATGACGAGCCTCCAGCTATGATACAATGATATGAAGTGACTAAAGAGGCCAATACGGGACCGGCGGGGTCGTTCACAGACGTTGCACATGTGGGGGGCTACATCTAGTGCGGGACGGGCGGCTGCATCGTCTTTCCGACGTTGGCGCTTGTCTGCCTCGGTATGCAGTTGGGCTAACTCGAAAGTATTGGCACCTTCTCGTGTGGTGCTCCTCCAAGCGCTACGGTGTGGAATAATCGTCTACCAGGTGATGGGGTTCATTTGGCACTTTCTTCAGGTCTGTCTTAAGACTATCCATATGCCTTTTTAATTGCCCGACAGGGCTACTAGAATATTCGTTAGGTGACTGTAAAGTAGTTACTTTGGCAGTCTACTGTCGTCCATGCTGGTAACATGGCCAGTCTAGCGTAGTTGCTCATGCAGACACACATACACAAACTCATATCCACTCATACACTCTCTCTGTCAAAGTCACACACACACACACACACACACACGCACACACACACACATAAATAATAATGATATTGGCTGCCATTTGTGCACAAGGATGGCCGGTCCAAGGGCCACCTAGGCGTGAATTTGTTTACGGTGTAGAAGCAGTCACCAAGACAACAACCACACCTTGTGCTAACGAGTTGTATGACCCGCTGTGAAGGAATAGTCCGAGAAGACCAGACAATTCGCAAAGTGCGCTGGTTAACTATTATCCTGGAACACGATCCGCATATCGAGTGACATCCAGTTTCCCAATTACTGCTGGGTAGACAGAGGAATGATGGTGGAAAGAAACTTGCTCATGGTTTCACCCTGCCCAAAAATCGAGCTCTGGACCACTCACTTGCGAGGCGAGGTGACCATTAAACCATTTGGTGACACACACACACGCATACAAATATCCATCTTTTCTCATTAATTGTCGTTCTCTACGGCTCGTGCGAACATCGCCGGCCGAGGTATTATTATAGATGGTGGGGACAAGTCTCAGGTGTGCTGGGAAGGAGAACGAAGACAAGGAGGAAGACGATAAATGTAAGTTTTCTTTCCTCCTACGGTTCTTCACGGTAAGTGTTGTGGTTGTCATGGGGATCACATGAGCTGTGTGTGTGTGTGTGTGTGTGTGTGTGACGTAGACAGAGAGAGTGTATAAGTGAATGTGAGTTTGTGTATGTTTGTGTGCATGAGCAACTACGCTGGACTGGCCATGTTACTCGCATGGACGACAGTAGACTGCTAAAGAAGCTACTGTACAGTCACCTAACGAATATTGACGTAACGGTGGCGGGCAATTAAAAAGGCATAACAATAGTCTTAAGACAGACCTGAAGAAAGTGCCAAATGGCCCCCATCACCTGGGTAGAGGATTATTCCACATCGTAACGCTTGGAGGAGCACCACACGAGAAGGTGTCAATACTTTCGAATTAGCCCGACTTCATACCGAGGCAGACAAGCGTCAACGCCAGAAAGACGCTGCCGCCGCCCGTCCCTCACTAGAAGTAGCCCCTCTTTAGTAACCTCATATCATTGTATCATAACTGGATGATAGTCATATTAGATTCTGAGTGATAGCAAAGTAGTAGTAGTAGTAGTAGTAGCATGTGTGTATTGTATGTGTGTGTGTGTGTGTATGTTTATTTACATGTACATTTGTGTGTGTGTGTGTGTGTGTGTGTGTGTAATTAACGGTTTATAGAAAAAGTTCTGCAGCCCTCTTCCATTACTTCTAAGAATCGTTGTAAGGCTATTCTTCGTAGGGCCAAGCGGAATTATATTAAAAGAAAGACTGCTGTCCTGACTAATTCTTCCTCTAGTAAATCCTTCTGGTCCTTAGCTAAAAACATCTGTAACAACTTCTGCACGCCTTCTTTTCCTCCCCTCTTCCGTCCCAATAACTCTATAGCCAACTCTCCCCCTGAGAAAGCCAACCTCTTTGGCACCTTATTCTCCTCTAATTCCACCTTTGACGATTCCCACTCTACCCCTCCTACCCGTGCACCTCCTACTGAACCTATGCACTTTCCTATAATCTCCAGTCGCAGGGTTGCCGGTGTGTTATCAAGGTTGGATGTGAGTAAGTCGCATGGACCGGACGGAATACCCCCTCGTGTTCTGAGGGAGTGTGCTGAAGCCCTGGCCCCTGTGCTTGCTCGCCTATTTCGCCTTTGCCTCAAAACCAAAACTTTTCCTTCTTCTTGGAAGCATGCCTTGGTTCAACCCATTCCAAAGAAGGGTGACCATTCTAATCCCTCTAACTATCGCCCCATAACCCTAACTTCATCCCTCTCTAAGATTTTCGAAACTATCTTGAACTCCCATTTTCTCCGCCACCTTGAACGCCTCTCTCTTTTGTCGGATCACCAGTATGGCTTTCGCCAGGCGAGATCTACTGGTGATCTGCTCTCCTATTGCACCCATCTTTGGTCATCCTCTCTTAGGGATTATGGGGAAACTTTTGTCGTGGCCCTTGACATCTCCAAAGCATTTGACAGGGTATGGCACAAGTCTTTGCTATCTAAACTTCCCTCTTTTGGTTTCTCTCCCCCACTTTGTTCTCTCATCTCTAGCTTCCTTGAGAATCGATCCATGGCAGTTTTTGTCGAGGGATCGATTTCTTGCTCTTTCTCTACCAATAGTAGCATCCCACAGGGTTCTGTTCTTTCACCAACTCTCTTTCTTCTTTTTATCAATGATTTACTTCACACTACAACTAATTCCATCCATTCTTCCGCCGATGATTCCACTCTTCACTCTTCCTCACATTTTCCCCTTCCTCCTAACTCTCAAACTAGGTCTGTTTCTAGAACTGATATCATTACTTCTATCAACGCGGATCTGTGCAGCATCTCTGAATGGGGAGATACAAACTTGGTTAAGTTCAATAGTAACAAAACTCAATTTACCAATTACACTTTGTAAAGTAGACGATCTCGCACCAATTACATTTCAGGACGCTATCATCCTCCCAAATTCTGAAATAAATATGTTAGGCCTCATCATTTCCTCCAATATGTCCTGGAAATCACACATCCTTAGTATAACTAAAGCTGCCTTCCGAAAGTTGGGAATGCTGTACAGATGCCGCAGCTACTTCACTCCTGAGCAGTTGCTCCAAGTATATAAGGGATTCATTCGTCCTAACTTGGAGTACTGCTCTCATATCTGGGGTGGCTCTTCTGTCCAACTATTAGATAGGGTGGAATCAAAGGCATTTCGTCTTATTAACTCTCCTCCTTTAGTCGACAATCTATCTCCCCTTTCTCTTCACCGCAATGTTGCTTTACTCTCTCTCTTTTACAGGTACTTTAACGGGCAATGTTCAATGGATTTGGCATCCTGTGTACCGCCTGCAAGGCCGTGGGTTCGTAACACACGTCTTGCCCGCGGTGCCCACCATTTCTCTGTGGATGTCGGTCACACGAGAATAACCCGTTATAGTACCTCCTTCTTTCCTCACACAGCCAATGTGGAATGCTCTGCCTTCGTCTGTGTTTCCATGCTCTTACAATCTGTCTCACTTTAAAAAGCTGGTTTTCCGGCATCTTCGTGGTGTAGATTAATACAGCATAACCTTTTTTTCTATATTTTCAATTTCTTTCCGTTCCTTTTTTTTCGCCCCCCAGGCTCCGTTGTGGGTCGTTTGACCTGTGCCCGGGTGGGCTAATTCCCGTAAAAAAAAAAAGCCCGAAGGCTGAAAATATACATTGGATGAAATTACTTATTACATACAAAGACATGGGGTGGGTGGGTCGTTTAACAAAAGCTCTCATTATTATAGTTTACAATTGATGACCCAGGCCTGGGCTGGTCATAGGACACCAGGTGGTGTGGTGTTCACATGGTGCAGTAACTCGTCCTCGGGTGTTGATATGAAGGACCTCACGTGATCATGGAGACACCAGGTGGTGTGCTGTTCACGTGGTGCAGTAACTCGTCCTCGGGTGTTGATATGAAGGAATTCACGTGGTCATGGGGACACCGGGTGGTGTGGGGTGGTGTCACAGTACCTCGCCCTGCTGGGTGGTGTTGTGTTATCTCGTAGTCAGGTGTGAAGCCGAACCCACTGTTGTTCCCATGGTGGACTGATTAGCACCTCCTAGTTAGAAGATTGAGGTCAGGTCTCAGGAGTTCTTATATCACTGGTGGCTCATGGCTCTCAGTCTCACTTGTACTGTCTATTGCTGAGTTCACTGGCATAAGCACTGTTCATCACTGTTCAACACTGGTCGCACTTCTTTCCGAAACGAACTGTCTCTTTCGATTATGTAGATATCCCGGTGGTGAGGATGGGTCGGGGAGAGGGACTTGGGGAATGGGCCGAACATTGGCCAAGGGGGGCCGCTGCTCAGCAGGAGCACCGCCTGAATAGGTCTCGACCCGACGGTGGTCAAGGATGTAGTGCGTGTGTGTGTATGCGTATGTGTGTGTTTGTTTATGTACATAAACATGTGTGTGTGTGTGTGTGTGTGTGTGTGTGTGTGTGCGTGTGTGTGTGTGTGTGTAAATTGGTAGGTAAAGCTAGAAACTAATATATATAAAAGTAAACTGATAAATACATAGAGATAGTTTCAATATAATAGAATATAATAAAATAGAAAGCTCGATAGATGACGTCATATATGGAATTAATGTAGAAAATATGGTAGAGTCTTGGTGCAGGTTTGAGGTTATTTTGACTGTTATCTTTCAGTTAATTATCTTTAGTGTCAGGTAAGTTCTCACGCCGCTGTTAGGAAAAATATTTAGCGTAATATGGGAGGCAGTTGAATAAAATGAAGAGAAAGAAAAAAAATTAAGGAAAATTAATATACAAGAAGACAAATGAATGAAAAATAATACACAAGATGAAAATGAATTGCAATTAATAAACCGAAAAAATGAACTAAAATGAATAAACAAGATATCGCGGTTTATACACTATAATGGTTTATATATATATATATATATATATATATATATATATATATATATATATATATATATATATATATATATATAGAGAGAGAGAGAGAGAGAGAGAGAGAACAGTCCGACGGATGGATGGACGGACGGACAAACGGACGGACGAATTGATGGATTGATAGATAGATTGATAGATAGATAGATAGATAGATAGATAGATAGATAGATACATACATACATACATAGATACATAGATAGATGGATAGATAGATTATCTACTTTCAATATAAACGCATATGTATAATAGAACATGTTTGTGAGCACTTACGAAAGCTCCATGCCTATGTTTGTGTGTTGAATAATGCATGACTTTCGCGAGTGTTAACAGTTACATACATACATAATAATGAGTGTAAACAACAAGTCAGCGAGGCTTCCCTTATCTCCACTCACTCTATTACGATCTCGCTTCAACCCCGCGTGTAAAAGTTCATTCTCTGCCTTAGACGTAATCAAGGAACTACTTCTTCGTCTGTATAAAAGGACGATCCTGAAATCTCACAAGAGTTGATGAAAAACAAATTAAACCTCACGTGTCTGGGAGAAGCTGGTTCTTACGGTGGCTGAGAGATCGAGAACTGCTGCCGGGAAAATGGAGAATTGACACTAACATTTTTTTATCTGTTTAGTTTTTCTCTTACTGGCGTTTTTAGTGACACAATTTTGCAAGTTAACTAATATAGATAAATAAAAAGCAACAGCAGATGCTACATATGATAGATTAGTAAGATTCATGGTCTGTTTTGGGTTTAATAGCTTAATATAGAAGCATATTCTTACCAACTTATTGTTTTCCTTCTTATTATTGTTTTAGTGACAAGATATACAAGTTGAGGAACGAGCGCACAAATTTGTTAATATAAAATGGTTGACATGGGTAGATGGAGAAATAGAAGTCGTTGATAAACGTGAATTAATGAATTGTATTGTCTGCATTGGATCTGAGGTCTACTGATTTGGGTTTGGAAAGGCTATTATACTCATACGTTGCTGTAAGGGATTGTCTGACCAGAAAGTGTAAAGTGTGAGGTGAATTCTACTATTTTTTTTTTAAGTTGAAACAACGTTCTCTGATGCCTGACACAAAAGGAAATCTTTTTGTTCCTATAAGGAAAAAAATTTAAGATCAATGCTCTATTACGTTCGAGTTGTCATAATCATCCATCTTTAATAATTACTTCTCGTATTGAAGTCTTTTCTGCCCGGATATCCCCACATCCAAATTATGTATACTGAAGAGTTTTCTTCCATGCAATCTGATATAGTGTCTTGTACCTAGTCTTCGTATATATATATATATATATATATATCAGCTCGATGAACAGGCTTTGTGTGAAATATAACAGAGTCTAGAACTGCTTTTAGTGTCCTTGTGGCCTAGCCGGTAAGCGTTCCCTAGTCACACCCAGTAGGTCGAGGGTTCGATTCCTTGCTGGTGAGGTCGTTGATTGTATGTTCAAAGTCCGCGTGTTAAATGGACTAAAAATGAAGTATATATATATATATATATATATTTCATGTAAATCCACAATGAAAACGTGGATAAGATAAATCTTGATAAAATCACACGGGAGAATGGAAACAACGGAGTACCTTAGCTTTCGTCTTTATTCAAGACATCTTCAGAGGCCTCTGAAGATGTCTTGAATAAAGACGAAAGCTAAGGTACTCCGTTGTTTCCATTCTCCCGTGTGATTTTATCAAGATATATATATATATATATATATATATATATATATATATATATATATATGCAAGTAAATCACTGTAGGTGCGCGTGATCTAGGTATATGCTGATAACCACAAGGAAAGAAGAAAACACGAAGTTCCCAAGCGCTTTCGTGTAATTCACATCTTCAGGGGTGAGTACAGACTAGAGAGAGTAATACAAATCAAGGTGTATATATACAGAGGAGGGTGAGACCAGGTCCACAATGGTCAGGTTTTAGGTAATGACCCTACTAATCTTTAAATAGCACACAACGGTTGGTGGTCAGGTCAGATGGTCAAGTGACCCGCCTTCTCACCTGATCACAAATCTTCTTAATTACAAAATTGTCCAGCTTGTACATGCCGTGACTCAAATTCATGTTGAATGCTTCGGTATGTTTAATAAGACTAGATTTTATGATGTTCCTACTATCAATTGAATTACATGGTAATATTGAGGAGGCATTATCCCAGTCAATGCAATGCTTGTTATCCCTCAAATGAACAAACAGAGCATTGGATTCCTGGCCTGTCCTAACACTGTATTTGTGTTGTTTAATTCTAGTTGCAAGATCTTTGCCTGTCTGGCCTAAGTAAAACATATTACACTCCTTGCAAGGAACTTTATAAATGCAACCAATTGTGTTGTTGGGGGAGTTCTTGATTAACATTTGTTTAACAGTGCATGACCATTGTGGACCTGGTCTCACCCTCCTCTGTATATATACACCTTGATTTGTATTACTCTCTAGTCTGTACTCACCCCTGAAGATGTGAATTACACGAAAACGCTTGGGAACTTCGTGTTTTCTTCTTTCCTTGTGGTTATCAGCATATATATATATATATATATATATATATATATATATATATATATATATATATATATATATATATATTTACACCGCGTTCCGGGAAAAATACAGTAGGAAAGATACACAAAATAAATACAGCAGCTGCCGTGTAAATAAGACATCTTGTAAAGCTTTGATGGCGGGGTGTTCTACCTCAGCCCACAGACACTCACATAACTCAACACGTAAAGCCAAAATAATTGTATATACGAACAGGGAGCTACGGATTAAGTAAAGGACATACACACACACACACACACACACACACTACTACTACTACTACTACTATTACTACTACCACTACTACTAATACTGCTACTTTACTATCACTCGGAATCGAGCATAAAAAATGTGGACGGCTACATCTAGTGCGGGAGGGCGGCGGCAGCGTCTTTCCGGCGTTGGCGCTTGTTTGTCTCGGTATGCAGTCCGGCTAACTCCAAAGTATTGACACCGTCTTGTGTAGCGCTCATCCAAGCGTTACCTTCTGGAGTAATCGTCTCCCAGGTGAGGGGGTCAATTTGTCATTTTTCAGTTTCGTCTTAAGACTACAGGTATTCTTATACCTTTTCAGTTGCCCTCCAGCGTTATGCTTACTTTTCGTTCGGAGACTATAAACTACCTGCTTTGGAAGTCTACTGTCGTCCATGCAAGTAACATGGCCAGTCCAACGTAGATGTTAATGGATAACGGTAGCCTCGATCCTTCAACAGTTAGTGTCAGCGAGAATACTGGCATTTGTTCACTTATCTTCCCAGCTAACTTGGAAGATGGAACGTAGACTACGCTGCCTTGAGGTGCCTCCTGTATGTGATCCATGTCTCGCTGCCATATAGCAGGGTGGGGAGGACCACCGCTCGATATACGTGCAACTTTGAAGATTATTTCTGCTCCATACAGCTGAAGAACACGGTTTCGAAGATGCAAATTTGATCCCATCTTTGAATCTATTCATTGATGTTGCCGTGGTGGATAGATGAAAACCGAGATACTGAAAGTGGGTAACATTATAGAGGGTAGTACCGTTAAGCTGGATGGATGGTGGAGGTCTGGGTGAACCAGAGGCAGGCTGAAAGAGAATCTGAGTCTTACGTACACTCACCTCAAGACCGAAGTATGCATCCGCATCTGGGTAGGTGTTCATTAGGGAGTGACAGTCTAGCAAAAGTTTTCAAAATCTAATTGCTTGGGTTGGATTATTTGTCTATCGGCCACGCTAATTCCGAATATGTTTGAGTTTTTTACATCATTGCATTAGAAGGTTTGTGGATACTTTTGGGTTTGGCATGAAAAACGCGAAAAAACTGTAAATAATAAAGGGACTGGCAATGTGGCACAACCTGTTAAAATCAAGTTATTGAATTGGATTATTCGACTACTGTGTACACTGGTTCATAATATGCTATTGTTTTACAACTCAATGCGCTACAAATTATGCCGATATTTTTGCTGCAAGTCACCACATACGTATATTTCGAAAACCAGGGCCCAATATTACCAACGGCGTGGATAGATTCCGTGGAATGAATTCAGAACATTCCCGCTCATAGAACATTACCAAACTCCGTATATGTGCCAATGGCAGGCCAATGGCAATATTTACAAGGTTTGTTGAGGCTCCCTGGACGGGAATGCCCTGAATTTATTCCACGGAATCTATTCACGCCGTTGGTAATATTCGTCCCAGGACTGATCAACGAATTTAGCCCAAGTAGCTTGACTTGGACAGTTAAGGACAAAATCTCAGTCCGTACTTTTGAATAAAATATTGTTCAATAGGTGGTGATATTGAAGTGCTGAAAGTTGTTTTTTCTGTGTTGTTTTGCAGTTAGTTCAAAGGGCCGCCACCAAGATGGGTCGTCCTAAGATTAGCAACACTCAGCTGCGCCAGGGTAACGATAAGGTGTTCGGGGTTCGGATGCCTCTGCCATCTAACAAGTTGCCTCTGAACAAGGAACTTGGAAGTGCCCTGGCTTATGAAGCAGAAAACGAGAGGTTAAGGAGAACAACAAATGCTTTTGATTATATGGATGCCACCAACAAGGTGACTGAGAAGGTACTGGATGTGTATAGGAAGGCCACTGTCCCCACTATCTCTGAAATCAGGGTGAAAATGAGAGTCCACGACCTGTGGAGGATGCGGAGGGAGACGATGATGATGAAGGGAAATGGACAGAAACAGAAAAGGAAGAAAACGAAGAACGGGAAGCTGAAGATGAGGTTCGAGGATATAGCTGAGAAGTTGTTTGATGTGGCAGACGACAGCAAAGTGCACGAACGAGAGAAAAGCTTCCTGGCAGCCCAGAGGAAACCGGGAAGGGAGGGCTGCATTGATGGCGTTGACAAAATTGTGACTGCCAAGCTGAAAGAAGAGAGGGAGAAGGAAGCGAAGAGGGCAAAGAAAAGTGCTGAGGAAGAGACCAAAACTGAGAAGATGAGGTCAAAGAGTAAGGAGGAGATGGAGAGGATGTCGTGTAAAGTGTCGGCAGTGGATGACAGTGCTCAGGAAGAAGATAGTGATTATAAGGATGTCAATGACAATGAGTTCAAGGCTCTGGTCGACAGGAGAGCAAGATCAGAGAAAAGGAAAAGGGAGAAAGAAGCCGAGGACAGGATCGGAGAAACTGCTGACAGGTTCAAGGTATCCAATGATGCAGTGGCTCACATCGCAAACACCATCAGAGCTGCAGACAACATCATAACTGAAGGGGACAAGTCTAAAGTGACTAACTGGAAGAAAGTGGAGAGAGTCAGGAAGAGGTCACGAGAACAGAAAAAAGAAAAGTTCAGGGGATTCAAGGTCAGAGGTCTCATGGTAGATGAGAGGATCAATGAGAACAAGATAGTGAATAGATTCCGTGGAATAAATTCAGGGCATTCCCGTCCAGGGAGCCTCAACAAACCTTGTAAATATTGCCATTGGCCTGCCATTGGCACATATACGGAGTTTGGTAATGTTCCATGAGCGGGAATGCCCTGAATTCATTCCACGGAATCTATCCACGCCGTTGGTAATATTGGGCCCTGGTTTTCGAAATATACGTATGTGGTGACTTGCAGCAAAAATATCGGCATAATTTGTAGCGCATTGAGTTGTAAAACAATAGCATATTATGAACCAGTGTACACAGTAGTCGAATAATCCAATTCAATAACTTGATTTTAACAGGTTGTGCCACATTGCCAGTCCCTTTATTATTTACAGTTTTTTCGCGTTTTTCATGCCAAACCCAAAAGTATCCACAAACCTTCCAATGCAATGATGTAAAAAACTCAAACATATTCGGAATTAGCGTGGCCGATAGACAAATAATCCAACCCAAGCAATTAGATTTTGAAAACTTTTGCAAAACTGTCACTCCCTAGTGTTCATGATCTCCTGTAGGTCGCGTTCAGTGTGAGCGACAAGGGTGAGGTACTCTGCATAATGAAGTTAAGTAATGGAAGCTGCCGAAACCTATGTTCCTGCCTGGAGTCGTCTTATGTTGAAAAGATCCTTCATTCGCCACCTAAATTGAAACTTGCCCACATTTGTGTTTTACCCTCGTTTGGATGGGGAAGAACTCAGACAAGGGTGGCATTGGGCAGGAGACTGCAGTTCATGCCATGGTGGAATTGCCTCACAATGGCGATGAATCTTGGTGGGCAGCCGAAAGGGCTTTTCTGGTGACCGAGTCTAAGGCCTTGGTTAGGTCGATGAAGGCCTTGTACAGGTCACGACGCTGTTCTCTGCAATTTTCCAGTATCTGGCGGGCAGCAAAGATCATGTCATTGGTGCCACGTGATGGTATAAAGCCACATTGAGATTTTAGGAGGAAATTTTCGATGGAGGCGTCTTTAAGAGCGGGGGAAATAACCTCATTTCCCCATATATTCTCCAGGGGAGAGTGGAGACGGCTGGTAAGCAGACATCCTCCTGCTTTATACACCTCAGCTGGGATTTCATCAGGCCCTGAGGTTTTGATATTCTTCATGAGCTTAATGGAGAGGGGCTGCTCCATGAGTGACTGGCCCATAAAATGTTTTAGTGGAATTTAAAAAATCGCGCAAAATTTTTTGATCTGGAAATGTTTGCGAATCACATGCTTTATTTTTAAACCAGTCGTTCCTTTCATTGCAAAGTTCGCGTTGGGCCGCCACTTTCTTCTTGCGTTTATCAACGAAGAGTATATTAATTTCCAGGTCATTTTCATCAAACCAGTCCTGGTGCATTCTTTCGATCTGCAGGTTTTTGTCATGACAGCACAGGGGTTTGAGTTGTTTGTTGTCGGGATTTTTATCAGCTCATGTTCGAGCTGCTCTCTCTAAAAGCATGTGCTACCCCTGGATTTCCAGATGCTTGGTGTTAAAACCTCTTCTGGAGGCTTGTTGCCTTCGCCGTTTTGGGGCGACGTGAAGTGAGTGCAGTGCTCTGATGAACCGATGATCAGTGTCGCAGTGGTGTAAGCCACGCATGGCTCAGGTGATTAGGACATCTCGGTGATCTCTTTCACTGACAAAGGTTTAGTCAGTGAGACGCCAGTGTTTAGATTGTGGGTGTTGCCACGAACCCTTGAACTTGTCGTCCTGCCTAAACAAGTTATTGGTGATAGTGAGGTTGTGTGCAGAAGACTTGCTGAGAAAGAGTAGGCCACTGGGATTACACTTACCTCGTCCATTTCTCCCTATGGTTACCTGCCAAACGTCAGCATCTCTGCCAACTCTCTCATTAAAGTCACCTAGGAGCACACGCAACCTTACCTTCTCTAGGGATAGTGGTAAGCACTCTGTCAAGGTCGGCATAAAAGGCCTCCTTGATGTCATCCTCTGCATCCAGTTTTATGCATATGCACTGAAGAAGAAGGCATAAAGATGACTTTACTGGGTGCGGTTGCGCAGTCATGTTGGCTCTTTTGGCAGGCTATGTTTAGGGCACCTTTTCTAGCCCTCTCCCCATGTGGGGTGTAGCAGAGTGGATCCTTGAAGGCGCTGCTCAGTCGCACAGATAGGACCGGATTGCACTGCTGCCCAGATCACAGTACATAAACGACCATCTTATCTATCCCGGCCATGTGCAGAGTTGTGACTGGAGACTCGGGGCAGTCATCTCTGTCTGTCCCTGTCGCCACTCGTCCGTCGCCATAGGACTTATGGGGGTATAGGGGTTTTGATGATGATGAGAAGTATCCTGAACTGCATGACAGCTGCCTGTGAGTTGATTTATGAAGTGAGGCAGGAGCGCAGGCTACAACCACACATCTTGGCTCTTCCTTTTCCTGATAGAGTGGTGCAAGTGTTGCAACGACTGGGGAGAGGGAGGGTTGCAATGGACTGCCGATAGCCTAGTTTGTTGGGTTTCGCCTTAGTAGCTTGTCCACCATGCCATGACTTCGTCCGCCGGTGTAGTCGTTTGGTTCCGATGGTGGTCCTCTCTTCCGACTATACCGCCGTTGGGGTCTTGGTGGAGCTCCGTAAGCATGTTTACTCCCGTAGTCTTATACCTACCAAGGTTAATCTGCAAGGCAGCGGGCCAGTGGTTGGTACGTGCCAGGACGTATCCACATGCCAGTGGGCCTAAGCACAGTTCCTCCGGGGCCTAATGCTGCTCCGAGATCCCCTGCTGGTCTAACCTGGGCCCAAGAGACAACCTGTTACCGTGCGTTGCCACGAGGAGGCACAGCAGGAGTCTTGATGGTGAAGAGGCTGTGTACTGGCAGGGGAAGACTTATGCAAGTTGCTTCCCTGTTCGACACAAGGGTTAGCCAACGGCGATAGCTGAAAGCGTGAGGAAGCAAGCAATGCTTGCACCTAACATAATGCTGCCACACTAGACGCATTATACCAACCTGTGTGCATACACACACGCCTGCACACACACACACACACACACACACACACACACACACACACACACACCTTCCTTTGTTTGTTCAGAATTGGGATATAACTCATTGTGCGTCTTGATCAATTTACCCTCATATAACTACTGACGTGGAGCCAAAAAAAAAAAAAGGAAATATAGACAGGGAGCAGAAGATAAGTGAGCGAAACATACCAGCCCTTCCACTAACAGCTGTGGAGGGAAAAGCCCATTCAACTTGTCTTGCAAACTGCCTGAAAAGCCCCAAGTGGTGATGGAAATTACGGTGTGCGAGCTGTGTGTGTGTGTGTGTGTGTTACCCTCCCCTGACGCAGCAGCTTTAGGGTATGTGCATGTGGGACTTCCTGGATTAATTGACGGTGAAATAAAGGAAATAGGTCGTGGATCTAGATGTAAAAGAGGGTGTTGATGCAAGGAAAGAGAGATTAACGTAGTTTTGCTGAGATCGTCAGGGAAGAGGAGAGTTAAAGGTGATCGAGCCAGAGGGAAGTTGTGTGTTTAATGGAGAGATTAAGGGTAAGGTGAGTGTGTTTCAAGGGAGAGCTTGTGTGGTGGTGACCAAGTGATGGATCCGGCCCGCAGTCTCTCTTTAATGTGTGTGTGTCGGAGTGGGTTTATATATATATATATATATATATATATATATATATATATATATATATATATTATATATATATATATATATATATATATATATATACACTATATATGACCTTTAAATGAACACAACCCAGTCATGTGTGCAGGTGACTTTACATGACATATTAATCAACAATATTGGTTGTACGATCACTGGTACCACACTATGAACATATTCCTGTACCGACCCAATGTATTTATTGAATCTACTGGTTAGGTTAGGTTAGGTTAGGTTAGGTTAGGTTAGGTTAGATAATAAAATACAAAGCAGATGGTGATCTCAGCAATAGGGGCGAGAACACTGAAGTCATCACTAACTGTTCTCCTTCACATCATAATACACATACCTGTACAACCCACTGGGTCCATAATTGACCTATGTTACATTACTAACATTTAAGCGTGTATCTCTTTGTAAACTTCTAAATTTAATAAGTTAATTTAAATCCTAATTTAACTGATTCATTATTAATTCTGAAGGAATATAATGATTTAGTTTCTAATCCACCGCTGTTTAAAGAATAATTTCATGTTTGGCACAGGTGTTTCCCCTGTTCAGTACAGTCTTTTAATAATTGGATAAGGCATTTTATGCCGACTAGAGTTTTTTCTGTGTATAATTTTTATGAGTCTATTTCAGTAATATCAACCTCCAGACCACAAGTTCTGACCGTCTCTTTCTCTCTCACACTTCCTTGTTCTGCCTGCCTATCTGTCTGCCTCACTCTCTCACTCAATTGTTACTCCTCCCCCTTTCTCTCTCTCCATTGTGAACAGTGACATTATCCATATGAATCTGACCTCTATACATTTATAGTTGTTAATGAATATGATGTATTTCTTTGTGTATGAACCTCTGTCCTGCGTGACAGTGAGAAGTGATACCACTCTCAGTGTCAAGACCTGACTGAATTACTCAGAATAGGCAAACTGTACTACAAGCTCTGCCAATAAATTTGTTAAACTAAAAAAACTCTCTCCATTCCTCCGACACTATCTGTCTCTCCCTCTCTCTCTTGTTCCCCCACCCTCTTACTTCCACTCTTTCCTCCAACCTCCGCCTGGCCAATAATAGGAGAGTTTCCCATACAAAGTAGAGTGGGAATGGAGGGTGTGATGTAAGTCAAGAGAACCGCTCATTACCACGCACCTGGTGACTCAGGTATTCAGAAAGACGCGCGCTAACACGTTCTTTTCCCTACTCAAGAGAAAAGTATGGAAGGAGGCGGAAGGAGATTTTCATGTATTTTTTACATGTTGGAGGGTTCTGGTGTTGACGTCGATATATATATATATATATATATGCTGATAACCACCAGGAAAGAAGAAAACACGAAGTTTGGGAACTTCGTGTTTTCTTCTTTCCTGGTGGTTATCAGCATATACCTAGATCACGCGCACCTACAGTGATTTACTTGCATATATATATATATATATATATATATATATATATATATATATATATATATATATATATATATATATATATAAAGAGAGAGAGTTGAATATATCACATAATCCCTCTCATCCATATTATCTACTCTGGTATACGTTCCCTCAAAATTTTACACACACACACACACACAAACACACACACACACACAGACACTCACACACAAACGCACACACGCTCCATCACCCCCATTGACTTACCAATGAAACTCTTCAGGGAGTTCTCCCAGGAGCTTGCTAAACCCCTCTCCTCCATCAACAATGCTTCTCTCAGTCAAGCCAGATGACCAGCTGACTGGAAGACTTCTTATGTATCACCATTGCCCAAGTCAACCAGCCCACAATCCTTAAATCAACTACGACTTATAGCAATCACCCTAATACCCAGCCTAATCTGTGAAAGTTTTGTGTTCGACTGGGCTTATGCTGATAAAGCAGGAGTCGTAGACCCTCAGCAATTTTGTAATGTGAAAACTTCCTCCGCCACTCACTCTCTTGTCAGCTTTCTCGACTACATATACCGCCATCTCGAGAAACGAAAAACGTCTGTAGCTGTCGCCTTCATTGACTTCACTAAATCATTCGACCTAGTCGACCACAATTTAATCATCAACAACGCTATTGACCTCGGATTTCGAAGAAGTCTTATACCATGGCTTACTAGGGTGTGTCATACGGAGGCGAATATTTTTTTTTTGAGTTTGAAAAATCGGCCCATGGTATTAATGATGTAGTTCCATGTGCAGAATCATGTGATATGTTCAGATTTGAAAAGTTTTTATTTTTTGCTAGGTAAATTTTAACTTGAACTCTTATGAAAATTCAGTATTCCCACCCTTTGACCAACACCACTAAATAGCTTATTTAAAGTAAAGTAAATGTATCAGGTTAATTTATTAGGATGAAAATGATCCAGAATAGCGAAACGAATGATCTTGACACATTTATTAAATTTAATATTCCTTTAGAAAACAAAATCATCAAATACAAAAACCGGTTTTACTACTACGACCCGGTGTTGCTGCACACCATAGAGAACATGTCTTTCTTGCTTCTGTTTCTACTCATCACCTCCCTGCTGACCACCTGAGCTCGGATGTAGCCTTCCCTCCTCTCCTGGCTGTACACGTGACTGCTGGCCTCGCTCACTTGCTGTACACAACGCTCTATACTCTGGGTGTGCGAGGGCCAGGCAGGGACATGCATGGGGTTGTCCAGGAAAGCTCTGACTTGAACATTGGTGAGGCTGCAGGTAAGAGGGGGCTCACTGCCAGCCTGGATGTTATCCAGATCTATGAGATCAGTGAGGGTCTTGGCACCTAGATTGACTTCAGGAGTCTTCCTGACCCTGAAGGAATCGTCACCAACTGATTCGTCATGCCCAGATCCTCTCATAAGGCTCATATCCAAGATCTTTTTGACTGCCACTCTTCTCTCCTCCTCATCCTTACTGTAGAGCATTGTCTGCAGAACTGCCTCGGGATGAGCATACCAGGAAGATCTCCTCACAGTCTGCTCCACAATCTGAACAACCTTCCTTGGATGACTCCTCAGGAGCTCAAGCTGGAAGAGAACATGCCTCGGACCTTCGGAGAACGATGACTTGACCTTGGTGTTGAACCAATTTGGCAAGTAGACACTCACGATGAATTGGACAATAAATCTCAGGTTGTGAAGCTGGTTCCCTTTCAGTTTATGATGAGCGACCCAAATTCTGCAGAACCTGAGAGCCGTTGTGAGCCACCTAGAATGTGAGACTGGACCTATCTGCAGGTAAGCAAGTCTATCAGGCATGACCCCAGTTTTGATGGCACTACAAATCATGTAACCATAGTACTGGTCAGTACTCAGGTCGTCAATGACAGTATGTGCAACCTCAACGAGTGGAGGGCCAACTGTGATTTTTTCAAAGCTCTGATTTATTTCTAACTCAGTGGCAGAGTCCAGCATCTTGCCAAGAGGACCAGACCATCTGTTGTTTGAAAGAGTCTTGCCATCCAGCTCCTAGATCAGATGTCTGAGTGGCAACTCGTTGGTGTGGAGGTCACAAACAATCCAGACCAGCTTCCTCCGAATCTTCCGCTCTACCCACTGTATGACCCCCCCCCCTTGCCACCCTGTGTTCGTGTTGGTGCTGACCCTCCAATGGCCTGCAGGGTCTGGTCTACGTTCCTCTCTCTGAGCCAGTTCACAATGTTATCTGCCACTATCTCAGCTGGTTTCCTGATGTCATCTTTCTCTGGAGTGAAATGCCACAAATACTTCCCTCCTGGTTCACTGCAGCAGGAGTAGTGTTCCTCCTTCACCATGGCAGGGAACAACTTGTCAGAATCTCCAACTTTCATGAACACTATAGTGTCATCCCTTCTCCCATCAAAGAACAAACAATTGATTCCATTTTCTCTTATCCCCTTATCAAACTCCTCTTCTAAGTTACTGACAAGTTTCTCCTGAGCTCTCCTTACTTTGTTATGATCTATCACCAGGTGAACATCATCAGGTGTTATCAAACCACCGTCAATCCAGGCAGCTGTTGCTATCTCTGCAGTTTCTCTGAGACCAGTGTGGTGTCGCATGCTGGCCAGAGCTATGCTCGGGATATCTTTCCTATTTCGAATCTTATGCCTGGAAGGCTTGAGATCATTATTTTCTGGGTTAGGGACAAAGTCACCATTCTCCTGGTCAGCACTCGGATCAGCCATGGGGAAGTCATTAAACTCTGAATCAGCTTGATTCCAATCATCGGCCTTTTTTACCTCACCCTGGGCCTTCTCAAGTCTCTTTTCCTCGGCAACTCTTCTCCTCTTCTGTCTCTCTGTGGCAGCCTCCTGTCTCTTGGACTCCGGAATATCTTGGCTAGAAATCATGAGAGCCCCTATACTGCCAGTCTTCTCTCTCTGTGCTTTGACAAATGCCAGTTCGATCACAGGAATCTTCAGTTCACGCTTGCAAATACAGGAGATGTGGGCCTCGGATTTACAGTCACGATCGCATCCAAACTCAGGACAGAGAACAATTGGGCACTTGCAATTATGTCATATAACTGGTCCAGTTGCTTGGCAAAGCTGTCCTTAACTGCAAGTTTTCCTCTCCCAAGAGAGATATCTCTTGCCTTTTCCCAACTGGCTAGCAGTCTCTCACTAATCTTCTTCTGACTTGTTATGACTGGAGGCTTGGACTGAGCGTTAGCCAGAGTGTACTGTGCCAAGACAGCTTTGGTCATATCACTGGCAATGCCTTTGTTTGTGTAAGTTCTTTGGTTCTTTTCACTGATTTGCCTGATTAAAACACCGTATCTCAAAGCATCTCTCAATGTAAGCAACTCCGACTTCAGGAGCTCTCTCCCAGACCCAAGATAGTGACTGAGATGGCTGGATTTTTGGTTCCTCGTCCTGACACAAGCAGCCATCGCAAATATTATCAACTTATAAATGCATCAGAATCTGAAACAGAAACAAATATTGTTAGTTGGGTTGTTAAAGAATGAAGTCAGAAAGCAATGTTCACTATTTAATTGTAATGCAATAATGCAGCTGTACGTTAGATTTTCGATAAATTTCACGCTAAAATTTACTTAGCAAAAGTTTGCAAAATATTGAAACTGAAATTATTTTCTGTTTATATACACTAAAATCTACGAAAAAAGTGATGGGCCATTAGTTTCAGCTGATTTTCCCTCCTATGACACACCCTAATGGCGTACGGACTTCCTCAGTGACCGACGCCAAGCTGTACGCTTCTGAGGGGCTGTCTCCACCTTTCAGTCACTCACCTGTGGCGTCCCCCAAGGCACCAAGATGGGACCACTATGCTTCCTTATGCTTATCAATGATGCCCTAAGAGAAACCCCTGCTCGCTGAAAAGATGTCGACGACTCCACCATTGGGATCAGCATCAACAATTTTGCTCCCGACTAAACCGCTCTTCGGGATTTATTGAACAGTCTCCAAAACTGGGCCACCAACAACCACGTCACCATCAACCATACCAAGACCATGGTTATGCACATCAACCTCTCCTCCGACGTTGTCCCACCCCCTTCCATTACTTTAGGTCCCACCACACTCCAGGTTGTAGATTCCACTAAGCTCCTCGGCGTCACCATAGACAACAAACAAAATTGGAATCCACATGTCAGTGAAGTTGTCAAATCCTCCAGTTTCCGTCTCCACCGCCTCCGCCGACTCAAGTCCCTCGGAGTTCCTGCACCCGAGCTCCTCAGTGTTTACTCAACATTCATACTTCCCAAGCTCACTTATGCCTCCCCTACCTGGCCTTCCTCCCTAAATGAAGCACAACGTAAACACCTCGACAAAGTGCAAAAGAGGGCATGCATGATTATTCTCTCCCCTTCCTATTCCACATATCAAGAAGCGCTCAACACACTGACCCTTTCGACTCTCACTGACCATCACCACGACCTCATCTGCAAATTTGGTAAGAAGCTTCTGCACCATCCTCGACACCGGCTCCTACTTCCACCTGAGATCCCTAGCCCGAAAATTGCTGTTCGACACCACAACCGCATCCAGCCCATACGAGCACGAACTAATCGCTATAAGAACAGCCCAGTCTCAACAATTGTAAAAATTATCAATAACTTGTAAGAAACCAGTGTATTCACTCCCAGTAAATCCTACTTTTTGCACTGTCACTATGTTGAAATGCCCTGTAGTTTGAGCTTTTTCCCACCTAGTTATTATATATCTTATTTGTATCACTTATGTTACTTGTATATTATTTGTAAATCGAAACCCATTCCCCAATTACGTAACTGTATATTGTCAGCCTTCTGGCTGCTATGCTCTTTCAATAAACCGTTCATTATTATTATTATTATTTATTATTACACACACACACACACACACACACACACACACACACACACACACACACACACACACACACATTTAATCTTCCTCTCCTTTTATCTATGTTTTATTTTACAGTTTTCACTCTCCCCGGCCATCCTGGTTCACCTGAGTGTCAGCTTTATCTCTTTCACTATTTCTTTCTAATTGTCTACCCGGCGACATACACATTCTTACTCACCTTGGAGACAACTTCACCAGAGGGCCAGCTTATCTCCCTGCGTGTTTCTTCTCATCGCTGATAGATTTGTCATACAAAAACTCTTTGTGTATGGCTTTATATCGTTTTTATGTCTGCCTTCTGGCTTTTGTATGGTTTTTATGTCTACCTGCTTGCGTTTGTATAGTTTTGAATGTCTGCATTCTGGCTTTGTACAGTTTTTGTGACTACCTGGTGGCTTTCATATAGGTTTTATGCCTTCCTCTTTGCCTTTGCATGTCTTATGGATGCTTGTTGACTTACGTATGTATTATGACCGCCTGCTGACTTTTGTATGTCTATTTGCTGTCTGCTGTTTTTTGCATGTTTTATGGCTGTCTGTTGGTTTTATATGTCTATTGGTTGTCTGCTGTGTTTTACACATCATAAGGTTGTCTATTATCTTTTGCATGTCTTATGCCTGTCTGTTGTTCTTCGTATGTCTTATGGCTATCTGTTGACTTTTTATGTCTTATGGCTATCTGCTAGCCTGTGAATGTCTTATGGCTGTCTGCGGTCTTTATATGCTTTATGTCTCCCAGTTGGCTTATATATGCTTTATGGCTGTCTGCTGGTTATTATATGTCTTATGGTTGCCCGTAAGCTTTTGTATGCTGTTCTTTGTTATATAACTTAAGTCAGCTAAGTTGGAGGATTTTCACAACTCTATACACGGAAGAATTTAACGTAAGAACTTTTCAGAGCATAATTTTTCACCATAGATTAAGCGATCTAGTTACATACATCCTCATGCCTCTAGTTAGTAAGGGAAGCCTACGTACTGTAAATATACAAAGTGCTTCATTATTTATTTCATGGATAAAGCGAGTTTGTTAGATAAGTTCTTATGTCTCCTTTTAAGTAAAATCTTACATAAGTATAATGAAATTTAATTATTCATAATATATTAACTTGAGTGAACTGTATAGATAGATACGTGACTGCATCTCAAACACACGGGCAAATTTTAACCAAAGTACTTTAATGTAAGAACGTCATTATTTTTATCGTAGCTGAAGTGAGTCGGTTAGACATTTTTTCCATCTCAAATAAAGTGAAAATTTAACGTAAGTATATTAAGTATTCCAATATTAATAATAAAGGTTAAATGAACTAGTTAAATACGTCCTTACATCCCCATCTATCTATTAAGTTAAATACATTGATAATTCCATTGCAAATATCGTATCCTAAGAGAGTATGTTGGACGCACCTTGGTTAGACACATCCCCGCATCTCTACATAAAAGCAAGTCTCACGTATGATCATTGCAGAATCGAACACCACGGGTGCCATTACTCGTGCCAGTATCACAGATTCATACCAAGTAAACATATATATATCATAAGACTGCCAAGAGAACAATAATGATGTTGTGGGTCTCCCTCCACAACGCTTTTAAATATGACGATGTTTTGTTGTGAAGGGAAGTTGTGTGGTTGTGAGGTTGTGGTTTGTTGAGGTTATGAAGTTCTGAGGTTTTGGGTTTGTGACGCTGTAAGGTTGTAAAGCTGTGAAGTTGTGGGTTTGTAGGATTATGAGGTTGTGAAATTGTGAGGTTGCGTGGTTGTAGGAGTGTGAGGTTGTTAGACTAAGAGATTTTGAAGTTGGATGGTTAGGTGTTTGCGAAGATTGGAAGTTGTGAGGATGTGGGGATGTGATGTTGTAAGGTTGTAGGGCTGGAAGATTGGGACGTTGTGAGGTTGGGAAATTATGAAGTTCAAAAGTTGTGTAGTTAGGAAGATGTGAGGTTGTGGGGCTAGAAGGTTTGGAGTTGGGGGATTTGGAGATTGTGAAGTTGGGAAGTTGTGAGGTTGTGGGGCTATGCCTGAAATACACTAGTCCAGCAACAATTAAAAGTTATAAAAGTTATAACTCTATTTTACTCTTACATATATCAAGGACTTATCGAAACTCGTCGTGTAAAAATTACATATATTACACTATTTACATTCACACAGCAAGTGTTCATGTCCAAATATCTCCAATTACTTCACGCACAACTTGGCGGCTATCTTGTACCCCACGTCGGCGTGTGTATACCAGGCCTGGAGTCCCTGGTTCTCGGTGCTGTCCGGTTCAGTCGGTGGCTGACGCTGCTCTCCTGTGACCCTCACCACCACCACACAAATATATGGCTTGGTTGCCAACTAATCCAAATACAATACATTAAAAGTTTTACACCTTATACCCTATAAAACAGAATTGTGGCTCCTACATAATGTTTTAACAAGCAAAACTAAATAGCACGGATATAAAAAACATCGTAAATCAAAGCATTAGAAAACTTATATAAGAATACAGGCCGTGAACCACCCTCATTAACATTGGTCGTTCTCGGATATCACCTAATTAGCCAATCATAGACAGCGGTGTGGGCCGACATGCGAGATATATATATATATATATATATATATATATATATATATATATATATATATATTATATATATATTGATATAAGTCCTTGATATATGTAAGAGTAATATAGAGTTATAACTTGCACAACTTTTAAGTGTTGATGGACTGGTGTAATTTAGTTACATGCTTGCAGGCCTTAGTTGTTGAAGCGCAGTAATAACATTATAATAACAACAATAATAATATAGATATAATTAATATTAGTATAAAGATATTTATATTTATATCTATATAGTAGTAATATAGATATACAAATTTAAAATATACTGTAGTTACATGAAACTTAGATCAGGCTGAGCAGATTAAGAGGAACAAATACTTGTTCCGGGCATGTGTTGAAATTTACTTGCCTGAATATATATATTTTTTTTTGTACTTTCCATGGCAATCTTTTGAGGTAATTTGCCTCCTCCCCCCCCCCCCTTTTTTTTAATGGCAAAAGTTATATAGACATTTTAAAACATACAAACTGATTGTGGGTATCAACTCCTATAAAATTTGTGTTCGTCTTAATGGTGTCAGTGACGCTAACCCTTATCTTATAATGTCAAACATCACCTCACCCCACCTTACAGTCACACCTACTGGGTGTACAGGGAGGAAGAGGCGCCTGTGATCATATCACGTCGGCAGCCTCTCAGCTTGACGGTTTCCTTGAAATGTTGACATGGCGCCAACTGACTTAATGTAGAAATAGATTACCTGCACCTGACATGGGTCACTAATCCTTGTACACTGATGACAAGCGCCCCATTGACGGATCTCTTTGATTAAACATGTACTGTACTGTGAGGTTGGGTCATGCAGAACCTGACACAGCCCCGTCTAGGTATTTACTTCTTCAAATATCGCAGAAGCTTGTCCGCCGGGCTAGTACTGGCACATGGACATGAAAAAAATGCCCCCAAGGCTCGGTAACCTGGTTGCCGGGCACTGCTAATCTGCACAGCCTGTCTTAAATATAATTAATTATAATATACTGCAGATGCATTTATCTTAGATGTGTTTTATAGACTATGAATAAAGAAGTCCAGGTCTTTATATTATAGTGTTTTCATACCTTAATTGTTTATATATCCTAACTACTCATGCGCAATAAGAATTCATGAATTTAATATATTTATTATATATAAATATTTTAAGTACGTCGGTGCTGTCTGTGAACCTCAACCCGTGATAACACTCTGGTGGAGGTGGTGGTGCTGGTGGTGCTGGTGCTGGTAAAGGGTAAAGGTGGTGTGGAGTGGAGGTGACGGCGGTGGAGGTGGTGGAGGTAAGGGTGGGGAGGTGGTGGAGGTGATAAGGCTTGTGGAGGTCAGTGTTGGAGGTCAGGGTGATGAAGGTGATGGAGGCGGTGGAGGTGAGGAAGGTGGTGGTGCGGGGTAGATGTGGAGAAAGTGAGGGAGGTGGAGGTGGTGAAGGTGAGAGTGATGGAGGTGGTGAAGGTGGTGGAGGTGAGGGTGGTGGGGGTTAGGGTGGTGAGGGTGGTGGAGGTGACGGTGAGGAAGGTGATGGAGGTATGGGTGATGGAGGTGGTAGAGGTGAGGGGTGCAGGTGGTGATGGTGGAGGTGGTGATGGTGGAGGTGGTGGAGGTGAGAATGGTGGAGGTGATAATGGTGGAAGTGGTATAGGTTAGGGTGATGGAGGTGGTGGGGGTGAGGATGGTGGAGGTGGTGGTGGTGGAGGTGATGGTGGTGAGCATGGGGGTGAGGGTGGTGGAGCTGAGCGTGATGGAGGTGGCGGAGGTGAGGGGTGGAGGCGGTGGTGGTGGAGGTGGTGGAGGTGAGGATGGTGGAGGTGAGAATGGTGGATGTGGTGGAGGTGAGGGATGGAGGTGACGGGGGTGGAGGTGAGGGTAGTGGTGGTGGAAGTGAGGTTGTAGGTGGTGGAGATGAGGGTGGTGGAGGTGAGAGTGGTGGAGGTGGAGATGGTGGAGGTGGTCGAGGTGAGAGTGGTGGAAGTGGTGGAGCTGAGAGTGGTGGAGGTGGTGAAGGTTAGGGTG
The DNA here is from genome assembly GCA_958450375.1 of Homarus gammarus. Lineage (NCBI taxonomy): Eukaryota > Metazoa > Arthropoda > Malacostraca > Decapoda > Nephropidae > Homarus > Homarus gammarus. The sequence goes on from CAUDMG010003003.1 coordinate 1,008,101, forward strand.
GTGGAGGTGTTGGTGGTAGATGTGAGGATGGTGGAGGTGGTGGAGGTTGGGGGTGGTGGAGGTGGTGGAAGTGGTGGAAGTGAGGTTGAAGGAGGTAAGATTGGTGAGAGTGGTTGTGGTGGTTGAGGTGGTTGAGGTAAGAGTGGTGGAGGCGGTGGAAGTTAGGGGTGGTGGAGGTGGTAGAGGTGAGGGTGGTGGAGGTGAGAGTGGTGGAGGTGGTTGAGGTAAGAGTGGTGAGAGTGATGGAGGTGGTGGAGCTAAGAGTGGTGAGTGATGGAGGTGGTGGAGCTAAGAGTGGTGAGTGATAGAGGTGGTGGAGCTAAGAGTGGTGAGAGTGATGGAGGTGGCGGAGGTAAGAGTGATGAGAGTGGTGTAGGTAGTTGAGGTTAGAGGGGTGGAGGTGGTAGAGGTGAGGGTGGTGGAGGAGATGGAGGTGAGTGTGGTGGAGGTGAAGGTGGTGGAGGTGGTGGAGGTTAGGATGGTGGAGGTGGTGGAGGTTAGGATGGTGGAGGTGGTGGAGGTGGTGGAGGCCAGTGTGGTGGAAGTTAGGAAGGTGGAGGTGGTGGAGGTGAGTGTGGTGGCGGTGATGGAGGTGGTGGAGGTTAGGATGGTGGAGTTGGTGGAGGCTAGGATGGCGGAGGTGGTGGAGATGAGTGTGGTGGAGGTGAGGGTAGTGGAGGTGAGGGTGGTGGAGGTGAGGGTGGTGGAGGTGAGGGTGGTGGCGGTGAGGGTGGTGGAGGTGAGGGTGGTGGAGGTGGTGAAGGTGGTGGAAGTCAGGATGGTGGAGGTGGTGGAGAGGTGAGGGTATTGGAGGTGATGGTGGTGGAGGTGAGGGTAGTGGAGGTGGGGTGGTGGAGGTGAGGGTGGTGGAGGTGAGGGTGGCGGCGGTGAGGGTGGTGGAGGTAATGGTGGTGGAGGTGAGGGTAGTGGAGGTGAGGGTGGTGGAGGTGAGGGTGGTCGCGGTGAGGGTGGTGGAGGTGAGGGTGGTGGAGGTGGTGGAGGTGGTGGAAGTTAGGATGGTGGAGGTGGTGGAGAGGTGAGGGTAGTGGAGGTGATGGTGGTGGAGGTGAGGGTGGCGGCGGTGTGTGATGTGGAGGTGAGGGTGGTGGAGGTGGTGGAGGTTAGGATGGTGGAGGTGGTGGAGGTGAGTGTGGTGGGGGTGAGGGTAGTGGAGGTGAGGGTGGTGAAGGTGAGAGTAGTGGAGGTGAGGGTGGTGGAGGTGAGGGTGGTGGAGGTGAGGGTAGTGGCGGTGAGGGTGGTGAAGGTGAGGGTGGTGGAGGTGAGAGTAGTTCGAGTAGTGGCGGTGGTAGAGGTGTGGGGTGGAGGACACACCAGGGAGTCGTTCCTTAGATTTACGTTGTCAAATCACACACACGAGGAGCCTCTCTCTTGTTGGCCCTTAGGCAAAGTACCAGTGGTGGCCGCGAGCACAGGTGGAGGGAGAGAGAGAAAGAGAGCTCACATGTGGTCGGGAAGAATAATAAAAGAGAGAAAAAGAGAAAGAGCACACACACACACACACACACACACACACACACACACACACACACACACACAGGTGGCACGTCCTTACTCACCACACGCTCCCGATTTTTTTTCAACTTTCTTTTCTATTTTTCACACGAGAGGAGACGAGAGACAGCTAGCGGACTGCCCACTCAAATGCTCCAGCGTTGGAACATTTATGAGGTGACCCGTGGCTTGAGACACGTGGGTACTGACGTCACGTTTCACATACACAAAGGTTGAGATAGTATTTGGATATATTTAAACCATTTAAGACTTCTTGCAATAATATAGGCAAACCAGACTAGGTGTATAATTGTATTGGCACTAAATCCACGTAAGTATTGTTCAACAAACCGCTAAAATAATGGAGGTATGAACCGATGGCCTCTGGATTGGTAAAACCAGCACCATGACCGCTCCACCATTGAATACTCAGTGCCATCTCACCCTTTCAGCCCTATGCCAAGTCCTAACTAACCATGGCGAGGGGTGGAGGTGGGAGGTGGAGGGCGAGGGTGGAGGTCGACAGTGGAGGTTAATTTAAGGGAGGAAAGGAGCAAGGCAGGGAGGGAAGTAAGGAGGTAGGGAAGGAGGAGAAAGGGTGAGAGGGAGAGAGAGGAAGCAGGAGGAAGTTTGTGGCATGGAAAGTTGGAAGAGAGACAGAGAGGGAGAAATAGTATAATTCTGATGTGAGGGGATGTAAGAGGGGAGGAAGAGAGAGAAGAAGAGAGGGAGGGAACGAGAGTCTGATGGAGGGGATGTTGGAGAGGAGGACCAGTATGAGGGGAAACATGATGGAATATGATGGGAGGGATGGGAGAGTCTGGTGAGAAGGGAGAGGGATAGCGAGGCTAGTGTGAGATGAGAGATAATAAAAGGAGAGGCTGGTGGGAAGGGAGGAGCTATTAGGAATGGAGGAACTAGATGGAAGGGGAAAAGAGGATTGAGAGAGGATAGTAGGAAGAGGGATGAAGGGGAGAAGTTAGTGGGAGGAAGGGGAGAAGCTAGTGGGAGGGAAGAGGGAGGAAAATGAGAGAATAATGGGAGAGGAGAAGGAGGGAAGAGGCTAGTTAGCGGACTGAGGGAGACTGGAGAGGCTGGGAAGGGAGAGGGACAGACGGGAGAGTCTAGTCAGAGGTGATAGGGAGGAATAAGGACCTTCCACACAGCAAGGTTGATCAGTCACGCAAATTGAATTAACTTCATGTGACCTCACAGCCCTTCCCCGTCACACAGCCCCTCCCCACCACATATCTGCTTCCCGGCAAAAAGCTCCTCCCCCCACAACCCCCCCCCCCCCCTCGCCAGACAGATCCTCCCCGCCACACAGCCCCCCGGGAGCACACAGCCCCTCCCTGCTATACAGCCACTCCCCACCACTCAGCTCCTCCCCGGCACACATCTGCTTCACAGCATACAGCCTCTCACCGGCACACAGCCATTCCCCACCACACAGCCCCTACCCGCCACACAGCCCCTCCCGAGAACACAGGCCCTCCCTGCTACACAGCCCCTCCCCACTACACAGCCACTCCCCACTACACAGCCACTCCCCGATACACAGCCCGTCCGCGCCACGCGCCACTCCCCACCACACAGCCCCTCCCCGGCACACAGCCTCTCCCGGCCACGCTGACCCTCCACACCACACACCCTCTCCCTGCCACACAGCACCTCCCCACAATAAAGTCCCTATCTGCCATAGAGCCCCTTCCCTACACACAGCCCCTCCCCACAATAAAGCCCCTCCCCGCCATACAGCCACTCTCCGCCACATAGCCCCTCCCTGCCACACAGCCCCTCCCCGTCATACAGCCATTCCCCTCTACATAGCCCCTCCCTGCCACGCAGCCCCTCCCCGCTACACAGCCCCTCCCCGTCGCAGAGGCTCTCCCCGCCGCACAAGCTCTGTGCGCCACACAGCCTTTCTCCGCCACACAGCCCTTTCCAGCAACATAACCCTTCTCCTTCGTACAGCCCCTCAACTTCATATTAGGGCCTTGGTATGTACCGAAAAAATCGATATAATAGCATTCACTGAAACATGGATCAACCTAGACTCGCGTGAGTTACCGGTCGAATACCAAATTGCGGGTTACAAACTGTTCCATACGGATAGGCAGACCAGGAAAGGAGGCGGAGTAGCAATCTATGTTAGGGATAATCTGAAGTGTGAAATAAATAAGGAAATAAAAACGGAGCGGAATACAGAAACAATTTGGATAGAATTAATCGACGGTAGGGAAAAATTAATCGCAGGAGTAATATATAGACCTCCCAATCTTGATAGCGTCAATGAGCGACTTATCTGGGATGAAATGCGCAGGGCTTCCATACACAACAAAGTCTGTATAGTAGGCGACTTTAACCTTGGCCAAATAGATTGGACTGACCTTACAGGTAACTCAGAATCAGAGGATTTTCTCGAGACGATCCAGGACTGTTTTCTAAGTCAATATATAACAGAACCCACCCGGGGTAATAATATACTCGATTTAGTTCTGTCAAACAGAGAAAACCTCATTAGCAATGTCGAGGTAGGGAACGAACTTGCAAACAGCGATCACAAAGAAATTAGATTCCAGTTAGATTTTCAGGGCAGATGTAAGGAAAATTCCACTAAAGTACCAGATTTCAGAAGGGCAAACTTTGACAGTTTAAAGAGGCAGCTGAGAGAGGAGGTGTCCCGCTTGGCCATGAACCTGACAGATGACACAGACCTGATAACGAGATCTGAGATTGCCGAGTTCCACGACAATTTAAATAATGAGTTACTTAATGCACAAAGGCAGAACATACCATACAAAATACTCAGATCAGACAACAATGACCCTAAATGGATAAATAATTATTTAAAGAACATCATTAGCCAAAGGAAGGCTATAGGTAGAAGGAAAAATCCTGGCAAAATTTACCTCTGGGATTATTATAGGGTATTGGCGAGTAGGGTTAAAACCGAGATAAGGAAAGCCAATAGGAATAATGAGGTAAGGATAGCAAGGGAGGCGAAGACAAACGCCAAAAGATTCTACCAAATGTATCAAACTAAAACATTAGAAAAGATTGGACCAATACGGTCAGAGACCGGCGAGCTCACTGATAACGACAGAAAAATGAGCAATAATTTGAATAAATATTTTTCAACAGTTTTCACCACCGAAAATTTAAACATGATGCCTGGGGCACCGACTCTATTCAGAGATAGTGAAGAAAACAAATTAAGTGAGATAGTAGTGGCTAGTAACGATGTCAGTAAGCAAATAGACAAACTAAAGCCTAATAAGTCACCTGGTCCCGATGAGATATTTGCTAGAGTATTAAAGGAATGTAAGGAAGAGCTTAGTATGCCCTTAGCAAAGTTGTTTAACATGCCCTTAAAAACAGGTGTAGTACCAGCATCCTGGAGGATAGCGAATGTAATGCCGATTTTCAAGAAGGGGGATAGATCACTATCCTCTAACTACTGCCCAATCAGTCTAACATCAATAGTAGGCAAATTACTGGAAGCAATCATTTCAAACTCTATTCGAAATCACCTGGAGAAGCAGGGATTGATTAATGATTCCCAGCATGGCTTCACAAGGGGACGTTCTTGTCTAACTAATCTATTAACATTCTTTTCTTCAGTTTTCGAATCGGTGGACGAGGGGCACAATTATGATGTGGTATATCTCGACTTTAGCAAAGCCTTCGACAGAGTCCCCCACGAAAGACTAATTAGAAAGGTAGAAGCACATGGCATCAAAGGTAATATCCTTAAATGGATTAGCGCTTGGTTACAGGACATGAAACAGCCAGTGAGCATTAATGGCACTAAGTCCCATTGGAACAACGTCACAAGTGGAGTTCCCCAAGGCTCATTACTTGGACCATTATTATTCATTATATACATAAACGACATAGATATCGGCATAGACAGCAACATAAGCAAATTTGCTGATGACACTAAAATAGGACATGTAATTAAATCTAACGAGGACTCTGCAAAACTACAGGAGGATCTAAACAAATTTTTCGAATGGTCTGAAAAATGGCAGATGAAATTCAACGTGGACAAATGTAAAGTACTTAGTATAGGAGATGTAAACAGGGAAACCAGATACCAGATGAACAACGAAGCCATAGAGAAATCCGACTTCGAGAGAGATTTAGGAGCAATGATAGGTAGGAACCTTAAGCCAAGTAAACAATGTGTTTTTGCTCGTAACAAGGCTAATAAAGTACTTGGGTTCATACAAAGGAGTGTGAGTTACAAGACTAGCGAGGTCATCCTAAAACTGTATCTTGCGCTTGTGAGACCTCACCTGGATTACGCAGTTCAGTTCTGGTCACCGTATTACAGAATGGATATAGAATCCTTGGAAAGAATTCAGAGGAGAATGACAAGACTAATCCTGGGCATTAGGAACCTTGAGTATAGAGATAGGTTAAAGCATCTTAATTTGCACTCCCTAGAGAGACGTAGTGCGAGGGGCGACCTGATAGAGGTATATAAGTGGAAGTCAGGGCTAAGCAAAGGGGAGATTACAAAAGTACTCAAACTATCCAACCAGGAGCGCACTCGTAGCAATGGTTTTAAATTAGACAAATTTAGATTTAGGCGTGAAATAGGTAAACACTGGTTTGGAAACAGAGTAGTGGATGAATGGAACAAGTTACCAAATATCATCATTAACTCGAATGCGCTGAATAGCTTCAAACATAGGTTGGATGCTTATATGAGCAATAGGGGTTGAGTGTAAACGGGACTGCCCAGTATGGGCCAATAGGCCCTCTGCAGTTTCCTCCATTCTTATGTTCTTATGTAAAGTAACCCCTTCCCTCCACACAGCCCCTCCCCGCCACACAGCCCCTTCTTGTAACATAAACCCTCCCCTTCATACTGCTCCTCGCCTTCATGCAGCCCCTCTCTGCCACATTGCTCCTCCCCGCCACACAACCCCTCACTGCCACACAGCCCCTTCACGCAAAATAACCCCTCCCCTCTACACATCCCTTCCCTGGCACACAGCACCTCCGCGCCACACACACACACACACACTTCACACTTCATAGGGTTAGGACGTGTGTAGTCAACGCTGCCCGCTAACGCGGCCGTGGTCTCTTGACCATGGATTTATCAACATCCTCACATCAACAGTACAGTGCAAAGATTGATGATCAATCCACAAGTGATATAAAAAAGTGACAATTTCAACTCGAAAGAGAGAAACAAATGTTAGTGACAATTGTGCTTAGCGGTCAGTGTTGACCTGACCCTTGACGTGACACACCTAGCCCGCAGTACAATCGACACCACCAATACTAGATGAGAACCCAAGAAACAATCCAAACTACAGTACACCAGGAGAGAAGTGAGGACTCCACCCAGGTAAGGAACTATGAACTCCTAACTACATCACATGAGGAACAAAAACCATCTCCAACACCCTGTGTGAGCTGGAGGACCTACCCGGACCACGTTGTGCATCTGCAGCTGTAGTGAGGTGGCGGCTTAACAGCCAGGCTTGGTGCCGACATCAGGTCACAAGAATGTCTACAAGACCAGCTCCCACAGTACCAGATTTACAGTTAATCTATATGTTGACTCGATGTTTCATATGCTTCTGTATTGAAAGCTTTTGTTAATCAAGTGACCCACTCCCTTATTCCACCATATGTAACTTATCATCTCTGTTCATTGTATATTTTCAGCCTTCGGGCAGCCATGTTATCTTAATAAACCGTTAATTATTATTATTATTATTATTATTACACACACACTGTTAAGTGCCTTATTCACTTCCTCAGCACTACAGTATATCGACCTGTAAATACCTCAGGTAAAAATGGTAATCTCTCTCTCTCTCTCTCTCACCTATGTCCTTCATCCTGACTGAACACAAGATTCAGTAATTTACTTTCCTATCTATTCACTTGGTCAATCTTTTTGCCTTACGAGCCATTCACGATCTGACCACATAAGTGGACAGAAATGTGCACGCATCTTGCCAGCGATGGGGGGGCGGCGGCGACGTTAGAGCCCAAGAAGAGGCGTCCCTTTCTCTCTGAGACGGATAGTCATAGTGCATCCCACATCTTGCAAGAGTCAGACCTCAGTGATAGTGACAGTAACAGTAATGTTTCTATGGGAAACACTTGCCTGAGTGGCAACACCACTGCCAAGGGCAGCGAGTCTCCCCTTGCCTCGCCTCTCTCCCTCCCGTCTCCCAACCAACCAAGTAAATTGCATCTGCACTTTCCCAAGGACTTACTGAAAACCGTTGAGGACAGGTTTAATTGGACAACAAAGTATTGGAGACAATACTGACGCAGAAGAATGTTGCCACATCCTACTTAAACAGTTCCCTCTATACACTGAAGGCGAAGATGCTCGTCACTTTAATCAATGTATACTCAGTATGTGTCGACACTACCGAGGGAAGACCCCACAGGCAGCTGTCATAGTTAAATGGAAGGGGAGGGAGTGCCCAACCACTGTTGATGCCCTCCCAGTACCCCCTCCACTGTACGCTGAACCATATCACCCCGGTCCTGCTTTTTGTGTCATCTGCTCCCTTTGGGGTCACACCTGCACCGCCTGCTGCCGATGTGATCGTCCCAGATGTCGCTTCTGTTCACGTAACCATCACTCCTCCGTCTGTGCCCAAAAAATCAAAGACCACCTCAATGGGGATGGTGTGGGCTATGTTGTTGACCCCAGGTGTTGTAATTGTGGTGGTTGGCACAATGCTGACTCACGACAATGCCTCAAACGTCCGTCTGTCCCAGGAGAAAAGCCTCCCCGAAGGCTGTGTCCATCTCAACCTCTCCCCCAGCCTACCGAGCCTTCTTCAACAACACCTGCCCCTGCCTGGCCCCACTTGGCTGCAACACAGCAGTCCCGGCCGTCTCCTCACTCAACTACAACTGGGCCTCTTCCCCGTCTCTACTCAGATGCTGTCAGACCTTGTGCCCCCACCGGTGCACCCCCCACAACCTCCCCCCCACCCCCTCCGCTGACGCGACACAGATCATATCCCTCTTACACGAATTTACCAACCATATTGAAAGACTCTTTGATAAACTCTGTACCGCCATCTCCAACCTACACAGACTACCCCTACCTACAGCTGCTACCTAGTCACCCCCCTCTTCTGGTCTGACACAACCTGGTAGCCCCCCTGTGTGCCCCTCATGCTCACGGCCTACTCCACCGCCGCCTGGCACCACTGCCAGCGTCCAGACAGAGTCTGCCCCGGCTCTCCCCATCCACCCACCGCGCGCTCATGGACACCGAGAGGGCCGGGGGCTCCCTGTCCTCCCCCGCCGGAGTGCCGGCACCTGGGGCCCATCCATTCCAGTTCTCCACATCAATTGGCCGCCATGTGGACATGCTAGTGGACTACGTATCTACGCCAAGAAAGAATTCCCCTACCAACCTCTCGACGTGCCCCTTGAAGCCGACACTATCAACGTACACGCCTTCACAATTACACTAAAAGGTATGTCCCTCAATACTGTCAATGCCTATGGCTATGGCCTGGCAATTGACATTATTAGGGACCTGCCACGCTTTGCGTGAACAGATAAATTGTTCCGGGATATTTCCCCCCACACACTCATCATTCTGTCACTTTATGTAACTTGCTGACAAAACCCATGACCCTTCAGGCTTTTACGCCCAATGCATGGTCATAAAAGGCAAGCATGAACTCTGCTTGCTTCCCAAAAGGGCACTGTAAACGCTTCTGCGCTTCACCTTGCACAGGATGTAAAGGGGTGCCCAATAAACTAGCCCCCTCCGGGGCAAACTAATGTGACTCTGACCTATATATACTGTCAATGAATATGATGTATTTTTTGTGTACGAACCTCTGTCCTGCGTGGCAGTGAACAGTGACATTACCCACATGAATCTGATCTATATATATATATATATATATATTATATATATATATATATATATTATATATATATATATATATATATATATATATATTATATATATTAGGGTGGTTAAAAAAAAGTATAGCTCTTTATATTTTTAGTACTCAATGTTTATTTGCGTCCTTTACATGAAAAAACATTTCAGGCGCAATTATAGGTAGTTACAGCTTCATTTAGGGTATGCACAAGTGGCCCGAAAATTATACTTCTCTAATGTTTTCTCCCTCTATAAAATAATTCTTGTTCCTGACATCAAATACAAGTGATTTATTTGTTACATTTATTTGTTGGTGTTTATTTTACCCTAAATATGAGATTAACATAAAGAACACATGTAAGAAAAACATACATCACAGGAGATTAGCCTTCTTTATGTTGGGATACTGACGTCGATGTGTGGTGACCACCTGACGCAGGTACTGCTTTTGATCTTCGCTTTTCGTAATTGAAGAGGTGTAGTCCTGGATAAGCTTCACCGCTCTTTCGGCCACATCATTCACCACCTGCAACTCTTGTAGAATTTCACTTGACTGAAGGAACTGTGGATCGTCATTCCATTGATTTGGATCTTTGGAGACGAATCCTGAATCCAGGAGCGTGGGTTGAAAGAAGCAGTTAGTATTTGTGGATGCAAGGTTTTTAAACTCCAGTGATGGAATTTCCTCTTGTGTCACTTTCAGCTTCTATGGACATTCCTTTTTCTCCTTCTTTCCCTTCATTGACTCAAGGATTTCTCTTTTCTCAGCATACGAAACACTATCACTGAAGAGAGCCAGAGCTACTGACTCCTCACTTAAATACCAGAGAATCGGCTCTTTCGCTAGGTTCAAGATTTCTTAAAGAGCATTGTAGGAGTTCCAATCTTGAGAGTGAGGTGGTGAGGAGACATTCTAGCGGGCTCCAAAGAATTAAGGAATTCTGCATGGTACTGTACTGCTTGGTCCTGGTCGATTACTGTATCAACAGATTTGAATGAGGTCTCACTGCCTGGAAGCTGTCTGAGTAGAGTCATGTTGATTTCAGCCACTGTTTCATTCTTTGGTGCCAGAATTGCGCGTTCACGCAGCTACTTGTGATCCTTGTAGTGGTGGATAATGTTTGGGTAGACCATGTTAGTGAGCTCAGTTGAGGACTTTGCAACATTTTTCACATCCTTTTCAACCTCTGTGTGGTTTAACGGGTCGGGTGGGGTTGGGTGTGTCGGATTGGGATGGTTGGGGTTTTTTGAGATCCCCACATGACACGTGCTATCCATGCAAAGTTTGGTCCGGGCGGCTCATTCGCTAGGCCACGGTAGGACGCCACCCTCCGGGAGGCTCCACATTGTCTCACTGTTCAGTCCCCAAACTTTTTCTTCCATCAATAGTTCATTAAAGGTGTATGTAAGTTCCACTACAACGGTACAGCAAAGTATATTTTTTAGCATTAAACTGTTATTATTTTATTGTCTAATCATCACTACATATAACACCAACCATCATCACTACACATAACATCATCCATCATCACTACATATAACACCTTCCATCATCACTACATACAACAACATCCATCATCACTACATATAACATCATCCATCATCCCTACATATAACACCATCCATCATCACTACATATAACAACATCCATCATCACTACATATAACATCATCCATCATCACTACTTATAACACCATCCATCATCATTACATATAACACCATCCATAATTACTACAGATCGGTAAAGTAGTTTCCGAGAATCTCGTGCGGAGAACTTACTACATTTCCACATCTTTTTCAACCTCTGTGTGGTTTAATGAGATCGGGTCGGGTTGGGTGTGTCGGATCGGGTTGGTTGGAGTTTTTTTTGAGATCCCCACATGACATGTGCTATCCATGCCAAGTTTGGTCCGAGCAGCTAATACGCTAGACCACGGTAGGACGCCACCCTCCGGGAGGCTCCACATTGTCTCACTGTTCAGTCCCCAAAACTTCTTCTTCCATCATTAGTTCAGTAACGGTGTATGTAGGTTCCACTACAACGGTACAGCAAAGTATATTTTTTTAGCATTAAACTGTTATATATATATATATATATATATATATATATATATATATATATATATATATATATATATATATATATATATATATATATACATATACATATATATATATACATATATATATATATATATATATATATATATATATATATATATATATATATATATATATATATATATTTATATGAATGCTGTCAATGAATACAATGTATTTCTTTGTGTATGAACCTCTGTCCTGCGTGGCAGTGAGAAGTGTCAAGACCTGACTGAATTACTGGGAATACGCAAACTGTTCTCCAGGATTTGTCAATAAATTTTTTTAACTAAAAAAAGCCTTACGAGCGGTTGAGTGGTTCATATCGGTTTGTTGTGTCAGAGAGGGAGAGAGAGACGAGGTATATAGACAGATAGACCTGTGGTGTAAATTAGTAATGGATTCAAGCTGTAGTGTATATTAGTAATGGACTTATGTCGTAGTGTATATTAGTAATGGACCTATGCTGTAGTGTATATTAGTAATGGACTCAAACTATAGTGTATATTAGTAAAGATCTCAAGCTGTAGTGTAAATTAGTAATTGATCCAAGCTTTAGTGTATATTAGTAATTGATCCAAGCTTTAGTGTATGTTAGTAATGAAATCAAGCTGTAGTGTATAATAGTTATGAACTAAAGCTGTACTGCATATTGATATTCGACCCAAGCTGTAGGGTATATTAGTAATGAACTCAGCCTTAATGTTTATTAGTAATGGACTTAAGCTGGTGACAAGGCAGGAGAAGCTTATTTTTTTGAGGGATGTGATTGGCAGAGGTCAGGAGAGTGGAAAGAGGGAGAGGGAAATTGGGCAGTAAACATGATGAATATGAATTAAAGTTATATAGGGGAAGAAGGGGGTTGAGTGGAACATAAGAACATAAGAAAATAAGGAGTCTGCAATAGGCCGGTTGGCCTGTGCATGGCAGCTCCTGTCGAGAGTTACAACCACTCTCTATCAACCATGAATCTATCTAGCCTCCTTTTGAAACTTTCCAGAGTTCCAGCACTTACTACAAAGTTGGTAAGCTTGTTCCTCTCGTCCACCACCCTATTTGTGAACCAGTTTCTTCCTATCTCCCTCCTAAACCTAAACTTATACAACTTAAATCCGTTGCTCCGAGTCCTATCCTGCTCAGATATTATAAGAACTTTATCTATATCCCCTTTATTGATGCCTTTCACCCACTTAAATACTTCTATCATATCTCCCCACACTCTTCGTCTTTCTACGGAATGCAAGTTAAGTTTCTTTAACCTATCCTGATATGGAAGGTTTCTAAGTCCCGGAATCATTTTCGTCATTCTTCGCTGCACCGACTCTAGTGAATTGATATCCATTCTATAATAAGGGCACCAGAACTGAACCGCATAATCGAGGTGCGGCCTGACTAGCGCAAGATATAGTTGCAATAAGACCTCTGCCCTCTTATTACTTACACTTCTATATATAAAACCCAATACTCTGTTTGCATTATTTCGAACATTAACGCACTGTTTTCTAGGCCGTAGGTCCGGGCTTACAAGTACCCCTAGGTCTCTTTCACAAGCCGACTTCTCTAGGTTGATGTTGTTAAGGCTGTATACAGCGTCAGCATTTGTTCTTCCAATATTAAGTACGCTACACTTGCTGGTGTTGAATTTCATTTGCCATTTTTCAGACCACCCCTGCAGTTTATTTAGATACTCTTGTAATGCATTTGCATCCTGCCCTGAATTAATCTGCCGCCCTATTTTGGAGTCATCCGCAAACTTGCTTATGTCACTGCTGATCCCAGCATCTAGATCGTTTATGTAGATTATGAACAAGAGTGGGCCTAGTACTGACCCCTGGGGAACCCCACTAGTTACACGACCCCACTCAGATTTAACACCATCTACGCTGACCCTCTGCGTTCTATCGGTGAACCATGATTTTATCCAATTTAAAACTTTCCCCTCGATACCATGAGCCTTATTTTTTCTCAGAAGCCTCTGATGCGGTACTCTGTCAAATGCTTTGCTAAAGTCTAAGTAAATAACATCGTAATTTTCGTCATTATCTACTACCTCGAAGACTTTCCTAAAAAACGTCAGCAGATTTGTTTGACAAGGTTTTCCCTTTGTAAGCCCATGTTGCGAGTCGTAGATTAATTTGCTTTTCTCTAGATGCGATCGGATGCTATCTGCTACAATTGATTCAAGAAATTTCCCACTACTGACGTCAAACTGATCGGCCGGTAATTTGACGCTGATGCTCTGTTTCCCTTTTTGAATATGGGTACTACATTTGCCTGTTTCCACAAGTCCGGCACAACTCCGGTGTCTAATGATTTTGTAAATAAATTTACAAGGGTTCCACTAATCTGTTCCCTACACTCTTTCAAGACTCGAGGGAAAATTTCGTCCGGCCCTGGGGATTTTGTTTTCTTTAGTTTACTTATCCTCTTAAGAACATCCTCTTTTCTGATAGTGATATTCTTTAATTTCTCTTCTTCCTTTCCCCTAAATATCAGTTCCATCTCTGGAATTTCCTCGCGAATTTCTTCTGTGAAAACTGATAAGAAGTAGTTGTTCAATGCTTTGCTTATTTTTTTCACTGCCATTTATCACTTCTCCCCTCCCTGACTTTAAAGGCCCAACTTTGTCCTTGACTTTTGTTCTATATATCTGGAAAAATCCCTTGGGATTCGCCTTAGATTCTCTTGCTATTTTGACTTCATAGTCTCTCTTTGCTTTCCTTACATTTTTCTTAACATTCCTAGATAGTTCATTATACCTATTTCTGAGCTGCTCCTCCCCTCCCTTTAATTTCTTATAAATTCCTTTCTTTATTCCTATATCATGTTTAAGTTTTCTGGTCATCAACCTTGGCTTATTTTTATTTGACCTATTTTTTCTGTATGGTATATTTTGTTCTTGTGCTTTATGTAGTATACTAGTGAATATATTATAATCATGATCAATTGTTGTGTCATCTATGACCTCGCCCCTTCCTACTGGGGACTGACGTGACTGTTCCCAGGTGACCTCACCTAGGTACCTTCTTAACCCCTGATAATCCACCAACCAAAAGTTTGGGACTCTGACCATATTGTCATTGTTTTTTGTTTCCCAATTTAGGGTGAACCTGATTTCTCTGTGATCTCTGTTACCTAGTTCTTCCCCTTCTGTGATATCTATGTTAATATTTTCTTTATTTGTTAATACTAGGTCTAATATATTGTCACCTCTAGTAGGTTCTGTAATTAGTTGTTTCAAAAAATTGTCCTGTACTGCGTCTAGGAAGTCTTCAGATTCATTGTCACCTACAATGTTGTCCCAGTCAATATTTCTGAAGTTGAAATCCCTCATAATGCACAGGTTGTTATATTTTGCTGCCCTACTCATTTCCTGCCATATGGGCTGAGCTGCTTCTTTGCCCAGACTTGGGAGCCTGTAAATCACTCCCATAATTAGTTTTTCTCTTCCTTCCGTGATTTCTACCCATACAGACTCGGTTCCTATTTCACCCTTTATTGAATTATTAATACAACATTTTAATGTATCCTTGAAGAAGAGCGCGACCCCTCCCCCCTTCCTACCTTCCCTGTCCTTGTGAAAAAAGTTGTACCCTTCTATGTGGTACTCTGATACAAAATTTTTGCTCGCCAGATTCATCCAAGTTTCGGTGGATGGATGGATGGGTGGAGGGAATGTGGTTAATCTAAGCTGATGGTTAAGCTATGGATAGAGATAAGTTTATGGAAGAAAGTTTAGTTTTAAGCTGACACAGAGGTAAATTAATGGAGGGGTGTAGTGATAATTAGCTCTTACAGGTATGGTTGAGGTAAATAGAGAAGACGGTGAGTTTAAGTGAGGTCTACCAACCATCCCTAACACAGTATAACCTCTCTCTCTCTCTCTCTCTCTCTCTCTCACACACACACACACATACACATTCTTTCTCTGTCCCTCAGCTATCCATCTTACTCTCTCTCACCCACCCTTTCACTCACCCTGTCATTCTATTTCTCCCTCACTATTCCTCTCATTCTCTCTCTTTTTCATTCACTACGTCTCTTACTAGCATTCTCTTTTCATAACCGTCACACTTACTCTCTCTCTCTCTCTCTTTCTCACCTTGGTAACAGCTGACGGTCGGACAGCCACCATCAAGGGGTCGGCCACCATCGACTTGGCATTGATTCGTTGCAGCGGCTACACCACCTGCAGGCTGTGTGTCTCAGGTAAACGCCCAGGTGTTATCGGAACATCCAGAGATAACTTACTTGAACTTCTGGGTTATTTTGCTTGGTGCTGGAGGTGATATGGGACTGGGTGGAAGGTGTTATCTTAGATTGTTATGTTTGAGGTTGAGATGTTTAAAAAAAACAATAACAAGGTAATTTATTTGAAGTTTTCGGATATTTTACTCATACTTCATGCTAGAAGTGATTTAGAGTAGATAATTGTTATCCTAAGCTGTTAAGTCCGAAGTTCAGATGCTGTTGAAAGTTACCAAGATAACTTACTTGACGTTGTAGGTTATTTTATTTGGCGTTAGGGATGATTTAAGAGGAGAAGGAAATGTTGAGGTGTTATCTTAGAGTGTGGAGTGAAGTTAGGGGTTCAGCTGCTATCGAAATATCCAAGATAACTTACTTGAAGTTCCAGGTTATTTTGATTAGTGATGAAGGTGATTGAGGTAAAAGGTATTTTATTGAAGTTAAGAGTTCAGACATTATAAAAAAGATATCAGGATAACATAGATTAACTTCTGGGTTATATCTCTTGGTGTAGGGGTTATCTAAGGGGAGGAAGGTATTATCTTAGAATGCTAACTAAAGTTGAAGGTTCAGCTGTTATGGAAAGATTCGAAGATATTTAATTTCAAATTTCTGAAATACTTTAGCTCTCGTCCGGGGATGAATTAGGTGGGAGGTGGTGCTATTTCAGAGGGAAGGTGTAATTGGTAAATCTCCAAGATAACCTAATTAACATTTTGTTACGTTTTCTCATTCAAGAATAAATGAGATAGAGGTGTTATCACAGGTTAAAATGGGACGTCGGCATTATTCATGTCTCTAAGATAACTTACCTAAAACTCCACGTTATTTATCTTGTTGAGACATAATGAATGGATGAAGAACTCACTAGAAGGTCTCCAAGATAACTTCCTTAATTTATTATGTAATCTTCCCTAATAGATGTTATTAGGAAGGAATAAGAGCACAAATGATAAAAATAAAAGGCTGTGTTATATCATTGATAGACTAGAGGAAGGTCGACCTGATTCTGACATTACGTAACGGAAAATACCATTTTTAGCTGTTTCCAAAACTTATGTAAATACCAACCATGACTGATTGATTGACTGACCTACTGACTGATTGGTTGCTAAAATAACAGACTGTCTTTTTGAC